>OX465102.1:28901767-29056767 GCA_949987565.1 Luidia sarsii
GTCTACACTGTCCACACACTTGGTGGATTCAAATATCTAATTATGTAAGGGTTCTTACCTGCCATATACGTGCGTGCCAAACCGTACCACAAGAAACAAAGACATGCTTCAGTGGTTTCTTGGGGGCTTTATGCCCAGCCTGCACGGGCTAATTTGAATTTTTATGAATGAAGGAATGATCCATTTTCTTCAAAGGGTGGTGCAAACCGTATTACCAGGGAAAATAATACAGAGTGAGTCTGGACAACGAGGACGAAATATAATCTGCATGGCGAAGGGTGACACGTTCAATCATAGCTCTTTATAATGAAGTTTGCATCAGGGAGGATGTAATACATGTACAAAGCAATGAGCACAGAGTGCAAATTATAAACCGAGCAGGTCAAACTCCTCATAGAGAATACTACTCAGTATCCCCATTAAGAGCAGGAATTCAGAGGATTCTATCTTACATTTCTGAAGAGTGTGGTCCTCTGCTTAACCTCCGCTCCAGCCTTCTTGAAGGCCGGCAGATTCCGGGGAATTCCGCCTGGAGTGATGAGACAATAGCCACAGACGGTGGGAGACAGGGGCAAGGGGGGGGGGACCAGGACACATGGGGGCTGGAAACAAGACTAGCTCCCAATGTCATAGAGCCATGTATAATGGGAGACGGCAACTGGCTGCTGGAAACAAGACTAAGTCTCAATTTCACAAGACCCATGACAAGTGGGAGAAGGGAACTCAGTGCTGGAAACAAGGCTAGGTCACGATGGCGAAGAGCCTTTTGGCCAAATGCAGCCATTCCTTTGTGCTTTATATGAAGGGGTGGTCTGATATCCTGCGCAGCCGAGTTGAAGTGACAAAGCGTGGCTACATCTCCAGGATTTCGTCCACTTACAACAGGCTGCATGGGATATGTGATGTGTTCGGTGCTCCTTCTGTGCATTATTTTCGCCGCCAGGTCCATGCAGCTCTTTCAACTTTTAATACTTAATGTGCTGTTTGTGTTTCAGTCTTTGACTATGTGCTAAATTAAAGTGATTGATTGTGGTTTGAATCTGCTTCGTGCATAGTTGTACTTGTTTGCTTGTTTTCTGTTTGTTTGTCTGTCTGTTTGTTTGTTGTTTGTATGGCCTTTGTTTGTAAGATTGTTCTTCTCCTCTTTTGTTTTAATGTATGTTGGTTCTATGGATGATATCCATTATTTATTTAACTATTTCATTGTAAATTAATTTATCAAATTAGTGTTTTATTAATTTATACATGTTTATATCTCCCTGTAACTGGCATTTTGTTTGCTGTTGGATGAGATTAATAAATAAGAAATAATAATAAGAATAAGATATCTACCTGTTGCTAGTAGACACTTGTCGTATCTCACCTCCCTCCCGTCATCCAGGGTTATGGTCTTGCTCTGTACATCCAAGCAAGCTACCTGAAACCAAGATCAGTGCAAATAACATGAGGTCTCAGTGAGACACAGCATTACCACCACCTTCTACATTTGTCTGTCTGTTTGGTCTGGCGGTCGCTCACCTCAATGAGACACGGCATTGCCACCACCTTCTACATTTGTCTGTCTGTTTGGTCTGGCGGTTGCTCACCTCAATGAGACACTGCATTGCCACCACCTTCTATATTTGTCTGTCTGTTTGGTCTGGCGGTAGCTCACCTCAGTGAGACATGGATTGCCACCACCTTCTACATTTGTCTGTCTGTTCTGTCAGGCGGTTGCTCACCTCAGTGAGACACGGCACTGCCACTACCTTTTACAGTACATTTTTCTGTCCATTCTGTCGTGAGGTTGCTCACCCAAGTGAGAAACAGCACTATCACTACCTTCTATATTTGTCTGTTTGTTCTGTCAGGTGGTTGCTCACCTCAGTGAGACACGGCACTGCCACCACCTTCTACATTTGTCTGTCTGTTCTGTCGGGTGGTTGCTCACCGCAGTTGGCACCCAGTCCTGGTGATGGTCTGGAACCCTGTCTCCAGCTTACCTTGTGTCCCTTCAAAATGGCCACGCCACCATTCTCCTTTGTAGAGAGCTCCGTCGGATCGCAGTAGAAAGAATCCGGCTCAAACGAAATACTGTGGGAATTGGAAGCACATTAAAAAGCATTACTGAGAGTCTTAAACCCCGGAGAAGCCTTTTAATAGTGTTATAGATCGTGTGGCAAACTGCAAATAAACCAGTTTAGGATGAAATGTCATGGGACTAGATGGCCTCCACATCCTGGATGGATGTGATTAACACCTTGCATGTTTACTAATCATGTCTCTTGTGTGAAGTAAATATCCTCCCCTTATTAACACCTCTTTTCTTCCATCTTCCTTGTGGCTCACCCCTTTGATCTCTCACCTCCCTCCCATCCCTCTGATCTTCCCCTTTTGTTTGTTTTCCTTAATCACGTCTCCCTCTGTGTTCACTCCCCCACTTCTCTCTTTGATCTTTCTCCTTTGATCTCTCCCCACTCCGATCCCTTCTCTACTTCCCGCACTTCCCTTCTATCTCCCCGTCTATCTCACCGGACCTGTCTATCAGCTTTCCTCTTTATCCTTGGGTTTTTTTCTTCCATCATGCATAATTTTAATTGGCAGTCCCCCTCCCTATCTGTTTATGTCCTTGTCATTTTGCCCTTTGAGAAAAAGGTTCTGCTAGGATGGAAACGTCAGGACCTCTCCATTTTGACAACTGCTGTAGCAATCAACTGCTTAAGCACCAACATCTGTTGCTCTTTGAACAGTGTTTTCTCAAGCATCAATTGCAATTGAAGAAGCAGAGAGCCCGATGTTTCAATCCTAGCAGGACCTTTATCAGAAACGGTAGAATCCATTTAAGAAGTGAGCAGTTTGTATCCATTTTTGCATCACAGCTTGAAGAGTTTCTGAAAAATGGGCAAGAAAATTGGACTGGAGACTGGGACTTGAACCTGAGACCTCTGGTTTGTATACCAGCGCTCTAACCATCCGAGCTATCCAGCCCTTAGGCGGTGACCTTCCCAAACAACTTGAAGAGGTTAAAAAAAGGAAGGGGGAGGGGTGTCTTTTAAAAGTAGAGGTTTCAGGGAGGGGGCAGCGCACCTTCGCTCCTTGCCGTTCCACTGGGTGAAGCGGAGTTTAGCGATGGCCTCCTTGTCTTTGCTGAACCAGAACTCCTTGGAGAGGGGAGGCCTCATGTAGGGGTTGTAGTCCTCCTGGCCTATCAGAAGCACCTGCCAACGACCGCAACGGAGAGATCGGGAGGTGAGAGGGTGGAGGGGAGAGGTGGCACAAGTGGCCTTCAGCCAGAATGGATCGGAAGGGTTGGGTGGCTCTTGTGGGAGCCTGTTGGCCCTAAGCCTGCTGCAATCATCGAGGTGTAACAGTGGGTTAGGTTCCCTGTTGACCCTAACGCTGCTGCAGTCAACGTGGTGCATCAGCAGGTGACTTCTGTGGGTTTCCTAAGATCTTGACAGTCAGACAAAACAACTGTTTATCGTCGAATATGGCGAACCCTCATTGAATTACATTCCTCTCAATGCAAAAACCATTTCACATCTATGATACACGCAGTACCCACTGCTATACAGATTTGAATTAGCCACACGACATCGACCAGCTTGGGGATCCAGTGGTTAAGATGTCTGCACTAGAGGTCAGGAGTTGCGGGTGTCAATCCCGCCCGGCCTGCCTGTATTTTTGTTTTTATGACAACAAGTCGGGCAAACCCGCAGTGAAGTGTTCATCAGTGGAATGTGTTGAATGCGCACCTTGGCCTTGGGGTCTGCCGATCGTATTGCACGGAAAGCTGCAAATGCAGCCGTTCCTGCTCCGACGATGAGGTAAGGTACGTGCTCAGGAAACACAGGAACAGGCTGCGGAGCTGTCAAACAGAACAAACACAAACACAAAGTGAAAAATTGCCAAAGAAAACAGTGACTGGACCGGGACTTGAACCCGAGACCACTGGATTAACGTATACCAGCGCTCTTCCATCTGAGCTAACCGGCCCTTAGATGGTCTTTGCCGGGGTGGGGGCGCCAGTCAGAAGCAATTCAACCATTAACTGCTGTACATATATCCCTAGGGATGACATCCCTGCTTTCATTCAGGTGCAAACAACCAATTGTTGTTGTAATGAGCCTGCTGATTGTGTTATGTCCAGCTGGCAGTAGCCAAGCTGGAGGTCTGGCTTGCATTTCTCACATCCCAGGTAACAGATAACATCCTGGTATGTAAGACCCACCCTTCACCCTACTCCCTCCTTGGTTGAGCCAAACCCCTAGAGGTAAACCAGTTGCAGTAAAGTTGACACACACTGAAGACATACATGCTTGTATGAAGCCTTGTTATTCAACTTTACAATTTTAAACCTGGGTACGGCAATTTGGGGATCACACAAAGTGGATGCAGCTTTTTCAATTCAAGTCAAACAAACAAAGGGAAAACTGGCTCTGAAAAGAGCCGGTAACTCAACGTTTCGGATAGTGAGCACTTTGCCTGTCGTCAGTAGACAAGTCTCCTGTTTGCACACTACCCAAACTGTTGAGTTACCGGCTCTTTTCAGAGCCACACTCCTTCTCGAGAGAGAGGTGCTACATGGCGTCACCGCAAACCTTGCAAACCAATTTCTGCAATGTAACTGAGAGCCACTGTCAACAATGCAAATATCTTATAACCATAATTATTCGGTGTTGACATCCCCCACCGATAGAGGGCGCTCTTCCTCACCGGCATCAGCTTCGTCCGTTGCCTCCAGGGCGGCCTCGGCATCTTTCTCCTGCTTCGGGGCGTCGGCCACTGGCGCCGACTCCGGAGCGGGCGTGGCTGGGGCGTCGGCTGCCGGAGGGGTCGTTGCCACGGCGTCAGACTTGGGGATGCTGCCCTTATCGGGCTGAAGTCCCAGCGTGAACAAGCCTTGCTTGTACATCTTGTACACAGAACGAGAACCAAAAAAAAAAAAAGAACCAAAGTGTGGATTAAAACCCTAACCCTGCTGACTCCAACAGAAGCCAACAAATTTTGGGGCCGGTTGTCCTCAGTTGGGTTCGGCAGTGTACAGTACTAAACAACTGTGTTGAGGATTGTTGGGGTCAGCATGGCTGTCTGGCCTGGCAGCCACACAATGAAGATAGTAAAAAAAATCTATAGAAAAGTAAAAAAAAACTAGAGATTTATGTCTGTTGGCTAACAAAACATAACGCTTTTCCGCATCTGGTTCTCTTAAAAAAAAAAAAAAAAAATTGACATCAGCAGGATTCGAACCCGTAACCTCAATTTCTATCCCAAAACGCACGTGCATATTTCGTGCACAAAGTCTATGGCACTTCATTATATTTTTCAAAAAATCATAATAATTCTCAACAATGTTCGATTGCTTCCAAACTCAGGATTTAGAATCTCTAGCCCAATAGCTAAATGCCCACTAAATTTCGAGACGATTGACCTTTGACTAATATGCGTTTTAAAAACACGCATTTTGATGACGTCACGATTGCGTCATGGCATTTTGGCCCCGGATGGTGTTTTTAAACTACATCCCCAATAGATATATTCGAAAAAATGAAAAAAAAATTGCTCCGTTGGCCAAATATGCTCAATTGAATGTTAAAATCTTAAAAGTTTATAACCTCATTAATATTCATGAGATGACGTCACGATCAAATGAGGGCAATTTTTGGATACACCTTTTCCCAACTTAGATATAGTGCAAACTTGGAACTAAACGAAATTGCTTATTTGCTTTTATTGCAGTTTGAAATTTGCCCCTTTAAAGCGCTGTCACGTGACACGTGGTGACGTCATGACATTTTCAAGACCACTGTGCACTAGCTCAACATTGGCTCTATGCATTTGCCAAGTTTGAAAAAAATCCAAGTCTGTTCAATGGCAAAAGTGCCGGTCACAAAAACCCTGTGCTTTGTCTATGGGAAAATTCCGACCAGAAAAAGAAGAAGAAGAAGAAGGAAAAAAAAAAAATCAGAACAAGAACAATAGCTTTTCCGCTACGCGGCGGAAAAGCTAAAAAAGGGCCTAAAGGGAAAGACCCCAAAGAAAAGGCCCAAGAGAAAAGGCCCAAGAGTAAAGGCCCAAGAGAAAAGGCCCAAGAGAAAAGGCCCAAGAGAAAAGGCCCAAGAGAAAAGGCCCAAGAGAAAAGGCCCAAGAGAAAAGGCCCAAGAGAAAAGGCCCAAGAGAAAAGGCTCAAGAGTAAAGGCCCAAGAGAAAAGGCCCACAAGAAAAGGCACAAGAGAAAAGGCCCAAGAGAAAAGGCCCAAGAGAAAAGGCCCAAGAGAAAAGGCCCAAGAGAAAAGGCCCAAGAGAAAAGGCCCAAGAGAAAAGGCCCAAGAGAAAAGGCTCAAGAGTAAAGGCCCAAGAGAAAAGGCCCAAGAGAAAAGGCCCAAGAGAAAAGGCCCAAGAGAAAAGGCCCAAGAGAAAAGGCCCAAGAGAAAAGGCCCAAGAGAAAAGGCTCAAGAGTAAAGGCACAAGAGAAAAGGCCCAAGAGAAAAGGCCCAAGAGAAAAGGCCCAAGAGAAAAGGCTCAAGAGTAAAGGCACAAGAGAAAAGGCCCAAGAGAAAAGGCCCAAGAGAAAAGGCCCAAGAGAAAAGGCCCAAGAGAAAAGGCCCAAGAGAAAAGGCCCAAGAGAAAAGGCCCAAGAGAAAAGGCCCAAGAGAAAAGGCTCAAGAGTAAAGGCCCAAGAGAAAAGGCCCAAGAGAAAAGGCCCAAGAGAAAAGGCCCAAGAGAAAAGGCCCAAGAGAAAAGGCCCAAGAGAAAAGGCTCAAGAGTAAAGGCCCAAGAGAAAAGGCCCAAGAGAAAAGGCCCAAGAGAAAAGGCCCAAGAGAAAAGGCCCAAGAGAAAAGGCTCAAGAGTAAAGGCACAAGAGAAAAGGCCCAAGAGAAAAGGCCCAAGAGAAAAGGCCCAAGAGAAAAGGCCCAAGAGAAAAGGCCCAAGAGAAAAGGCTCAAGAGTAAAGGCACAAGAGAAAAGGCCCAAGAGAAAAGGCTCAAGAGTAAAGGCACAAGAGAAAAGGCCCAAGAGAAAAGGCCCAAGAGAAAAGGCCCAAGAGAAAAGGCCCAAGAGAAAAGGCCTAAGAGAAAAGGCCCAAGAGAAAAGGCCCAAGAGAAAAGGCCTAAGAGAAAAGGCCCAAGAGAAAAGGCCCAAGAGAAAAGGCCCAAGAGAAAAGTCCCAAGAGAAAAGGCACAAAAGAAAAGTCCCAAAATAAAAGGCCTAACAATTGTCTGTTACTTGAGTGTTGGTCTTTGTTGGGATCAACACTGTACAATACAGTTGGATTTAGTTGGGGCTGGCATTGTATGCAAAGTTACTGCAATATTACCACCATTGCAGGACCCTGCTGAACCCAACAGTATCCACTGTTTGGTACTGTTGGGGTCAGCAGGCTTCACACTTTCATGCTTGTTGGATACTGTTGGGATCAGCAGAATAGAGTTAGGCTAACAGTGAGGGGGATAGGAACAGTTTTAGTGGTGGCACCAATTCGCGAAGAATTCCTCTTTCAGAGGGTCTGAAATGTTGATCGTGGTGGGACCCTTTTTTTTAGGAATGTCCTGCTGGGATTGACACATCGGGGCCCTCTAGAATGATCAACATTGAAAACAAACTGCTTCCTGACTTACTGGCCCAAAGGACAAATCTCAACAAATTTGAGGGTCTAATAATTATAATCCTTCAGGGTAGAACCTTTCGCAGAATTCTGTTGGGATCGATATGTCAGGTCTTTAAAAAAAATGTTGACATCTTGACTTGAAGTGATGGCAACGTGCTTCAAACTGCTCAATGATTTCCAAGAACAAACTTGCAAATTGAAACCATTGAGAGGCCCTGAGGTTGAACACCTAAGTAGCATGACCTCTAAGCCTTAAAATTTGGTTCATTTTCAAAATCGGACACAATATACCGGTAAATCTCAACATCCAGGAGGGTAATGACTAACACCATGCACCTTTTTGATTTAATCCTTCTTTTGTGTTCAGTCCTTCACACTTCTCTCTTTGATCTTTCCCCCTGTTCTCACTAATCCCTACCCTACTCCTTGCCCTTCTCTTTGATCTTTCCCCCTCCTATCACTAATCCCTACCAGCTTCACTCTTTGTCCTTTGTTTCTCATCTGTGTCCTACTCACTCTCTCCCCCTTCCTTTGTGTACATGTATCTGTTTTGTCCTTGTCACTCTGCCTTTGAGAAAGGTCCTGCTAGGATCGAAACGTCAGGCCCACTCAATTTTAAGACAATATAAATCTGTGAAATAAATAAATGAACTCTGTGTACAAAGCTGACACAAATCCAATGTCCGTGTGTCTTCTGTCAAGGGATTATCCGCCCGGAAAAAAAGGTCCTTTGTGTGTACTGCATTTGCAGTGTGTACTGCATGTCAAGGCAGTGTGTGTACTGATGCCCTTTGCGGTGAAGGCAATGGGTGGATTTCCACTGTCTGTCCGGTGATCATTGGCCTGTGAGCCAAGCCAGCACCCTGTCCTTCATGGCAGCGTGCTATCCCTCGATCATCCACAGTAAAGGTCCCACAATAGTGCAATTGTTGCCGCTAAACTGGCAATTCACGTGGCTACTTGATTCACAACAGGTCTTTGTATTGAAGTATTTAGGCTGATTAGAGTCTGTGTTGAAAATTTGGACCCCAGTAGTGTTCGAATTCGGAGGGCCCACTACTTACGCTCCGAATTCGCAGGTCCCCGCAAGAAATGCTGGGACTGAAATGCCAGATTCTGGAAAATTTGTTCGATCAAGGCCATCTAAGTCTGTAAGCATTTCGCAACAAATTTTTTTCCGCTTAGAGTCGACTCCGTTATGAGTCATGACAGAGGGACTCTTCGTTTCCAAGGAGTCTGCTCTGTCTTTTAATCTATGCTGGCATTAAAAAAAAAAAAAAAAAAAAAAAAAAATAATTCAGGCTGAAATGGATTGAAAACTTTCTTTGCTTTCAGACTTAAAATTCAGACTTAAAATTCTGGAAATTGGAACTAGCTTCATAGTCCGAGTAACTTTTACTCAAAACGGGCGTCTTATTCCTAGTATTTTTTCTCGTGCGTCGTGCACTTGACTGTAAATTGAAATCGTAATCTTGGTAGGCCAAGGCTCTAAAAATCTTTACTATATATTACTTTCCATTTTCCAAGCTTCTTGGAAGAATCGGTCACACAAAGTATTACTTTGGTTGGAACTCGGATCTGAAGAGTGATGGATTAGAGGCTAATTTAGGGATTTTTTTTTTGGCACAACTGCAGAATTACCTGCCACTTAGTCCCACTTACTGGGCCACTTACTTTCTTTGCTTTCAGACTTAAAATTGATCGATTCATTTTGGAGGTCAGGGGACTTACATATGCCGATATTCCAACAACACTGATGACACCACCAATCATGAGCACGTTTGCAAACTTCCCTTCCGCTGGCCCTGTTGCCATCAACCGCCGTGGTAACGCCCGCGGCGGTTTCCTCGGCACAAGGAGTAGGACTGCGGGAGAAAAAGGAGCAGGGATAAAAGGAGGAACGTCTTCCAGATCTGATATTCCTATGGTAAACTATGTATGCTGGCAGGTCCAGGTACGTGGTGGGGGTGTACCCCCAGAACTGTTGGGTTCTACGTCGTCCGCTGCTCTCCCGACCGGAACCCCACAGATAACTAGGCTTCATTTGGCCCAAGATTTCTAGCAAATGTGGTTTACATACCACGCACCTGTGTGCAACTGTCCATGTGGCAAAAATGTGTCGATCTCCCCCAAAAAAAGGGTCGAAAACCTCCCGGTTCGGTCGCAAGATCCAAACGGCAGCGCCACAACTGGCAGTCTGGTCCCCTGTACGTCTTTGCAGCTAGCCGCTATACCGTACCAGAGGGGACCAGACTGCCAGTTACGGAGCTGCCGTTTGAATCTTGCAACCGAACCCTTTAGGGGGGGAAATCGACACATTTTCGCCACATGGACAGTTGCACACAGGTGCTTGGTATGTAAATCACATTTGCTAGAAATCTTGGGCCAAATGAAGCAGTATTTTATGAGTTATGCTGAACCTGCTGATCCCTATGCCACAACACTTGTGAACGTTACACAGAAGCCTATGGGAAAAATCCCTAGTTATCTGTGGCGTGGGGTTCCGGTTGGGAGAGCAGTGGACGACGTAGAACCCCACAGTTTTGGGGGTAGTGGGGGTGTACTCCTGTAGGCCTACTGTGATGTCATTGATTTGCATACACCGGTTCAGTTTCGAATCAAAGATGGCCGCCTTTCGGCTCGTCAATTTCACGGCTATTTTAGGTGTAAAATCTGGGGTTTTCGGTCGGGGGTAGTCGAAAAACCGTTGGTGGTCTGCGGAAGCGTGTGCGCGCGCGGTGCGATGTCCCGTACGTTGCTTTGCACTGCTCAACGCGTGCAAGCTCGCGCGCACACTTTCGCAGACCACTCCGCACCCGGACCTGGTGAGGTCATCCAATTTCAAATCCAAGATGGCCACTCCAACTCGGCTCGTCGACCCGTTCTCGGTCAACTGAGGGGAATTGCCTCCATATCCCCAAACGTGAGTAAACAAAATTACCAGTATTGGAATCTGTAATTCTCACTGAATCCTCAATGGGCGCGTGGGACGGTTTTACGGGTGCTTTTGGGGGGTAAATCTGGGGATTTCGGTCGGGGGTATTTTTCAACACAGTGGCTGTTGTTACGGCAGTCGTCCGTATGGTTCCCTGACTTCACAGTATTTGTCAGGATGTTTAGCTCTTGGAACCAGACTATCAGCTAATATAGACTGGTTCAACCAGCCTGCAATGCTGACGAAATACGATCAAGTCAGGGAACCACACGGACGACTGCCGTAACAACAGCCACTGCGATTTTTCAAAGATGACATTACCACAATGCATAGCCACGATCCTTGGACCCTAGTCACCCGTCCCTCAAAATTTGATAAAAAAAGGGTGACTTGTCAGGTCAAAACTTTAACTGTTACTCGGACTACAACAAGTACAACTACAAGTACAAGTACAAGGCCGCTTATCTGTTACGGTCAGGAAATGCCTCGCGGGTAATGACCGCCTGCTGTTTTTCAGCTTGCGGTACCAGACTGTGGATCTTTGAAGTCCTGCTCGATGTAACTCCTTCTCTCCTTATTCCTCCATCAGTCCATGTCCATGGTTTCACAACATCTCGGCTCGAGAATGGAGAAGTTTGCAAATTGTTTTAGACTGACTTACCATCTTTCAATTCATTTTTCTTGACGACCGTGGAAAAATTCGTCCTCACGGACGCGCAGCCCTGAAGCACTGATCTGCACTTGTACATTTTCAGGCCCAAATCATACGATTACGAAGCCAGCAACGGCAAAAAAGGTGATTTTTTGGGGGGGGGTTGAAATCGCCTGCTGACAATCGTGTTGCTCTACGCTCGCCCACACACAACGAGCAAGTACCGGCACATTATAGTCGGGTGACCAGGTATTCCCTTCCTTGAATCACAGTGCGCAGTGCTCTGGGAATCAGACCATCTCACGCTGTGATTATAGCGCCCTCTATTGACTGGTCATAGTGGGAATGATGAGGATGACGAGGGTGAACTGAATAATCACTATTATCATCGAAAATTTAAGTACTGTACTTGATTCACGTGTAAGAAAAATTGGTCTTAGTCGTCCCCAATTATGCCACACACATTTTCTGTGATTTTTGCACAGACATAAAAAATTACGTAGTGGCTGTATTTACGGCAGTCGTCCATTTGGTTCCCTGACGTATTTAATTGTATACGACAGGATGTTTATCTCTTGAAACCAGACTATTAACGAATAGTCTGGTTCAACCAGCCTGCAATGCTGACGAATACTTTCAAGTGAAGGAACCATACGAACGACTGCCGTATCAATAGCCACTGCGAAAATCATAACCTATGGATTTTCGCAACCCACCACTTTTGGTGTTTGCCGCCCTCTAGAGTTAAGCCCCACACAATGATTAGAAAACATTAAAACAATAAAAGACCAAAGTACAATGTACATGACCATAAAATGTGAGACCGAAAAAGACCGACTCAGAATATCCTCACTTAGCCGATTTTGTTTTGTAACAGAGGTATTTTTTTCTGTAAGTTAAATCACATTTCTCTGCTATTTTCCTTTTGGTATTGAATGTTTGAGAGTATTTACTATGTAAAATCCTGCCGGGACACTGTATCGGAAGTCCGAGAAAGTGGAACTAGCTTCATTGTCCGAGTAACTTTTACTCAAAACGGGCATTTTATTGCTACTATTCTTACTCGTCTGTCGTGCGCTTGACTGTATATTGGAACTCGAGTCAACTCGTACTCGTAGTACGAGCCATGCAAACTCGTGCCCAACCAACTCGTGCCCGCGCCAACTCGTACCCGCACCAACTCGTGCTCGTGATTAAGTTTGCTATTAAAATTAATAAATTATTTTAAAGTCAAACAATTAAAGGAAAACTGACTGGGAACGTTTTTAACCATTTTTTAAACATGTCAAATTTTTCTTAAAAAAAAAAAAATTATTTTGTTTGCTCCTTGGTTGTTAAAAAAAATTAAAATGTGTCCATTTTGTAATAATTTTGTCCAAGTGACACCTACGGTAATTTTGACCACACACCCGTGCGGACGCACTTATAAGAGGCAACATTAAAGTATTGGTATTCTATTGTTGCTGATGGAGTTGCATTGCATTCGTGCACTGAACAAAGCCCACGGTGTGGCAGTGTTAGCGGTGACATGAAACACCTTTTTTTCAATTTTTCAATTTCACAAACTAACAACACAGCGATACAAATTACCCAACCGAAAATTCCCCCATATTGGATCCCCTATAATAATAACTGGACACATCACAAAGGTTTGTTAGAATTCAAGTCAACTCGTTCTCCGTGCATTATTTTATGTTAGCACGAGTTGGCACGGGTACGAGTTGGCGCGGGTACGAGTTGGCACGGGTACGAGTTGACACGGGTACGAGTTGACCAAAATGGGCACGAGTTGGTCAGAGTACGAGTTGGTTTTGGTACGAGTTGACCTGTTTCCGTATATTGTAATCATAATCTTGGTAGGCCAAGGCTAGAATCTTTACTATTTAAAGCTGTTTCCATTTTCCAAGCTTCTTGGATTAATCTGTCACACAAAGTATTACTTTCGTTGAAACTCGGGTCTGAAGAGTGATAACTGATATATCATAATTGATAATGATAGAGATTAGGAGGCTAATTTAGGGAATTTTTTTGGGGGGCACAAACTAACAAAGTTCTGCAGAAAACCCGCCACTCACCTCTGCACTGAACACGTAGGTTGCACACACAAGTGACAAGGGGAAGAGCTTCACGTACGATGTAGTGGCGGGGTATTCACCATGCAATGTATTCAGATTTTTTTAAATATTATTTTCAATTTTATATTATTATTTTTGTTATTATTTTTATTATAATTATTATTGTCACCAGGACCCGGCGATGGCATTCTTCCAGCAAATGCTATTCTGCCGGTCTCTTACTCTGATTAGCCAATTAATTTTGTCATCGCGTGTTGCCGGCTCTCTTGCCCGAAAGATCGCTCTAATTGTTGCAGATTGTATTATTATGTATTCAGCCAAAGCAGACTAAAGGAAAATGGTTTCAACGCAACCCATTGCATCTCCTCCTTTGCATTGTCTGCACATAATCTAGGAGGGGGAGTGTAACGGGAATTACCATTATCCACTATTGGTTGCCTGTAATTCTTTATTTGTCTGTTCGGGGCCTCCTTCCTTTTTGAAATGCATGATGGGATAGGTGAGGCAGAATCAAGATGGCCAAGTATGAAGAAGTTTAATCAATTTGATTGAACACGTTGATTGCCAAATAAACACTCACATCCGGATTTCCTGTCTCAGTGTCTGTCAATCGACAGAATCGGCGTAAAAAACCGGCAGAATAGCATTTGCGGGAAGAATGTCATAACTGGGTAAATAATTTCACTACCGGTAGTTGCCTTACATGTATTAAAGACACTGGGGCATAGATCGTTTCTTTATGCAGCCCCTGAAATATGGAACAAGTTGCCCGCTGAAATCCAACAATCTCAGTCTATTACTATTTTTAAGTCTTAAAATTTAGTGGGCCTGACGTTTCGATCCTAGCAGGACCTCTCTCAAAGGCAGAGTGACAAGGACAAAACAGATACATCCACAGACGCTTCATCCACATTTTCTCACGACTAAGACGGACAGCATTACTACGGTGAGAAAATGTGGATGAAGCGTCTTCGGACTATTCAACCACATGGTCTCAACATCCAGGAGGGTAATGACTAACACCATGCAGCTTTCTGATAATCCTTCTTTTGTGTTCAGTCCTTCACACTTCTCTCTTTGATCATTCCCCCTCTTGTCACTAATCCCTACCCTACTCCTTGCCCTTCTCTTTGATCTTTCCCCCTCCTCTCACTAATCCCTACCCTACCTCTTGCCCTTCCCTTTGATCTCTCCCTACCAGCTTCACTCTATGTCCTTTGTTTCTCATCCGTGTCCTATTCACTCTCTCCCCCCTTCCATCGTGTACATGTATCTGTTTTGTCCTTGTCACTCTGTGTTTGAGAAAGGTCCTGCTAGGATCGAAACATCAGGCCCACTAAATTTTAAGATTTACATTTTGGTAATTTTAGTCAGTAAGCAGTTTGCAACATTTTTGTATATATATCATTTTTAAGTGCAAAATAAAGACTTATCTTTTTAAATTGGCTTTTAACTAAGTAATTGTTTACTCTTAAATCTTGCTCGCAAATTTAAATAATTCCCACATTATTATTTTGGTTCTCTTTCTGTTATTGTTTTCACTTGGTGCATTTGTGGGGAGGTTTTTTATTGGGTTAATATATTATTGTTTAGTTAAGTCATTTTGAGATAAATTTGTAAATGAAATTTGATTGTTTTTATGTAATGAGCGTACGATCATTTTCATGAAGACCGCGCAATATAGATGTCAATTGATTATTTATTTATTATTACTACAATTCCATTCCATATAAGAAAGACTAAAATGTGTTTGCCCCTAAAAGCTACTGTTATGAATTGGTTTGTTTTTCTTCTTATCAACACTCAACAGATGGACGTTGCGCACACTGTTGCAATCAAAGGCCTCTAACGCACTGTTCTTCTAACGCTGGCAAGACAAGTCATCAAGCTTTTTAATTTGTGAGTCTCCAATGCTAGTCAAAGGTCACACTTGTATTTTAGATTCAATAATAATTTCGTTCCCCAATTATCTTAGACTAAGGCAGTGAGCGGTAAGGAACTTTTTAAGAAACCACGGCTTGGACTCTGGCTTGGGGTCTGTGTGACCAGTCGACCTAGTTACTAAGTTAGATCACCTTTCCCCTGTACTTTGTCAAACTTCTCAAAATATTGAAGTTAATACAACAAAACTGTTGCAAACTGCTCACTGTCTAAAAAGACCTTCAATACATAAATCTCAGAAGTTAGAGGGCCTGACGTTTCGATCCGAGCAGGACCTTTCTCAAAGGCAAAGGGATTACGTGGATTTGCCTTTGAGAAAGGTCCTCCTTGAATCGAAACATCAGGCCCTCTAACTTTTGAGATTTATCCAAATTTATTCAAATTGGCAAGCGGTAATATATTTTATGTACACGAGCGTCATGTATCCAAGACTCAAAACAGTATCACTACGTTAATTCACACATTGAGCAATGCAGTATCACGAGGAACCTCTCAAGTCATGAGTCAAGTCATGAGTCAAGTCCCAGGCCCAGGCCCAGGCCCAGGCCCAGGCCCAGGCCCAGGCCCAGGCTGAGGCTGAGGCTCAGGCCCAGGCTCAGGCCCAGGCCCAGGCCCAGGCTCATGCCCAGGCCCAGGCTCAGACTCAGGTTCAGGTTCAGGCCCAGGCCAAGGCCAAGGCCCAGGCCCAGGCCCAGGCTCAGGCCCAGGCCCAGGCCCAGGCTCAGGCCCAGTCCCAGGCATAGGCCCAGGCCCAGGCCCAGGCTCAGGCCCAGGCCCAGGCCTATGCCCAGTCCCAGGCCTAGGCTCAGGCCCAGGCCCAGGCTCAGGCCCAGGCTCAGGCCCAGGCCCAGACCCAGTCCCAGGCCCAGGCTCAGGCCCAGGCTCAGGCCCAGGCCCAGGCCCAGGCTATTAAATATAACACTTTAAAGCGAGCGCCTACTGACCCTCTGCATTGGTTGAACCTGTACAGTGTTATGGGCCGGACGACCTCTCCGGACAGGATGACTAGCCCAGCCTTCCTGCAGGCCTCTGGTAAAACCACCAGTCAGAAGCTGCTGCAGCAGTGCCTTGACTACCAGAAGGACAAGCCTGGACTCCTGAAGAGGAGCTTCCACCAGGTGGTGTCCGGGGAGACCTCGCCGCCCCCGAGGGGACCAGGGGAGAGCAGGGACGACGTCATCAGGGTCATGCAGTGGAATGTCCTGGCCGATGGTGAGCCATGAATCCAAACAAAATGTCAAGACTGAGTCTGAGTCTGAGTCCAAGTCACAAGTCACTTAGTTTGAGTCCTAGTCTGACTCACAAGTCACCCGGGTCGAGTCCTAGTCTGACTCACAAGTCACCCAGGTCGTGTCCTAGTCTGACTCACAAGTCACCCAGGTCGAGTGCTAGTCTGACTCGCAAGTCACCCAGGTTGAGTCCTAGTCTGACTCACAAGTCACCCAGGTCGTGTCCTAGTCTGACCCACAAGTCACCCAGTTTGTGTCCTAGTCTGACTCGCAAGTAACCCAGGTCATGTCCTAGTCTGACTCGCAAGTCACCCAGGTCGTGTCCTAGTCTGACCCACAAGTCACCCAGATTGTGTCCTAGTCTGACTCGCAAGTCACCCAGGTCGTGTCCTAGTCTGACTCGCAAGTCACCCAGGTCGTGTCCTAGTCTGACTCGCAAGTCACCCAGGTCGTGTCCTAGTCTGACTCTTAAGTCACACAGGTTGTGTCCTATTCTGACTCACAAGTCACCCAGGTTGTGTCCCAGTCCGACTCACAAGTCACCCAGTTTTGAGTCCTAGTCTGACTCACAAGTCACCCAAGTCGTGTCCTAGTCTGACTCTCAAGTCACCCAGGTTGTGTCCTAGTCTGACTCACAAGTCACCCAGGTCGTGTCCTAGTCTGACTCACAAGTCGCCCAGGTCGTGTCCTAGTCTGACTCGCAAGTCACTTAGGTCGAGTCCTAGACTGACTTACAAGTCACCCAGGTCGAGTCCTAGACTGACTCACAAGTCACCCAGGTCGAGTCCTAGTCTGACTATCAAGTCACCCAGGTTGTGTCCTACATGTAGTCTGACTCTCAAGTCACCCAGGTTGTGTCCTAGTCTGACTCACAAGTCACCCAGGTCGTGTCCTAGTCTGACTCACAAGTCGCCCAGGTCGTGTCCTAGTCTGACTCACAAGTCACCCAGGTCGTGTCCTAGTCTGACTCACAAGTCACCCAGGTCGAGTCCTAGTCTGACTCACAAGTCACCCAGGTCGAGTCCTAGTCTGACTCACAAGTTACCCAGGTTGAGTCCTAGTCTGACTCTCAAGTCACTCAGGTTGTGTCCTAGACTGACTTACAAGTCACCCAGGTCGAGTCCTAGACTGACTCACAAGTCACCCAGGTCGAGTCCTAGTCTGACTCACAAGTCACCCAGGTCGAGTCCTAGTCTGACTATCAAGTCACCCAGGTCGTGTCCTAGTCTGACTCTCAAGTCACCCAGGTTGTGTCCTAGTCTGACTCACAAGTCACCCAGGTCATGTCCTAGTCTGACTCACAAGTCACCCAGGTCGAGTCCTAGTCTGACTCACAAGTCACCCAGGTCGAGTCCTAGGCTGACTCACTGGTCACCCAGGTAGTGTCCTAGTCTGACTCACAAGTCACCCAGGTCGAGTCCTAGTCTGACTTACAAGTCACCCAGGTCGAGTCCTAGTCTGACTATCAAGTCACCCAGGTCGAGTCCTAGTCTGACTCACAAGTCACCCAGGTCGAGTCCTAGTCTGACTTACAAGTCACCCAGGTCGAGTCCTAGTCTGACTCACAAGTTACCCAGGTCGAGTCCTAGTCTGACTCACAAGTCACCCAGGTCGAGTCCTAGTCTGACTTACAAGTCACCCAGGTCGAGTCCTAGTCTGACTCACAAGTTACCCAGGTCGAGTCCTAGTCTGACTCACAAGTCACCCAGGTCGAGTCCTAGTCTGACTCACAAGTCACCCAGGTCGAGTCCTAGTCTGACTCACAAGTCACCCAGGTTGAGTCCTAGTCTGACTCGCAAGTCACCCAGTTTTGAGTCCTAGTCTGACTCACAAGTCACCCAAGTCGTGTCCTAGTCTGACTCACAAGTCACCCAGGTTGAGTCCTAGTCTGACTCGCAAGTCACCCAGGTCAAGTTCCATGGCAACTTCATTTCCCCGTTTCAACCACACGGCCTCATAGGTTTCATAGAATGTTCACATCGGTGAGAGTGTAATTCAAATAGGGAGGTTAGCGCTGCATGCCAAGTGCCTTGCCCGATTGCCTGTTGAACAAAACTACAGGCTGCAAGATTCTTGTGCAGACATCTTTACCCACTTGGCCACTGAGCTGGTTGAGGTCTTGTGGTGCGGTGGATTTGACCCTGTACATTTGTAGGTACCACAGTCATAGTAGGTACCACAGTGTTTTTTTTTTAAATGTTTTTGGAAGGGCAACCCTGAATTGAATGACATTCTCCTTGACGCAAAAAACACAGTAGCCACTGCTGTGTAGATTCAAATCCACCAAATGACCTCCACCAGCTCAGTTGTCAAGCGGTTAAGTGCACCAGAAACTAGGGGTTGTGGATGCGATTCTCACCCGAACTGCCTACAGGTATTCTGTTTCAGTAGGCATCTGGGTAGTGCACTGACCATACAGTGTTTATGAAACGTCGAACAGGGCAAACCTACATTGATTACATTCTCCTTGATGTTACAAACAAAATCATGGTGTTTTTTTTTTGTGGCTCTGGATGCTCTTCTCCCAGCCTTGAGCAGCGGCGCGGACAACTTTGTCAAGTGCCCCAACGAGGTGCTGGAGTGGGGCCGGCGGCAGGTGAGCTGCCTGCAGGAGATCCTGCGCTACGACCCGGACGTGGTGCTCCTGCAGGAGGTGGACCACTACCAGGACTTCTACCGGCCGCAGCTGGGCCGGGTGGGCTACGAGGGCGTCTTCAAGGCCAAGCCCGACTCCCCCTGCCTGTACTACCTGCAGAACAACGGCCCCGACGGCTGCGCCGCCTTCTACAAGACCTCCAAGTTCAGCCTGGTCGGCGGCAGGGGCGGCGGCGCCGCCTGCCCCGTCCTGCGGGCCCGGGAGCCGGACGGCAGCACCCAGCCCACCAACCAGGTGGCCGTCCTGCTGCGGCTCCGCTGCGCCGCAACCGCCACCGCAGCCGCAGCAGCAGCCGGCGAGGAGCCGGCGGGCCGGGAGTTCCTGGTCGGCACCACCCACCTCAAGGCCAAGCCCAGCTGGCACCGGCTCCGCCACCTGCAGGGCCTGGATCTCCTGGACGCCGTCCGGCGCCAGGCCCGGGGAAGCCCCGTGCTCCTGGGCGGCGACTTCAACGCCGTGCCCGGCGAGGCCGTCTACGGGGCCTTTGCCGGCAGCGACCTGGCACTGGAGAGCGTGGGCAAGAGCCTGAGCCCGGACGGCCGGGCCGAACCGGCCTACACCACCTGGAAGATCCGGCCGGCCGGCGAGGCCTGCCACACCATCGACTACCTCTGGTACTCGCGCCGCGGGCTGCGGCCCGTCCGGGTGCTGGGCCTGCCCGACGAGGAGGAGGTGGGGAAGGACCGGCTGCCCTCTCACCGCTACCCCTCTGACCATCTCTCCCTGGTGGCCGACTTCACGTTCAAGTCGCCCTGAGGCTCTCTCAAGAGCCCCCCCCCCTCTCCCATCCCGTTCCTCTTCCGAGGCAAGATCAGAATGCATCCCCTGTGAGATCACACTTTATATTGTTAGATTCGGTATTTTTCAAGTAATTGAAGGGAAACTGACCAGGTTTTTGTATAAATTGGAGCTGTGTCTGGAGTCTAAGGACCTTAACTATTTGTGAGGCGATGTCAAATGCAGCTGAAACCACGACTGATATCTCGAGCGTTTTCCTCAGGATCCTGGCTGTTCCTAGTATTATTATTAATTTTTTATATAAATTTTTTATATAAATTTGTTGTTTTTGAAACCAACTAGTGCTCCACCACCTGGGCTATCTGAGGTGGGGGCCTTCCTAAATAGGCAACTATCTTTGCTGGGGGGGGGGGTCGCCAGTTAGAAGCAATGGACGATTGGACGGATTGTTTAATTGCAGCTTATATGAGACGCCCCACGCCAAACCCAGGTGGTTCAAGCAAACAGTGAAATGCACATAAAGAAGGAAAATACTCCAAAATCTTTGAAAATCTGATTTGGACAGATTTTGTTTCCAATCCTAACCCGCATTGAAACCACAATTAACCACACATGGTTTATTTCCTGTGGGAGGATGAGGGCCACGCACCAGGACATTCCACAGCGGAGGTTTTGTGGTGTCCTGTGGTATGTGAGCCTACACCCCTGTGGGCACTGTGGTAAATTGCGGGATACAGTGGGTGCCCTGTGCGGGAGGTGCAAAGCGTTAGGGTTAATTCTTAAATTATGTCTTTATTGTCTGATTTCCAATGATCTGAGAGACAAGTATTAGAGGGGATAAACTCAATTTTGGGTTTTCCTCCAGGGTGCCTGGTTTGGGCATAAAATGATTGATGTCATTGTCACATAATGATTGATTATGCCTCAGACAGGTGAATTGCACTGATTCAAGATAGTTGACTATTTGGGAAGCCGAATACCTCATGCACCACAGCTCTGGGAAGCAAAATGGTTGGTCCTTCTACCCCGTCCATTCAAATTCGTCCTCGCTCTTCAATTCTGATGAAACAAGATAGGTAAGGTGATTGCATTGATCAGATATTTCTATATGATTAGAATGCCAAATGTAATTGAGAATGATATGGTTTCAATATGTGAAGTACCGTATATAAAGGTTGATTTATAAATATATACATAATATACATGTGTATATTTATGTATTTATAATAATTATACATGTATATTGAAAGGAGAATATTGCTGTCAAGATTCTTACTTGGAGGATCTTGACATCCTGGACAGTAAACTGCGAACAACTTTCGTAGAATACTGATCTGAGTGTCATATTAAACTACAGGCATTTCGCCCTGTTTATTTCAAGCCCCAGGCTAGTACCACCCACTTATAATAATGTCCATGGTGCCAGTGAATAGGCAATGTGGCCACTGGCCTTATTGGCCACTGGTCCCTCAGGCCTTGGCAGCCCCTCCTGCTTATCAACAATTGATTACAGGCCACCTTGGCCACTGGCCAGTGAATAGACATTGTGGCCACTGGCCTTCTTGGCCACTGGTCCCTCAAGCCTTGGCAGCCCCTCCTGCTTATGACCAATTGATTACAGGCCACCTTGGCCACTGGCCAGTGAATAGACATTGTGGCCACTGGCCTTTTGGCCACTGGTCCCTCAAGCCTTGGCAGCCCCTCCTGCTTATCACTTGCAATTGATTACAGGCCACCTTGGCCACTGGCAAGTGAATAGACATTGTGGCCACTTGGCCTTTTGGTCATTGGTCCCTCAAGCTCTGGCAGCCTGTCCTGTTTATCACATTACAGGCCACCTTGGCCACTGGACAGTGAATAGGCAATGTGGCCACTGGCCTTCTTGGCCACTGGTCCCTCAAGCCTTGGCAGCCCCTCCTGCTTATGACCAATTGATTACAGGCCACCTTGTCCACTGGGCCGTGAATACTTTGGCCACTGGTCCCTGGCATTCCCTCTTATCACCTTCGAGACTTCAACTCCTAGTTATAATGCATGTGTCTAGATGTAGTACATACATGTACTACAAACAGAAGTATCTTGCATGTACTTGCTCATCCCTCGTCCTGTATGCTTTTCATAAAAGCTCTTGAAATACGTTGACTATGCACATTTTGTTCAGGGATCATTTACCAGATCAATTTATTTCATGCCGTGGTATGATGCTGTTCAACTCAGCAGTAAGTGTACGTGTGCAGTGAACAGATTATTATATTAAAAAAAGAAAGGAAACTCATCCTAGTCTTTCAACACGAGCAATACGGATTGTGTAGCATTGACAATGCAGTGGATATACTTGAGAGAATGACATTATAATTTATATTATATTGTATGTATACTAATTAGCAAGGGACTGTATGTGTTTATCCAATGGTATGCGCAAGGAAGTTATCATTGTGCACCAATTGCTCGCCATTTTATTCACAATGAAAGACTATCGGAGATGTATTTCACGTTTAAAGTCGAAAATGTGTGCTACCCGTTGCTGCAATGTAGTCCATGGGGTTGTGTTGTGTGATGAAACAAATAAAAAGCTCATTGTTTATAAAGCATGGTCCACTTTTTTCTTCTCCACAAACAACTGGGGAGAGGAGGGGAGGGAAAGGGAGAGAGAGGGAGAGGGGGGAGGGAGAGAAAGAGGGAGAGGGGAAAGGGAGAGACAGAGGGAGAGGGGAAGGGAGAGAGAGAGAGAGGGAGAGGGGAAGGGGAGACAGAGGGAGAGGGGGAAGAGAGAGAGGAAAAGGGAAAGAGAAAGAGCAAGAGGGGAAGGGAGAGAAAGAGGGAGAGAGGAAGAGAAAGAAGGAGAGGGGGAAGGGAGAGAAAGAGGGAGAGGGGGAAGGGAGAGGGGGAAGGGAGAGAAAATAGTTCATGAGGTTGTGTTGTGTGATGAAACAAATAAAAGCTCATTGTTTACAAAGCATGGTCCACTTTTTTCTTCATTTTGTTTTCCATTCCGAAATTACTCAAATCCACCTGCATTTCTGAAACACAAACAACTGGGGAGGGGAGGGGAATGGAGAGAGAGAAAGAGGCAGAGAGTGAAGGGAGAGAGAGGGAGAGGGGAAATTGAGAGAAAGTGTGAGAGGGGGAAGGGAGACACAGAGGGAGAGGGGAAGGGAGAGGGTGAAGGGAGAGGGAGAGGGAGAGGGGAAGGGAGAGAAAGAGGGAGAGGGGAAGGGAGAGAAAGAGGGAGAGGGGGATCGGAAGGGAGAAAAAATTGGAGAGGGAGAAGGAAGAGAAAGAGGGAGAGCGGGAAGACAGACAAAGAGGGAGAGGGGAAGGGTGAGACAGAGGGAGAGGGGGAAGGGAGAGAGAGATAGGGAGAGGGGAAGGAAGAGAAAGAGGGAGGGGGAAGGGAGAGAGAGAGGGAGAGGGGAAGGAAGAGAAAGAGGGAGGGGGAAGGGAGAGAAAGAGGGAGAGGGGAAGGGAGAGAAAGAGGGAGAGGGGAAGGGAGAGGGGAAGGGAGAGAAAGAGGGAGAGGGGGAAGGGAGAGAAAGAGGGAGAGGGGGAATGGAGAGAAAGAGGTTGAGGGAGAAGGGAGAGAAAGAGGGAGAGGGGAAGGGAGAGAAAGGGGAGAGGGGAAGGGAGAGAAAGAGGGAGAGTGGGAAGGGAGAGAAAGATGGAGAGGGGAGAGCGGGGGAGACAGAGGGAGAGGGGAAGGGAGAAAGAGGGGGAGAGGGGGAAGGGAGAGAGAGAGGGAGAGGGGAAGGGAGAGAAAGAGGGAGAGGGGAAGGGAGAGAGAGAGGGAGAGGGGAAGGAAGAGAAAGAGGGAGGGGGAAGGGAGAGAAAGAGGGAGAGGGGAAGGGAGAGAAAGAGGGAGAGGGGGAGGGAGAGAAAGAGGGAGAGGGGAAGGGAGAGAAAGGGGAGAGGGGAAGGGAGAGAAAGAGGGAGAGTGGGAAGGGAGAGAAAGATGGAGAGGGGAAGGGAGAGAAAGAGGGAGGGGGAAGGGAGAGAAAGAGGGAGAGGGGAAGGGAGAGAAAGGGGAGAGGGGAAGGGAGAGAAAGAGGGAGAGTGGGAAGGGAGAGAAAGATGGAGAGGGGAGAGCGGGGGAGACAGAGGGAGAGGGGAAGGGAGACAGAGGGGGAGAGGGGGAAGGGAGAGAGAGAGGGAGAGGGGAAGGGAGAGAAAGAGGGAGAGGGGAAGGGAGAGAAAACGGGAGAGGGGGAAGGGAGAGAAAGAGGGAGAGGGGGAAGGGAGAGAAAGAGGGAGAGGGGAAGGGAGAGAAAGAGGGAGAGGGGAAGGGAGAGAAAGAGGGAGAGGGGGAAGGGAGAGAAAGATGGAGGGGGAAGGGAGAGAGAGAGGGAGAGGGGAAGGGAGAGAAAGAGGGAGAGGGGAAGGGACCCAGTGCGCAAGCCACCGTCGGGCCGCCGGCGGCTGAGCAGCGGCAAGCGGCATCGGCACGCCGCCTTGCTACCGACAGTGGTCCGCCGATGGTTGCCGCCATTAAACCACCGCGTAAATATAATCGGTTTGCCACTTCCGGACCGCTAGCGGACCGTTGTGCACTAAAATGTGGTGGTCAAGCCGAGGTCGGACCGATGAGGGACCGACTTTGACACTTTTATAATATTTATGGTTCATGGAAATTATTTTAATTTGGCCTATAAAAATACCGTAGTTAAGTTTTGGCCTATTGTCGGTGTGCGTACATGCCGAATCGTCGACAGCAAACGATGGAACGATTAAAAACTTCAAACAAACATTCAGTTCCATCAAAAATACTAGAGAGGGGCTCAGTATCTTTGGTACCATCTTAAAAAAATAAATGTTGCCACAGTGAATCGGCGAGCTCAGCGAAAAAACTTACTTGTTCAGTATCGATTAACGCGTTATTAGTGTCAGTAGTCGGTTTTTGGTTTTCGGTTTGCTTATGCAGCAAGCGTGCATGGAACCAATGCACTAAAAGAATCGATACCAGCATAATGTACGACGTATTATGTTACGTGCGCGCGCATCCGGCCGTTAAGCTTGAGCTTTGAATGGACCTTTCCCATGAAATATGCAAATAAGAGCTGGCGCATGCGCTTTACTAAATTGGTGGGCAAACGAGTGCGCGTTGCGTGCAGGTTTCGAAATACGCGCGCAGGAGACGCTGAATAGCCAATGACCGCACGCCAAACTGTTAGTGAGAAGGAACGCGCGCACGCCCGTGGAAAACTATGATTGGTTGGCAGCCCGCTTGCCCACCAATTTAGTTAAGCGCATGCGCTAGGTCTAATTTGCATATTTCATGGGAAAGGTCCATTGTCGCTATGTTTATCCCTGACCGCGATCGTGCACACCCTGCTCCCTGCTCCTACACCTAGTGTGAACTCCGTTGTTTTCCATTTCAACCCGAGGTAAGACCTGTTACTAGTGTTACTTTTTTCACATACATGTTGGCCTTTATTAAACAAATCAGTGTGGGATTTCTCGGAAGCAGCAGCTTTGTTTTCCATGTCGAGCTGTACCCAGAAGTGTCACAATTGTGGGGTCCTCCGTCCGCTGCTATCCTGACCGGAACCCCACACTCCACAGATAACATGGCCTTTTTCCCATAGGCTACTGAGTACTGTGTAACGTTCACTAGTACTAGTAGTAGTAGTAGTACTAGTACTTAGTAGTAATAGTACTAGTACTAGTGTGGCATAGGGCTCAGCAGGTTCAGCGTAACTCCTAAAATACTGCTTCATTTGGCCCGAGATTTCTAGCGAACATGGCTTACATACCAATCACCTGAGTGCAACTGTCAATGTGGCGAAAATTTGTCGATTTCCACCAAAAAAATGGCAAAATCATCCCGGTTCGGTCGCAAGATTCAAACAGCAGCTCCGCAACTGGCAGTCTGGTCCGATCCCCTACTGTACGTCTTCGCAGCTAGCCGCTATACCAAGTAACTTGGACCCGACAAGTCACCCTTTTTTATCAAATTTTGAAATTTCAAAATTTGATAAAAAAAAGGGTGACTTGTCGGGTCCAAGTTACTCGGACTACCGTACTACAGGAGGACCAGACTGCCAGTTGTGGAGCTGCTGTTTGAATCTTGCAACCGAAGTACCGAACTGGGTGGATTTTGCTAATTTGTTTGTGGAAATCGCCACATTTTCGCCACATTGACAGTTGCACACAGGTGATTGGTATGTAAGCCACGTTGGCTAGAAATCTTTGGCAAAATGAAGCAGTATTTTAGGAGTTATGCTGAACCTGCTGATGAGCCTATGTCACAATAAAACTACATTTAAAAACTAAAGTCTAGTACTAGTACTACTACTAGTACTAGTAGTACTAGTACTCAGTAGTAGTACTTGTAGTTGTAGTAAAGACAAGTGAACTGTATGCATTACATACACAGTAGTCAGTACTCAGTAGCCTATGAAAAAAAGCATGGTTATCAGTGTGGGGTTCGTAGTACTAGTCCGAGTAACTTGGAAGTTGGACCCGACAAGTCACCCTTTTTTTTTAATCAAATTATGAAATTTGGAGGGACGGGTGACTGTAGGGTCCAAGGATCATGGCTATGCATATTGAGGATTCAGTGAGAATTACAGATTCCAATACTGGTCATTTTGTTTTACTCACGTTTGGGAAAAGGGGGAAAATTTCCCCTCAGTTGATCGAGAAGATTCTCTCCCATCTGACGAGCCAACAGGCGGCCATCTTTGATTTCAAATTGAAACGGTATACATATACTGTTCATGTATAAACGTAAATCGATGACGTTTTGACAGATCTGCGTGCACAGTGGGTCTGTGTGCATGCGTGCGCGCGTACGGACCTGCCAAACGTCATCGATTTACGTGTTTACTGAAGTCCCGATTCAAGCGCAGAATTACCCGTCATGCTTGGACCCTACAGTCACCCGATCTTCCAAATTTCAAATTTCGATAAAAAAGGGTGACCTATCGGGTCCAAGTTACATGTCGGCATCGGCGTAAGTCGTCTCAAAAATGCCTGTCCCGACGTTGCCGACTTAGCCGAGGTTTACTGTACTCTGTTAATTCACATTTCTCAAGTCGGACCGGCAGTAAGGAATTCTAAATTTGACCAAATACTCTGTGGTTCTATTTCTCTTTCTTTTATTTCTAAAGTGATATACAAAAATGTTGCAAACTGCTTACTGACTAAAATTACCAAAATGCAAATCTTAAAATTTAGTTGGCCTGACGTTTCGACCCTAGCAGTAGCAGGACCTTTCTCAAAGGCAGAGAGCCTTTGAGAAAGGTCCTGCTAGGATCGAAACATCAGGCCCACTAAATTTTAAGATCTTTTATTTCTAGTTAAGGTTTCAGAATTTGTTAGTTGTGCATGCAAATCACTTACTTTGCTGAGGATAGAATTAGGTTTTAACAATGACTTTGTTGGACAAAGTTTTTTTATAAAGTTGCAAAATGTACAACATGTACTCGTTTCATAATAATTGTCTGATCTTTGAAAAAGGTTGTACCCGTCCCATTTGTTCATTCTCTAAATTGCTGAATTGTCGTTTCAGGCATAGCAGGCAAAGAGAAAGTAGAAGAAACCCCACAATGTTTACTGCAGCACATACATCCCTTGCCATTTTGCAACCATGTTTATTTGAGTATACGTATTGGTTTTGTTTCTTTCATGCAGATGCCATCCAGAGGAACAGAGTGATCAGTAAGGCATCTGATTCAGAAATACAGCGAGAGGTTGCTCACTTTTTGAAGGGTGCTGCAGACAGATGTGGCTGAAGGAACGACAAGTCTGTGCTGCTGCAGCTGCTAGTGCTACTGCTGCCATCTTTGATAATAATAGCGCTGACGAGCAGCAATAGGCTGCTGTTCTGATGACATCAGTTTGTTTGCAGGTGCCTAATAAGTATGGTGTGGACCAACGACAAAGGACTTTAAGTACCTTTAAAAAGCATGCCCATAAATAAATTGATGTCATCACTACATGTCTATAAACAAATGCAAACTAAATAAAGCTGTCTTCAATGCTAATTCAGCAGATTTTTCTGGTGACAATCATGCAGTGTGTTTGGTAGGCTAAGATAATTTAAGTGACAACTAGTTCACACATCGAAAGTTGTAGACCACAGTAGAGCCGTTCCCACTACGAAAATAATCATGATTTGAATCGTGATTCAAAACCTTTTTTTTTGGTCGTGTCCACACAGGCCAAATAATCGCCTGCGAGCCGATTGTGGTTAGCATGTGGTCGTGATGTGCAACCGGGGATGGTGTGACTCGCTGAGGAATGTAAACAAACCCTGTGCTGCACCTGCTGGCAGGAAATGCCTGCTTGCGCAATGCATCGTGGGCTTAAACAAAACACAGTGGCTATTGTTACGGCAGCCGTAACGCAACTTCCATTTTCTATAGTTACGGTACTGCAACTGCGCAAGCGCGAGGACACATGCCAGATCAAACCACGCCGGCCGTAACATGTACACTGACTTTGGAAGAGCGATGTTAGTGCGAATGGCGACGCTGCCGTCCAGCCATCGTGCTTGATCTTGATTTGTTGCATTTGCATGATACATTCGTCATTATTTGTTGCCACTGTTTGATTAAATAAAATTTCAACGTTGATTTATAGGTAATAGTTTTATAATTTGTATAGTTGTCTTTTAAACCTCCCTAAAATCGAATGACTTCTCGTATTTTCTGCCGCTACAGCACGCTAGCGAAGTCAGTACATGTACAGTACAGTGCATCGCTTACGGCTTTGTTAGGGACCCGGTTTTTTTTGCCGATCTCACCATGCGAGAGCTTCTTATATATATGATTGTAAAAGACACCTTTTTCCATTCCGATAATGACAGGGATATTGCTTCAAGACAAGCAAATTATGTGCCTACAGCCAGAGAATATTACACCTGGTTATTTACAAATTACCTATTAATGATTACGTACAAAGAACCCTAAAAATTACTACTGGATAAACAAGTCAAAGAATCAGTGTAGCAAAACATTAACAAAATGGTTTTTAAAATTAAAATTAAAATTACTGGGCCTGACGTTTCGATCCTAGCAGGACCTTTCTCAACGTCAGGCCCACTAATTTTAAGATTTGCATTTTGGTAATTTTAGTCAGTAAGCAGTTTGCAACATTTTTGTATATATATCACCTATAGTACCTGTAAGAACTCTTTTTATACTTATGCCCTAAGTTGTCCTGAATTCACACTGGCATCAACAATGAACTACCTTTTCGCCTCTGGCACTGGGACATCTGTCCTTCCACTAGTGATTATCTATGCAGGGAAAAGTTTGGCTAAACTGTACACACTGCATGCTTGTAGCGACAGTCCATTATTATACTAGGCCTATTACTTTATCAAGGCCACACCATAAAAGTGCCACAGTTACCAATCAGAGTTGCTATTTTAGCGGTAAACATGTATGTACATGTACTGTACAATGAATATTTGAACTGTATAGTTTTTTGCCACTTTAAGAAATAACAAAGTACAGTATACATGTACCATTGATGTTATACATTTCAGCCTCCGTGTGCATAATTTATGTGATTGTTGCTCAGTTTAAAGTAAAAGGGAAATGCAGGGTTCGCCGCGAAAGGAGCAGGGGTGGGGGGGGGGGGGTGGGGGTGGGGTGGGTGTGGGACTGTAGGACGTCGGTCTCTCAGCGGTCCACCGTAGGTAGCCACCGGCTTGGTGATTGAGAGGGCGGGCCGACGTTGGTCCAATAGTGGTTTGCCGCTGGTCATGAAATGATAGCCACGGTCCGCCAGCGGCCCGCTGGCGGCAGCCACTCGGATGCCGCTGGCGGGCCGACAGCTAACCGACGGACATTTTTTCGGCGGTCCACCGTCGGCGGCCACCCGCGGCCCGACGAAGGTGCCGCTGGTGGACCGCCACTGGACCAACAGCCTATTGCTAACTGGGGAGAGAAAGGGGAAGAGGGGGAAGGGAGAGAAAGAGGGAGAGGGGGAATGGAGAGAAAGGGGTTGAGGGAGAAGGGAGAGAAAGAGGGAGAGGGGAAGGGAGAGAAAGAGGGAGAGGGGGAAGGGAGAGAAAGAGGGAGAGGGGGAATGGAGAGAAAGAGGTTGAGGGAGAAGGGAGAGAAAGAGGGAGAGGGGAAGGGAGAGAAAGGGGAGAGGGGAAGGGAGAGAAAGAGGGAGAGTGGGAAGGGAGAGAAAGATGGAGAGGGGAGAGCGGGGGAGACAGAGGGAGAGGGGAAGGGAGAAAGAGAGGGAGAGGGGGAAGGGAGAGAAGGAGGGAGAAGGAGAGGGGGAGGACTGAGAAGATGAGGAGAGGGAGAGGGAGACGGAGCGAGAGGAGGTATAGAGATGAAGCACATGATCTGAGGGAGCTAGGGGGCAGATTGACAAACGAGTACAGGGACAGGGGGTTTCTAAAATACCACAATTCCGCTGTTCAGCGGCGCTATTTCCCCACTGTTTCGATTTGAGTTGAAACAGCTGTGATAATGAAATGAAATGACATTTCATACCAGCATCAATATCAGAACACATCGAATCAAAATATTTTAACGGGGACCCCTCAGATAAACGTCCTTGTTTTTCTTTGAAGGAGTGACATCTTACCCCTGAGATGATAGCAATTCGGTGCTGACATCGATCGGCATATGCGCCTTAAAACAACAGAAACCAAACGGGCAAAGTGTGTGCCACACTCACCGGGGAATAGATTCCAGATGCCGAGGACTCGTCTGGAGCAGCACCGACCATGGCCCGCACTTTGCCATCAGGGAGCGCCGGTGACGGAAGGGCGGAAACGGGAGGGGGTACGGTGGCCCCGAACGGACATACATTTTCACGCCTGGTCGCGGATCCAGTCTTGTTGGTGGCTGGACGTACAGCAATTTGTTTTGCGACTTCGCCTATAAATATTTGCCTGGTTGGCACACCAACGCCTTGGCGGTTCTGTGCAATACCAGTCAAGCTCATTGCAGTGTAACGGGGAGTACGCCCGTACGATTTGATTGGTGGTAATGCGTGACGTGTACGGCACTGTACGCGCCGTGGTCGTGGCGTAGTTCAAGAAATATTGTTCAACACGCATGATTCGCGTACACCATGGGCACACATTGCAGGGATGCAACGTGTATACCGCCTGTCACTTAGGCGTCATTTTCGAGTCTTGCGATTGGCTGCAGAAAATTAATTAATATTCATGACAGCAGCATAACTGCATGCCCCCCGCCCCCTTTTGAAGTCTTGCGATTGGCTGCCGAAAAATTCATTACTATTCATGACAGCAGCATTGCTGCATGCCCCCCCCCCATTTTGAAGTCTTGCGATTGGCTGCAGAAAATTAATTAATATTCATGACAGCAGCATAACCACATGCCCCGTCATTTTGAAGTCTAGCGATTGGCTGCAGAAAAAAAAAATCGTTAATATTCATGACAGCAGCTTAACTGCATCGCGCACGCGTCTACGGAAACGGCTAACAAGTGCATGAACATTGTGTTTCAGACCTTAGCCAAAACAGTTCGGTTGCGGTTTGAATCACATTTGGACATAAATCAAAGGCAGGGGTGTGAGTCTCTTTGTTCCCATCAATAACAGAGAGCTGAAGTGACATTTATTTCACGCTCTGTGGTAATAAGAATTGTGATATACTATGTGTAAACACGTTTAAAGATTAAAGCGAATGTTTGTATTCCACGATTATTTCAATAAAAACACTCAAAAAAAATTCATGCCGTTAAGACCATGACGTTTTCAGGGCCTTTTCCATAATTTTGTAAAAGAAATCATAATTCATTCAATTCAGTCTTTAGACTCTTGCCACTAGATTCTAAATCATGTCTGTCACGTTCATTTCTCAGTCTGCGTAGGATTGTAGGATCATATTATTTGCAAAATGTATACAATGTCACTTTCAAGAAAGTGTTAAACACTTTTTTGCTATTTCTCTAACATCCATTCTAAAACAATTGAATATAACTTTCATCAATGTCTGTGCCTGCTGTATAATAGTAGCGTCGAAGGGACATCGCAAATCGCAAATAATTATCTGGCATGAAATGTGCGATTTGCAAATTCCATTGCAAATAAAAATAAGATAATAATGTGCACACAATTCTGCCACAGAAATTGCGATTTGTAATTTTCCTTGAAATTAATTGCTCTATTCTCGGACAATTCTGCGACAAATTCGTGACTTGCAAATTTGGTCGGAAATAATTATGTGCACAGAAATCTGCCACAAAAATTGAGATTTGCAAATTTCCTTGAAATTAATTACCCTATTCTCGCACAATTCTGCGACAAAATTTGCGACTTGCAAATTTGGTCGCAAATAATGGGCGCACAATTCTGTGACGAAATTTGTGTATTGCAAATTTCATTACAGTTAATTAGCCGATTACGTGCGCAGATTTCTGCGACAAATTTGCTATTTACAAATTGCATTACAGTTGATTAGCATTATTATGCGCGAACAATTCCGCGACGAAATTTGCGATTTGCAAATTGTATTACAGTTAATCCTATTATGAGCGCAGAATTCCGCGACGAAATTTGCGATTTGCAAATTGTATTACAGTTAATTAGCCTATTATGCGCGCAGAATTCCGCGACGAAATTCGCGATTTGCATATCTCAGCAGGATAGTTAGCGCAAATTGCAAATCGCAAATTTTGTCGCAGATATTTGCGATTAGCGATGTCCCTTCTGCGCAACCATAATGTAACACTAGGACTGCTATAGCTTAGTATCTAAATTTCAATTTAACGTTAATTTTAATTTCGTTTTGTCTACTTTTATATCATGTCTATCACATTCATTCAATAACAAGCGAATACAAGTTTCATTAGCTGTTTAGTCTGCGTAAACAATACATGAACTGTACGACCATTTTTTTTTTTACAATATGTGACCCGGCACAGCGACATGAAGAATATCCCACCAAAACACTTTTCGAGTAAACAACGCCTGAAGTCAAAGTATCTTCTCAATTCGATAAAAAAAGAAAAAATTCGGAAAGTTAATGTAAATATTATATTGGAGGATATAATGTCTAAAGGATTTTTCCGAAATCCGTCTCTAAATTTTGAAAAACAAAGATTTTTGGGGAGTGTTTGTGTACTGTTTTCATGAAAATGTAAAGTTCCTGCCTTTTTGAATGGCCGCTTTCGAGGAGTTAGAATGGCGCTGCTATATTGTGTCTGGTAACAAATGAACGAGCGAAGTCCCCTTGTACCTTGTACTATTTACAACAAAGTTCACACGGAAATAATTTTGATATCATTAGAAAGCTAATGGTATACTCTTTCACATCATTAGAAAATCTCAAAATCTCAACTGTTGGGGTTATTCCTCATTATACTGTGCCAGGTCACATATTAATTCAACACCAATTTTTAAACCAGCGAATGGAAAATTTATTAATTATTTGTTTATCATATTGTAGGACCATGCTAATTGCAATATTTATTCGGTGCCAATTCCGCCACGATGAAGTTCGTTTTACAGTTTTACCAAAATTATTTCTATCGCATCTATGGACTAAAACACGCGACAGACATATTTATAGATTCAGTTCTCAGTTCTCAGTAGGATTATGCGATGCACATTTCTATTCAACGTAAATGTCAACACCTTATCGACACTAATTTCGTTTTGACGACTTTGAAACGATTCCTTTCACGTTCGTGCTGAAACAAGCGAACACAAGTTTCATGAATTTCAGTTCTCAGTCTGTGTATTCTAAGGCAATAAAATAATTGGCAAGCTAGTCAACGAACGCTGACGAAAAATTGGATTCCACGAAAACAGTTGGCGAAGTCAGTATTCTCCATAGATACTGAACTGGTTGGTTTTGGTCAGGAACTGGTCGGGGTTACCTTGAGAGCGCGTGGCGTTGTTGATCTGGCACACCTTGTCTCGTCCGTTCGAGTGCAGGACGTTGAAGGAACGGCAGACGGGGTCGTGGGTGCACACCGTGGCACAGGCGCGGAGGTCGGTGACGGGCAGCTGTCGCACGGTGAAGCCGGACAGGCGAGAAGCCAGCAGCAGACGCCAGTCACGGAGCGATGCTGGCTCTACTTGATTGCGCTTGCAGATTGCCGGGTAACTGTAGTTACAGTTATGGCCAATATGGGAAGAGTGACGCAGTACAGCGCAGTTCAATATATGATGAGGGATGGGCTCGCTTTCGTTCCATTCCAAGTACCCGTCATCACCAACGCAAACCCAGTCACCCTCGACCATCTTATCGTTGCAGTTAATCCATAAAAATAATTTGGGAATACTATGGGAAAAAAAGGATTCCTCTTCAATGGACGAAGGAGCGGCCAGCTCAGCTCCCATAGCCTGACACGCCCGGACTACCTGGTCCCAGGTCCGCCTCTCGGCTATTAACTTGTAGCACGAGTTACCCCACATCTCCCAGTCTGCGGGGCACACCATAGGACGAGGACAGGAGCCAGCGGCGCTCAACCAAATGGCGGTGATGGATCACACGGCGACAGATACTGCGCACCGGATTGGTCCCATCTCGGAGTAGTCGGTAACTTCGGGGGAGAATTTGTTTCGGTTCTCGAAGCGTCGACGGGCGGGCGATAGCTGCTGTATATTTCGGCAGTTCGGGTGATGTTGGTGAACGGTGGCAAACTTCAACTCCGGTGTGCAGCTCACTGCAGTGGTCGGTTTGTACTGGAACTGCGAGGCTCTGCTCCGTTGCTGACTGTGATCCACTAACCGGCCGCGCTACTCATCACGGGCTATTTATTGGCTTATTGGTCTCTGCACTTTTGCCCAAGATGAATGGAGTCCAACATCAATCGAGGCAGTAACAATGGCGCAGTCAACGAGGTCAAGCGGTTTGACAAACAAACTCCGTCATCTCTCGACAGGGACTCTGAAGCATTTTCCAGAATTGTCTTTAATTCATTAAAACCATTAATGGCGTCATTGAAGCAGCCTCAATTCCTTCTGATTGGGCGATTCTTCATAATGTAACAATAGCTTGACAGGAGCTGCCGGCATTTTATCGCTACTTATAGACCGATTGCGCGACCAATGTTGACATGCCATCACGTGATTTATGAAGGGAATGTTTTTTGCCTCCCATTTGATGCAGAACAGGAGTGGAAATGAGAAACGAAGACTACCATAAAATAATTATCGTCCACATTCTTCTTTATACATTTCCATCGCTGGTCTATGGCAAATGAGATAATACCCACCGTATAAGTCACGCGGTGGCATGTAAATTGTGGTCGCACAATCTGTCTATTGCAACTATACAATAAAAAAACCTGTCACTACCATTGTAATTTGTATTGGACCAAGTACATTGCCGCACATTGAAATGGAGCTCCAAGAATTATGACCCTAATTAGGCGGTAGGCCCTTTTGAGGATGCTCCCAAGTAGGGAGTGTGGTTACCTCTCTTCCCATCTCACTATGAACATCTAAACCGTGAAAATGGGGTGAAAATGTCATTTAGCAGTGAAAAGAAAATTCACCGTGTTTTCACCCCTATTTCATGGCACACAGTTAGCCAGGTCATTTTCACGGTGTTTTCACCAGTGGTCTCCAAGACCACATTCCTGGTGGTAAATGGCTAGAGGCAATTTAGAAGTATCTGGGAGTGACAGTTACAAGGACACCATACAGTACCTCTATGGGGGCTGGTGGTTCCTACTGGTAATTGAATTAGCCTTTAGTGACCCCGAATATGTCCTTATCAGGTCAGAGAAGTGATTATTTTCATGGTGAATTCACTGTAAAATGCACCATGAAGTCACAGTGACTTTTTAGTTTCACGGTGAAATGACATTTTCAACCCTCTTTCACGGTTTAGATGTTCATAGTGTCTTTCCCCCTTTAGTTTTCAATCGTTTCTATGGTTGAAGCAGCTGTGATAAAAAAATGAAATGACATTTCCTAACAGCATCAACATCAGAACACATTATCGAGTCAAAATAATATTCATGACAGTAGCATAAACCGCATATCACTGATCCCTTCATTTATAAGTCTTGCAATACACCGATCCAGTAGGCCACGCCCACCATAGCAACGGCCAAGCAACCGTGCACATGCGCACAACGTGTCACAATCGTCCACACGCCGTGCGCGTACGTCCACCGCACGCCCGCAACCACCGAAAGCACTTCTCTTCGTTGGATTTTGGTTTTGGGAAAAGGCCAAAAATTTACATTTCCTTTCTTGCCAGGGTATCGAGAGTCAGAATTACAATGGAAATATAAACACTGCTTGACCATGGTTAAGGATAAAACTCGGGTTTGCAAGGAATTGCCTGGTACATAGCATACGAAACAAAAGTAAACACAGCAAAAAGTGTGTTGTAAAAAATACAGAATTAAAAACGTTATGTCCGGCGGACAAAATGGCGGCAATTTGTCGGACCTTGAATCGCGCGTTCGTGATTGGTCAATGTATCAAGGGGCGTGGCCCACTTGATCGGTGTAATGGCTGCAGAATACTCTTTAATATCCACGACAGCAGTATGAGAATATATCACTGAGGCCATCATTGTTAAGTCTTCTAATTGGCTGCAGAAAATACATTAATATTCAGGACCACATATCACCGAGGCCCCCCATTTTCGAGTCTTGCGATTGGCTGCAGAAAATTCATTAATATTCATGACCACATATCACCGAGGCCCCCCATTTTCGAGTCTTGCGATTGGCTGCAGAAAATTCATTATTATTCATGACCACATATCACCGAGGCCCCCCATTTTCGAGTCTTGCGATTGGCTGCAGAAAATTAATTAATATTCATGACCACATATCAGAAAATTCATTAATATTCATGACAGCAGCATAACCGCATAATTTGTCACTGAGGCCCCCATTTTTGAGCTCTGCCATTGGCTGCACACACAAAAATCGTTAATATTCATGACAGCAGTATACCCGCGTATCACTGAGGCTCCCCACGTTCGAGTCATGCGATTGGCTGCAGACAAATTGCGTGCTGATGTGTACAGCTTGGATCCGGCGTGGTACTGATAGTGCCGTCCGTTGTGCCGTGGTTTGCGTGCGTGCTTGCCCGAATAATCGTAAACAGTCACATGAAGGGCGCCCCCACGTGCTCATCTGAGCACGCTGAACAGCTGAGAACGTTGCTGCAACGTGCTCAGGTGAGCCAGTGACGTTATGGCTCAACTCAGCACGGGGGCCCATCTGAGATCGTCACACCGGCTTTGACCAAATGGTCCAGCACAGTCACTGTAGCAAATAACTAATATTTCGGATAATATTACACAGATCAATTTAAAGCTTCATTGACAAATTTTCTCTTCCAGTCAAAGCTCTGTCATCAGTGAGATGGAGATAACCTTTGTTTCCATTTCTGCCTATCTGCCCCATCTACCATTACTTCTATAGGCTGAAAGGCCCCAGCCAATTTGTCACTTCGGCTCTTCAAACAAACAAGGGAAAAACGGACTGGGAACTTTTGAGCAAATTACAACAAAAACAGTTGGCAAAGAAATCGTTGACTGGACCGGGACTTGAACCCGAGACCTCTGGAATAACGTACCAGCGCCCTTCCATCTGAGCTATCCAGCCCTTAGACAGTGGCGGGACGAAATCAGACATACTTACATTAGGCAAGTAACAAAGGTCAAAGATGAAATGGAGATGGGCAGGGCACCTAACAAGAAGAAGACAAGATAATTGATGGACCAAGAAACTCACGGAATGGCAACCTAGATCAGGTAGAAGAAGAAGAGGTAGACAAAAACGGAGATGGAGGGACGAAATCACCACATACATGATCAAACACGGCATCGTGGGGTAGACAGACATATGATAGAACGGAATGGAAAGTGCCTGAGGATGGTTTCATCCAACAATGGATGAACACAACCTAAACATAGGCCGTTCACGAAACGAAGGCTTAGGCTCGGGCTCAGGCTTCGTCTCCGTCTGACGAAACCTGAAAATCCAGGTTGGGGTTTGTTTCCGAATTTGAAAGGTTGTTGGCTCGATTGGCACAGAGTACTCAGCAAGAAACTGCGGGCCAAACGCTTGTATAACTGTGACATTGTAACCAGTAAGATAAACGTAACCGGAGCCTCGGCACGAGCCTAAGCATCCATTTCGTAAGTGGCCTGATGATATGTCTTTGCCGGGGTGGGGCGCCAGTCAGAAGCAATTCAGCAATTATAACTGCCGTATATCTCCAGGGATCACACCCCCGCTTTCCTCTTGCTCTTATAATAATGTGACGGCTGTTGGCTGTTGCCATCATGCCCTTATAGGTTGACATAATTCCTGAAATGTCATAGGTAATAGCCTGCTCAACAATCACTTTTTTAGTTCTCTGCGTATTGTGGGACTATGCTATTGTAATTTTTGTATAATTCTATTCAGCCTAAATTTGGAGGTCTTATCGCCGCTGCTTTCTTTCGCGTTCATGCTGAAACAGACATTAAATGTTTCGTCAATTTCGGTTCTTGGAATAGGCCTCGGAATAGCGCCCAGTGGTGCATGGTGCTGCAGACGATTTCAAGAAAAGGTGCTTAAAGCCCTTACACAACATTGGTAAGATCGAAAAACAGAAATATTCACAGATTTACATGAAACTTATACAGTTTAAAGATGGTTATAGTAGAAACCTCTCACTGAAATATTTCTGCCTTAAATGTTGTATTTTGGGAGGAATGAGTAAAAGAAAAACCGTAGTGTACGTCTCACCGAGATCTAATTTAAAACTATTTTTCGGAACAGTACGGCGTTGAATGCTGTATTTTCGCGAAACAAATGAAGCGGTTTTCACGATTTTCTCGAGACTCAGTTGGCAGATTGAGCTGACATTTTCACAGGTGTGCTATTTCAAGCATACGTTGGATCAGACAACGTATGGATGCTATTCTTTGACCTCGACCAATGTTGAGTAGGGGCTTTAAGTTACGCAACCTACAAATGTTGCTTAATTCTTGTGCCACAATGACGCTTTTCTGCAAAATGTTGCGTAAGTTACGCAACAAAATGTTGCGTAACTTATGCAACATTATTTTGAAGTTTCGTGAAATCGGCTGCTAGTGTGGAATGCTGTGTATCACGGTGCAAAAGGGGTCTCAAGTTTCTGGAGGAAGTAGGGATGGCGATAAAGCTTGCTTTGGTTTGTCATCTCCGATAAGCACTCTCCCAGCTAGCAGTGAACGTTCAGTGAACGTATGATTAACGTTCACTGGACGTTGCCATTCGACGTTCACTTTCCGTTAATTTGCACCACCACTTTACGTCCCCAGGACGTTCACTGATGACGTTTTTTGAACGTTGTCTGAACGTGATTATATGAAAGTGGCGACTCTTTTCGAACGTTTTCTGAACGTTGTCTGAACGTGCATATATGGAAGTGGCGACCCCTTCCGAACGTCTTCTGAACGTTGTCTGAACATGCATATATGAAACATGACAATCATGGACACATTTTAATACTTTGTGTCCGCAGGAGAGACTTCCGACCGTGGATTTTCAAAAACCGAATACATTCTGCCTTCCGTTTCTTTGGATGCAGCAAATGGCGACAGTGCAATGCATGAGCGCGAACACGAGAGATGGGGAGGCCCCCGGGTTGTCTGGAATCCGCATTTCCACAGCGTCTTTAATATTCTGCCGATCAATCTACATCCCTGGAGGCTGGAAAAGAGACAATGTGCACGTCAGGCAGACGGTTGGACACCTGGTCTCACTTTTATGTAATTATACACGGGCCCCAAATCGGTTATGCCGATTGGCGAGACGCGCCGCGTGACTGTATCACCGCCAATCCCTCCATGGCCAATCGAACCCTTGCCACCCTGCCTCACCATGGGCATGTCTCTCTCCCTCTGTATGTCTGTCTCTCTGTCTGTCTGTTTGTCTCTCTCTCCCTCTCTCTTCCCCTCCCTATCTCTCTCTCTCCCTCTCTCTCTCTTTCTCTCTCTCACCCTCTCCCTCTTTCTTTCTCTCTCTCTCTCTCTCTCCCTTTCTCTCTCTCACCCTCTCTCTCTCTCACTCTCCCTGTTTATCTCTCTCTCTCCCTCTTTCTTTCTATTTGTCGCTCTTTCTCTCTCTCACCCTCTCTCTCTCTCTCTCCCTCTCTTCCTCTCTCTCTCTCTCCCCCTCTCTCTCTCTTTCTCCCCCTCTCTCTCTCTTTCTTTCTCTCTCTCATCCTCTCTCTCTCTTTCTCTCCCCCCTCTCTCTTTCTCTCTCTCTCCCTCTTTCTTTCTCTCTCTCTATCTCTCTCTCTTTTTCTCTCTCACCCCCCTCTCTCTCCCCCTTCTCTCTCTCCCTCTCTCTCTCTCCTTTTCTTTTTCTCTCTCTCTTTCTATATCTCGCTCTTTCTCTCTCTCACCCCCTCTCTATATCTCCCTCTCTCCCTCTCTCTTTATCTCTCTCTACCCCCCCTCTCTCTCTCGCTCAGGCTCTCCCCTCTCTCCCCTCTTCTCTCTCTCTTTCTCTGTCTCACCCCATCTCCTCCCCCCTCTATCTCTCTCTCGCTCTCGCTCAGCTGTGAAACAGTTGAATTCGGGGATTCGGGAATTCGGGGAACCACCTTGAGTCAAATACTCGAATTTATTGCATATATTATAGTCGTATATCTAAACCGAATAAACAATGAGCACCGGACGTGGGAACCGCAGATTCACGAAAACATTTCGTATGCACATAGCCCTACATTTCATAGATATACTTGCATCTTGGTATTTTCTCGGTCTGTAAGAATGCAGTGCAATAATTGTGAGATTACCCTATCTGGGCCCAATTTCATGAAGCCGCTTAAAGCCCCTACACAACATTGGTAAGATCGAAAAACAGAAATGTTCACAGATTTACATGTTTACAGTTTGAAGATGGTTATAGTAGAAACCTCGCACTGAAATATTTCTGCCTAAAATGTGGCATTTTGGGAGAAAGGAGTAAAAGAAATAGTTTACGTCTCACCAAGATCTAAACTTTTTTTCGGAACAGTATACGGCGTTGAATGCTGCGTTTTTGGGAAACAAATGAAGCGGTTTTCACGATTTTCTCGAGACTCGGTTGGCGGATTGAGCTGAAATGTTCACAGGTGTGCTATTTCATGCATATGTTGGATCAGACAACGTATGGGTGCTATTCTTTGACCTCGTCCAATGTTGTGAAGGGGATTTATGCAAGAAAACCTGCTTAGCATAAAAAAATCCTACTTGTACAATCCAAGATGGCTATAGCCATACTTCACTTGAGGCTTGCTGGCCCTCAACCTGTATTCCAATCACGGGTGCTTATAGCACAAAGATAATGAAAGTGAAACTTTGGCTGGCCACCTTGAGACGTCTGCACGTAAACATATGGGTATCGGGTTCGAATCCCGCCCGTGTCTCTTTCAAGCGGGGAATTCACACAAAGCTTAAAGGGTAAGCACAATCGCTTTTACCACAAAGCTGATTCGTTTAGAGAATACTACAAGAAAGCACATAACACCGTTTTTACCGGACCAGTTTTAGCGATTAGCGTTGAATGAGAATTTGAAAGCCTCCAAAATTTTACAAATAATTATTCAAACGGAACTTTGTGGTAGTCTTGTATTTGTTTAGTGTTTTGTAACCTATTGTGTTCTAATGTGTAACATATAATTACGTAATCCTATATTTGTACAAGGGCCCACACTTATAAGCTCTGCTTCTTCGTGGGTGCCTTCACAGTATATTCTGTATTTTATAAACAGAAATGTATAAGCTTAGAGTGATTCTCTACTGTGAAAATAAATGAATGAAAGAATGAATGAATGAATGGATCGTGTTATTTTGAGCGACTTTTTGTTGCTAATTCTGCACGAATTGTCCGTCCGCTAAAAAACCCGACATCGAGCGCCCTCTTGTGATATGACATATTAATAATTATGTATCGCCATGTTTTTCCAGAAAAATATTGTCATATCAAATCTCCATTTTTACCCATTCAGGCAAGTAAAAGACACTTTAAAACTTTGGTACAAAATCAGAATGCGTGTGCATGTGAACGAGTGTGCCTCGTCCTACGTCATCAACATGGCGCCACGTTTTTGTAGCACACGACGCTTTTATGGATGTTTTCGGTGGGTTTTGTTCATGAAATCAAGTGAAAAGGAGGTAGTTTTTCGTGTATTTCAAAAGAATAGGTTTACTACAACCGGAATTGATTGAAATTAGACAATCGAATTTCGAGTGTGCTTACCCTTTAAGAAAAGTGTGTTCTCGCTACACATTGAGTAATGGACAACCCGCCAATGAATAACATGCAATTCGTCCCGTGGGCCCACCTGTACAACTGCATGCTAGCATATAACTTACATCTCTATAGGCCTAATGGATGATTTCTGAAAATACAACGATACAGGCAACCACCACTAGGCTTCTCGATCTCTGCTATACAACGGGTTTCTTATCTGGATGGTGTTCCTCGGCTCTTGCCGACTTGGTCCCTCCCAGTCAGGACATTTAAGCGAGCAACCAGGCTGTTTGCCTCCTCTCACCCACACACTCTATCTGTCCCAAGGTGTAGAACGGAGAGGTATCGGAACGGCTTCTTTCCTCGTTCTGCCTCTCTCTCTCTCTGGGATTCCCTTCCTGGTTCTTGTTTCCCTCTGCCTGTGATCTTGCCATTTTTTTTTTTTAAAGAATGTGAATTCCTATCTACGGCCTTCCTGAGTCCCTCTCTATCTTCGTCTTTCCTTAGCACTTAACCTTGAGTGGCTTTTCAGCCTTTGCATACAATTTTTTTTAAAAACATTCTCCTCCATCTTGAGCTCTTCTCTTTCATCCTTTGATACGGCTCTCTCCCATTGATACTATATCAAGCATCACTATTTACTTCTTGGCCTGTTTTCCTTCTAGTTGTTCATCAATGACATACGTCCATCACCATGCCTATAAAGATAATTGCATGTCCCATCCACGTCTTCTGCCTCTCCTTGCAAGTTTTGATTAACGTTATCTCCCCTGCTGTATATTCTCAACACCTTATAATTATTGCTGCCTCTTTCAGTACAACTTATATCTTCCCCATTCGTCTCCACATACGCCGTATGACAAAACCTCCCAGTGTTTGGGGATCTGCAGCCTTCAGTGTCCAGTTCTCGGACGCATTATAGGGAAGTATACATGTATACATGTCAAACCACCGTTTGTACTCTTCTTTCTTTTCAGATGTAGGCTAAGCCACGGAGCTTTATAAATAAACTAGAGTGCGCACTCATCGCGTGACGCGTGCCGACATGGGGACTGCGACGCCATTACCAAAGAGGTGCAAATGCATGGATATCTATGGGGCAAACTACAAATCCCAAATTTTTACAAAAGAAAGTAGGACATTAAAATTCGCCAATCCCTTGAGGTATTGATGGCCTTTCCTTTCATTACTAAAAACCATTTTTATAATATTTTAGTTTCCGTATTCACAACCTTTCGGGTATAACTTTCCTCTTTCATATTACGCGCGATTGCTACTGACATCCGGGCACTTCGAGCAAGTTGACCTCTTTGGTAATGGCGGATGAGCGACCATGTCGGCACACGTTCGTACCGCGCGTTGATAGGGCAGTGCACACTCTAGTTTATTTATAGAGCTCTATGAGGCTAAGACTACTTATTAGGAGTGCACTGAAGGCCTGTTTTGTTACAGCTACTCGAGTACTTATTTCCTTGTCGCATCTTCCGTTCCTCTATCATTATGGTTCCTAAGTATTTGAAACTGCTTACAGGTACTTGTTACAGCGTTTTCCCGTCTAATTGTACATAATTATATTGAACTTCCTAGCATCGTATGTATGGGCTTTTTACCATTGATCTTCATGCCATGCGTTTCTACACTGTCCTTCATCTTTTCCACTATACACCGAAGACATGGAGACCCCTGTATTATGTCAGCTACTACTGATACTGCGTAAAATATTATAGCATGGGCAAACATGCACTTTAACAAATTCACTGAAGTAATTTGAAATACTGCTATAGTTCCAAGAATGCGATATATGCTGCCTTTCATGCATAGAATGTCTACATGTTTTGTCCGGAATACGTCATTTAAAACCCCTACACAACATTGGTAAGATCGAAAAACAGAAATGTTCACAGATTGACATCAAACTTATTCAGTTTGAAGATGGTTATAGTAGAAACCTCTCCCTGAAATATGTCTGTCTAAATTTTTGTATTTTTGGAGAAAAGAGTAAAGAAATAATTTACGTCTCACCCCGAGATCTAAATTATTTTTCCGAACAATACGTCGAATGCTGCATTTTCGCGAAACAAATGAAGCGGTTTCTCACGATTTTCTCGAGACTCGGTTGGCGGATTGAGCTGAAATTTACACAGGTGTGCTATTTCATGCATTATGTTGGATCAGACAACGTATGGAGGCTATTTTTTTTTTACCCCTACCAATGTTGTGTTATCCCTTTAAAGAACGGATCAAATACTAAATGCTAGAGTTGCAGACAAATGCATATGATCAAGTACAGTATTGAGAAGCTTGCAAAACCTGAACACCGCTCGTCAGTTTTCAAGTACTTGATAAAAAAAGGGCAAAGACTATGATATACGGGTAGTTGACTATTTGGGAAGGCCGACATCTATGACCTGGATAGCTCGGATGGTAAGAGTGCTGGTACGCAAATCTCGGGTTCAAGTCCCGGTCCAGTCAAAGGTGTCATTACCATTGTTCAGAATTACTTTTAAAGAAACCTAGGAAATTTGGAAAGAGATAATTGGTACAAATGCATACATTTCAACAGATAAAGAAGTATATCTATGTTGCCTTGGGCTTTTCTAAAAAAGCAGTTACACCTGTATGTGAAAGAAAGTGAAAATTTAATCACTGTCCTATAAACAAGAATTCGATTGTACTTTAAAGCTCCTACACAACATTGGTAAGATCGAAAAACAGAAATGATTTACATGAAACTTATACAATTTGAAGATGGTTATAGTAAAAACTTCACACTGAAATATTTCTGCCTTAAATGTTGTATGTATTTTTGGAGAAAAGAGTAAAAGAAATCGTTTACGTCTCACCAAGATCTAAACTATTTTTCTAAACAGTACGACGTTGAATGCTGCATTTTCGCGAAACAAATGAAGCGGTTTTCACGATTTTCTCGAGACTCGGTCGACGGATTGAGCTGAAATTTTCACAGGTGTGCTATTTCATGCATTATGTTGGATCAGACAACGTATGGATGCTATCCTTTGACCTCGACCAATGTTGTGTAGGGGCTTTCAGAATACTGTCTGGTAGCGTAATGGTATTGCATACTATGATATTATCAGGCATCGAAAACGACATCCACAATGTGAATTCAAACACTGGGCAACTGTGTCGAAATATCGCCTGCTAACATTATTGCTCAATAAAAGCCCAAGTGAATAATTATAGATTTGAAGGTTTGCATGGAGGAAGCTAGGCTCTGAAAAAAAAGCCGGAGTTACGGGCTCTCCTCAGAGCCATACTCCATCACAAAAGAGATGACGTACATGGTGTCACCGTCGACTTCCTACTTAAAAAGACCCTACTCCTCGCCCTTCCCTTTGATCTCTCCCTACCAGCTTTACTCTTTGTCCTTTGTTTCTCATCCGTGTCCTATTTTCATTCTTCCCCCTTCCTCCGTGTTCATGTGTCTGTTTTGTCCTTGTCACTCTGCCTTTGAGAAAGGTCCTGCTAGGATCGAAACGTCAGGCCCACTAAATTTTGAGATTTGCATTTTGGTAATTTTAGTCAGTGAGCAGTTTGCAACATTTTTGTATATCACTTTAAAAAGACCAACTGTTAGATTGGGATTGTCCAAATCGAACTCACATCTTTGATAGAACTAGACCACATGTTGGACAAAATGCCTGGTGATTGTTCACTGCATAGGCCTATGAAGTAAAATGTGTAGTGTATTAGATACCGAACGGTAGCCCGGTACGTTTTGCCCAACTATTTTGCAGTGCATTGTCAGGTGTAGAGGTTACATCTGTCCCCCTCCCCCATTTAAATGTGTCTGGCCGGACACTCTTCCCCGATTGTGGCCGTGTGCGATTGTCTGGGAGGACACATACCTGGATAAGTCTGTCTGGGGGACACTTTGATCCAGGTAATTCCTTACGCTTTGCACCTCCAAACACAGGACACACACTGTGTACCGCAACTTACCACAGTGTCCACAGGGGTGTAGGCTCACATACCACAGGTCGCCACAAAAACCCTGCTTTGGAATGTCCTTGTGCATGGCCCTTATCCTCCCAAAGGAAAAACCATGTGTGGTTAGTTGTGGTTTCCATGCCGGTTAGGGTTTTAAGCAGGGGGACAGAAGTAACCGTTACATTGGCACTCAAATAAATAAATAACCACTGACGGACAACAGAGGGCGTGTGGGCGTAGGTTCACGGGAGCCGCCATTTTTTGACAAAAAAAGATGTGCGCCTCTGCAGCATGAACGCGTACACAAACGCACGTTATATTGGGGGTATCCCGAAGTTGATTTCAGTGAGCGCTGATGTGTATCATCAATGGCTCATTTTATATGATGTGACAAGTTTGCTATGACACCGTGCAGGCCTAGGCCATCTCTTTCGTGAGAAGGGCGGCTCTAGTCTTTTGAGACCCATAATCCTCCCCGAAATCTGTCTCCATTCCATCGGTGCAAAGCTTCAAGTCTTATCTGGGTCACGTTACGCCCTGTGTCTCTGTCACTCCATGGAGCTAGGTAGACCAGTCGCGATTCTTTCTCTGTACCACAATTATTCGCTATGGGACAATATGTTTGTGCACAAACCATTTACGGGGTGGGGGGAGGGGAGGTGGCTATATAACAGTTGAAGTTAAAGCTAGGCTTTCTGCTCTGCCAATACGGCTTTCTGCACAGCGAAAACAACGTACGTGAACAATCTGAGTGACCTGAGACTCAATTCTTCATACTTTGTTTGTGCACAAACATATGGGCCCATAGCGAATGTGTGGTACTGAAAAAAATATCGCGGCCCGGTCACTCCTTGGCCAATTCACTGTAAGGGGGCGGATGCGGCGGCGGCTTGTCCTGCTGCACGGCGCGGTAGTCGTGCGGTACCGCCGGGTAGACGCCGGCCTGCTGATGGGGGCTGCAGACTAATTGCGGCAGCGGGTAGTAGCCCCCGTGCTGGGGCTGCACCGCGGGCAGGGGGTGCGGATGCACCGGGTAGCACTCGGGGTAGCCCCGCTGAAGGGGCGGCGGGGTAGGGTAGCCCGCCGCGGGGTCGACCGGACCCATCGGCTGGTACTGGTGCTGGTGCTGGTGTTGGTGCTGGTGCTGGTGCTGGTGCTGGTGCTGGGGTCCGTGTTGGGGCAGGAGGCTGGCTTGCTGGGGCGGGTAGCAGCCCTGGTGTGCCGGGTAGCCGGCCGGGGGCACCACGTAGCCTTGCCGATGGACGAGGGGACTTGCTGACTGGACTATGGTGCCCCCGACGCCAGGATTGGTGGTCACGAGACTGCCCATCTGAAAAAAAGAAGGAAATTCACGGTGAATTAAATCAAAATAAAAATCAAGAAAAATAATATATTTTTTTAATTACATCGTACGCGTATTCTTTATTGTTATTGATTACCGGTACTGAGCTGTCTGTAGACATATCGTATTGAGCATCTCGTTTTATGGAATCAGAGCCAAAGCCAGAGCCATGGCCCAGGTTCGAGCCAGAGCCAGAGCCAGAGCCAGAGCCAGAGCCAGAGCCAGAGCCAGAGCCAGAGCCAGAGCCAGAGCCAGAGCCAGAGCCAGAGCCAGAGCCAGAGCCAGAGCCAGAGCCAGAGCCAGAGCCAGAGCCAGAGCCAGAGCCAGAGCCAGAGCCAGAGCCAGAGCCAGAGCCAGGGCCAGAGCCAGAGCCAGAGCCAGAGCCACGGCCACAGCCACAGCCACAGCCACAGCCGGAGCCACGGCCACAGCCACCCTTCCCAGTGTCTAACAACGATTTCTTCACCCATTGGTGAAGCACACAGTGCAAAGATGATCATTACTGCGCCTGGCATCGTTCGAGTGCAATCATAGTTAACGCGACCAGATGGGCCGACGATGATTCATGTACAGTGCGTCAGTAGTTGGTGGGGACAGTCTGACTCATTTTATGGAAACGTTTTAGGGGCGGAGTCATAGGTTTGAAAAAAAGGTGGAGGAAAGGGGGGCGGGGGTGGATTCAAAGGCGTAACGTCATTAATCCCATTAGCGTGACGTCGGCGTTAATCCCATGAGATCGTACCATGTGATGATAAATCGCATAGATGTTCCCTATTAGACAAAGCGAGACGTCGGTAATCCCATGAGATCGCACCATGTGTAGATAATCCGTGTAAGCGTTCGATTTTAATAAGGTGGCTATATTCTTTTGGCAAGAGGCGAATTGTACGTGGCGCCTGCTTTGGCGAAGCGCGCAGTGTCTCGGGAAATAGACCGTGGGCTTTGTGCCCGATATAATTAAAAAAGAAGATAAATAGAATAATCTTCGAACAATGCTAGGCGGTAATGGCGATCGTCTCGCCCTATCGTGACGCATTGAGAAAGGTAAACGGCTGATACGTGGCTCTTTGTGCATTTGTGACCCGGCACAGCGACATGAGGAATATCCCACCAAAACACTTTTCGAGTAAACAACACCTGGAGTCAAAGTATCTTCTGAATTCGATAAAAAAAAAAAAAAAAAAAAAAAAATCATTTTTTTTTGGGGGGGGGTATTTTCGGAAAGTTAATGTATTGGAGGATATTATGTCCAAAGGATTTTTCCGAAATCCGTCTCTAAAAATGTTGAAAAAACGAGGATTTCGGGGGAGTGTTTGTGTACTGTTTTTATGAAAATGTAAAGTTCCTGCCCTTTTGAATGACCGCTTTCGAGGAGTTAGAATGGCGCTGCTATATTGTGTCTGGTACCAAATGAACAAGCGAAGTCCCCCTGTACTGTTTACTACAAAGTTCACACGGAAATCATTTTGATATCATTTGAAAGCTAATGGTATACTCTTTCACATCATTATAGAACATCTCAAAATCTCAAAAAAGTGGGGGTTATTTCTCATTATGCTGTGCCGGGTCACATTTGTTCAGGAGTCTCATGGCATCAGTGCCCCCTTCCCTACCCCACTTTTACTACCGTGCGATGTGCTCAACGTGTTGGCATCTCGATCGTTTTACGTAGGGGTTTTGCAAGAAATCTTTCGAATACGCCTCATATTCTTCTTCGCATCCTAAGTGAACGTACTTTAAGGTAAAGCATTTGAAGAGTCGATTATAAGGAGCGGAGGGAGAGGAAGAAAGAAGATGTGTAAACGCTTAGTTGCAGGCGTGATGGTAATCCTAATGCTTATAGCGTTACCCCTTTTGGCGCGGTAAATGTCAACCATCCGACAGTGAGAATGCAATGAATCCAACGGCAAATATTATCTTATCGACGGTGAATGTGTATATATAAATCAAACGTGTCTCGAGAATCTGGTTGTATAGGAACGAACACATCCTTTCTTTGGGCGAAAATACGAACGTGAGCGTCATGGTACGATCTCATGTGATTAACGCCGACGTCACGCTAATGGGATTAATGACGTCACGCCTTTGACTCCACCCCCAAGCCCCTCCCCTTTTCCCCTTTTTTTCAAACCTATGACTCAGCCCCTAAAACGTTTCCATAAAATGGGCCAGACTGCCACCACCAACTACTCCCGTCGACTGTGGATTATAGTATCATATATTGTAGTTGTATAATAATATGTAGCTTTTGCTGATTGTGGGGCTGTTCAAGCGATCATGTCGATACATGAAGTCTCTGACAAACATAACCTTGACCGGCACAAGTGTATGGTTTAGTTGATTGTTTATCCAGAAGAATGAGGACGAACCACGCTTTTGAGAGAGAGAGAGAGAGAGCGAGAGAGAGAGAGAGAGGGAGAGAGAGAGAGAGAGAGAGAGAGAGAGGGGGGGAGATAGAAAGAGAGGGGGGGATAGAAAGAGAGGGAGAGAGAGAGAGAGAGAGAGATAGTGGGAGAAAGAGGGAGAGAGAGAGAGAGGGGGAGAGAGAGGGAGAGAGATAGCGAGAGAGAGAGGGGAGGGAGAGAGAAAGAGGGGAGGGAGAGAGAGAGAGAGAGGGAGAGAGAGAGCGAGAGAGAGAGGGGGAGAGAGAGAGAGAGAGAGAGGGAGAGAGGGAGGGGAGGGAGGGAGAGAGGGGAGGGAGAGAGAGAGAGCGAGAGAGAGTGAGGGGAGGGAGAGAGAGAGAGGGGGGGAGATAGAGAGGGAGGGAGAGAGAGAGAGGGAGATCGAGATCGAGAGGGAGGTGGAGGGGTATATAATTATATATCTATATATATATAGAGAGAGAGAGATAGGGAGAGAGGGCAGTTTCCACTGTACAAATAATCGCAATTTGAATCGCGATTCAAAATAAATATCGAATTCAATAATGATAAAACTCAAAACTGAAATGCCCTCTTTCAAACAAAAATGGGGACCCTAATGAAAAACAAATCTTATTGAGTATGAATAATGATAACCTCATCTGGAATTTCTGACAACAAAAGTATACTGATCTCTTTTTTGTGGTTTGTTTTCCGATTCCCAACTATTTGATTGCGTACAAGTGTTGTTAATCTTTCTTTTTTAATGATTTTGTGATTGATTTGATTCATTGAGTTGAATAAAGTGCAATCTTGAAAGGTCAAGGTCAACAACCGGGTTTTTTTTCTCGCGTTCACACGAGCCAAAAAATCGCAATGCAAACAATCGCGAGCCGATTGTGGTTTGATTATCGCAGTTGTGGCCAAAAATCTAACGAGACGGAGTGGGACAGGGGAGAGAAAAGTGGAGAGAAAGGGAGGGAGAGACAGACAAAAAACATACACTATGAACATCTAAACCGTGAAAATTGGGTGAAGATGTCATTTAGCCGTAAAAAGACAATTCACCGTGTTTTCACCCCTATTTCATTGCACACAGTTAGCCAAGTCATTTTCAAGGCGTTTCCACCAGTGGTCTCCAAGGCCACATTCCTGGTGGTAAATGGCTAGAGGCAATTTAGAAGTATCTGGGAGTGACAGTTATGGGCTGGTGGTCCCTACTGGTAATTGAATTAGCCATCCCTCAAGGCTGGAGCTTTTGCCATCCTAGATATTCACGTTTTTTTCACGGTCTCTTTAGTGACCTGAAGATGTCCTTATCAGGTCAGAGAGGCGATTATTTTCACTGTGAATTCACTGTAAGATGCACCGTGAAATCACAGTGAATTTTTAGTTTCACTCCGAAATGACATTTTCACCCCTTTTTCACGGTTTAGACGTTCATAGTGATAGAGGACACACAAACAACCCGAAAACACAGGCAGCGTTTTTGCGCCGATTTGTAAGGAGTGCCGTCCTATTCAGTGCGGGGTATTCACTTTGAAACCTTGATCGTATGTCGAGGCTATAGGACAAACCCTCATTGAATTTACATTCACATCACCGAGGCAAATCATCGTGTAATGGAGCCGTTGGACATACAAAGCTATAGTCACACGTCGAGCGTTCGTGAGGCAAACCAAGGAGGTATTAGGCTCGCCTAATACCTCCTTGGGCAAACCCTTATTGGGTTACATTCTCACCGAGGCAAAGTCAAGATATTACGATACGGTGGTGTGTTTTTTTCTTCTTCTTTGCATTGGTCGTGCAGGACTGATCGTCTTGTAGTGAGTGAGCCGTGCTCTGTCTCGCGAACTGAGGGGGGGGGTCTTCATTGCTAACCTGAATAGCGTTGACGTCCTGAAGGCGACCACGCCCATCTCGGAGCTCCTGGTACTGAGAGACCACGCAGAGAAAGCAGAACCCCTGCACAGAGTATCGGGCAGTAAGTTAGTCAGTTAACCGACCTACCGACCGACTTACCGGCCGACCTACCGACCGACTGACCGGCCGACCGGCCGACCGGTCGCGACCGACTAACCGGCCGACCTACCGACAGACTAACCGGCCGACCGGTCGAGAACGACTGACCGACCGACCGGTCGCGACCGACTAACCGGCCGACCTACCGACCGACTAACCGGCCGACCGGTCGAGAACGACTGACCGGCCGACCGGTCGTGATCGACTGACCGGCCGACCGGTCGAGAACGACTGACCTGCCGACCGGTCGCGACCGACTGACCGGCCGACCGGTCGCGACCGACTGACCGACTGACCGGTCGCGACCGACTGACCGGCCGACCGGTCGCGACCGACTGACTGACTGGGTGACAGAGATACCGTTGAACGGGCAAACAGGCGAACAAACCAACGACTGAACGACCAACTGACCGACGAGAGACCCACCAAAATAATCAGTAAATCAAATCCAAATCAAATTTCGTCAAAAGAAAAACAAACAAATGATCCGAAACTGGGCACTGAATGCGACCTGTGTTCTCCCAATATCCCCCCTTGAAAATATCCATGGGAAACATGATCTTATACACACGTATAGGTCTCTGCACAGGACCCAAGATTACTGTTACTCACGTCCAGTACGGTGAAGGTGAGAAGCAAGGTGATAGCACTGATGAACTCAACAGCAACGTTGCCTGTCGACAGTGAATCCTAACGCATGTATAGAGGACAGGAGTGGAGCACTATTTAATACAGCAAAAGTGACGGCAGCAGAGACGCGACGGCAGCAGAGACGCCAGACACTTTCAGCGTGTTTCTACTGACGAAAGGTTGCCGGGTGTCTCCGTGCGTCTTCGGGTGTTTCTGGGTGGAGTGTCCAGTAGAAACACAACCGGGCGTCGAATTTTCCGAACGTCATCCGGCAACCAAACGTTCACCAACAACCTACCTATATTGAGGTGTATCTTGCCGGGTGTCTTCGGGTCACACTCGCTGTAGAAACACACGCGGTTGCTGGTTGCCGGGTGTACCGGAAATGCAACAGAAGTAGCGAATTCCATGCTTTGACCTGCGGCGTGACCCGATTCATTCCGCACGTCCGGTCTACCCTCGACGAAGGTCGATTGTGGGCGACACCCGCCTTTTCCGTACTGAGTAGAAACAGGCGTTTGTCGGTGATCCGGATCACCGACACCCGGAATATAGTGGGTAAGAAATACCGGGTGTTAGCGTGTGCTCAGTAGAAACACGCTGTTTGTTGTTTTCCCAATTTACATCAAATGTTGTACTTTTTTGTTGTGCATTTACAGCATTTTTGTGTAAATTAACAATAACTGTTAATTAACTTTTTTCTGTACAAAAGAAAATCACATCAGTTCTGTGAGCTTGATTAACATGGCAATTGTATTTCTACATCATCGGTGCTCATAGAATTTCCGAAAGAAATGTGAATTGAGTTTACACGTATTTTGTAAATATGTTTACATGCAATCTTGAAATATTCGTCTTGTACTGTACTTTTTACATGCATTTGTACAATTTCAGCTGTAAATTAATATTGGTTTTGTTTTCAACCGGCCGTGCAGTTTTAGATCGTCATATGTAAATTAACATAAATGCTTGTTTAAAAACAAAAAGTTTAACATCAAAAGTGCTGTATAAAACACTACTACTACTAAGTCGAGAGCATATACATGAACGAAAAGATGAACGAATAGACATGGCGCCATGAACGAATCCTCTCCACACTAATCTATCCAGCATGGCAGTCATCGTGCTCTTCAACTCATTGTCATGTCCTGTGTTTCTCTCCATATAGCAGTGTCTCTCTCTTAAAGCCCCTACACAACATTGGTAAGATCGAAACACAGAAATGTTCACAGATTTTCATGAAACTTATACAGTTTGAAGATGGTTATAGTAGAAACCTGTCACTGAAATATTTATGCCTAAAATGTTGAATTTTGGGAGGAATGAGTAAAGGAAACCGTTAACGTCTCACCGAGATCTAAACTATTTTTTCGGAACAGTACGGCGTTGAGTGCTGCATTTTCACAATTTTCTCGAGACTCGGTTGGCGGATTGAGCTGAAATGTTCACAGGTGTGCTATCTCATGCATATGTTGGATCAGACAACGTATGGATGCTATTCTTTGACCTCGACCAATGTTGTGTAGGGGCTTTAACAGCAATTTTGTATTTGCAAAATAGCCAACTCGTGTAGGCCTATTGAGTGGCCAGACCTTCTTGAAATTCTCATCCTTTTGTTGCAGCATATTTTCAAATCAAACACTGATCTTCATCTTCTTACATTCCAAGATCAAGCCGAATATAATAAGGCAAGTTAAATTCACCGAGCAATTGCATTCTTCTCGCAAACGCTATATCCTGCCAGTCCCTAAGTCTGAATGGCCAATGTTCATGACATCAAGTTTATGCAGACTGTACTCTGACGTTGGCCAATCAGAGTAAAGAATGTTCATGAATATGCATAGCATCAGCAGGAACGGACCTCCAGCAGGAAGAATGCCGTTGTCGGGTGAATATACACTTCCAATATATGATTCTCTACCTGCCCACATATCGTGTGCTTTCCAACATAGATAATTCAAATTTGATAAGTACTTATTACCAAAACCGTATGTGCATTGTAACCAAACCAAAAAATGGTATTGTAGCCAGTTGTAGTTAAGCCATTAATCAACATATGGGTGATTTGCACTGCGCCCGGGTCCGTTTGATGGCACCTCTTGGTCCTGTTTTTGTTTAACTATACAAGAAGGGATGTGGTTACCTCAATCAGATAGACGATGTACAAGACGCACTCGGCTATCTGCACCAGAATGACGACGGGCATTGCGGCCATGTACGGTAAGAGATAGCCCCGCTTGTCCTGCACACGATAGTACCAAAATAATGAGCGAGATAATTATAGGCATTCTCTTAGATTACTGGGGATCACTAATTAACAACATCTTTGTCTCAAGGTTTTGACAAGGTTTCAACAGGTAACATTATAGTGATATACAGAAATGTTGCAAACTGCTTACTGACTAAAATTACCAAAATGCAAATCTTAAAATTTAGTGGGCCTGACGTTTCGATCCTAGCAGGACCTTTCTCCTTTCTGCCTTTGGGAAAGGTCCTGCTAGGATCGAAACGTCAGGCCCACTAAATTTTAAGGTAACAATTTAAGTCAACAAATGCTACATGCTGGATGGAGTTATCGGATTGCATTGCCCCCCCCAAAAAAAAAAAAAAACCAAAAAAAAAAACCAACGAACTCCTAACATGTCTGATTGGACTGAATAAAATGTGTCGGGAAACCTTTCTTAGGCACATTTGTCCATTTGCCCAAATGCCCATTTGCCCAAATGCCCATTTGCCCAAATGCCCATTTGCCCAAATGCCCAAATGCCCATTTGCCCAAATGCCCATTTGCCCAAATGCCCAAATGCCCAAATGCCCAAATGCCCATTTATTTTGTCCGAATGCCCAAATGCCCAAATGCCCAAATGCCCATTTATTTTGCCCATTTGCCCAAATGCCCATTTATTTTGCCCATTTGCCCATTTGCCCCTCTATTTTGCCCATTTGCCCAAATGCCCATTTATTTTGCCCATTTGCCCATTTGCCCCTCTATTCTGCCCATTTGCCCAAATGCCCATTTATTTTGCCCATTTGCCCAAATGCCCATTTGCCCAAATGCCCATTTGCCCAAATGCCCAAATGCCCAAATGCCCAAATGCCCATTTATTTTGTCCGAATGCCCAAATGCCCAAATGCCCAAATGCCCATTTATTTTGCCCATTTGCCCAAATGCCCATTTATTTTGCCCATTTGCCCAAATGCCCATTTATTTTGCCCATTTGCCCATTTGCCCCTCTATTTTGCCCATTTGCCCAAATGCCCATTTGCCCAAATGCCCATTTGCCCAAATGCCCAAATGCCCAAATGCCCAAATGCCCAAATGCCCATTTATTTTGCCCATTTGCCCATTTGCCCCTCTATTCTGCCCATTTGCCCAAATGCCCATTTATTTTGCCCATTTGCCCAAATGCCCATTTGCCCAAATGCCCATTTGCCCAAATGCCCAAATGCCCAAATGCCCAAATGCCCATTTATTTTGTCCGAATGCCCAAATGCCCAAATGCCCAAATGCCCATTTATTTTGCCCATTTGCCCAAATGCCCATTTATTTTGCCCATTTGCCCATTTGCCCCTCTATTTTGCCCATTTGCCCAAATGCCCATTTATTTTGCCCATTTGCCCATTTGCCCCTCTATTCTGCCCATTTGCCCAAATGCCCATTTATTTTGCCCATTTGCCCAAATGCCCATTTATTTTGCCCATTTGCCCAAATGCCCATTTGCCCATTTGCCCATTTGTCCATTTGCCCATTTTGCCCATTTGCCTTCTCTTAGATAACTCATGCGAGCAACGATCATCGAGCATAAAGCTAGGTCTATACTGGAACACGGCAGTCGGTTTCAACTATAATTGGACAGTAACCTCTTTCCAGCATCCAAAATGCACGAAGTAAGGCCACACAATGCTTAGCGGTGACCTGGATGACTTAGAATCTATGAATCTATAAGCCAATAGATGTTCTTAATTACTACAGTCACACATCAGTTACTCATAGAGCCTTGCCTGAGATTCTAAGGTTCATGGAACAGTGTGTACATGTATAATTATGCACCCCTTCAAGGTTGGGGTTGTGGGGGTGGGGGTACTGACGAGAAGATGTTCCACGATTTGTAATTGCCCTTAAATTGGCAGTTTGGATCATCGTCAGTGACATATTTTCCGAAGGAGGGCTCTGTGTAGCGACCGACGACTTTTCGAAGGCGACTCATGCAGGCAGGACCAGGCATGGATTATGGTGAGTATGTGTGACAGATTGTGGGGGTGGGGTCTGTAGGGTTTTGAAAGAGAGTAAGAGAGAGAGTGAGAGATAGAGAGAAGGAGAGAGAGAAGGGAGAGATAGAGGGGGAGGGAGAGAGAGAGGAGAGAGATAGAGAGAAGGAGAGAGAAGGGAGAGAGAGAGACAGGAGGGAGAGAGAGTGAGAGATAGAGAGAAGGAGAGAGAGAAGGGAGAGAGAGAGGGAGAAAGAGAGGAGATAGAGAGAAGGAGAGAGAGAAGGAGAGAGAGAGGAGATAGAGAGAAGGAGAGAGAGAAGGAGAGAGAGAAGGGAGAGAGGGGAGGGAGGGAGAGAGAGTGGGAGGGAGAGAGAAGGGAGAGAGAGAGGAAGAGAGCGAGAAAGAGATAAAGAGAAAGAGAGAGACAGAGAGAGGGAGAAGGAGGGGGAGAGAGACGGAGAGAGAAGGAGGGGTGAGAGGGGGCAAAGAGAGAGAGAGGGCGAGATAGAGAGAGAGGGAGACAGAGAGGGAGAGAGAGATACATAGAGAGAATGGAAGAAACAGAAAGGAAGAGAGTGAGAGATAGAGAGAAGGAGAGAGAGAAGGGAGAGATAGAGGGGGAGGGAGAGAGAGAGGAGAGAGATAGAGAGAAGGAGAGAGAAGGGAGAGAGAGAGAGAGACAGGAGGGAGAGAGAGTGAGAGAAAGAGAGAAGGAGAGAGAGAAGGGAGAGAGAGAGGGAGAAAGAGAGGAGATAGAGAGAAGGAGAAAGAGAAGGAGAGAGAGAGGAGATAGAGAGAAGGAGAGAGAGAAGGAGAGAGAGAAGGGAGAGAGGGGAGGGAGGGAGAGAGAGTGGGAGGGAGAGAGAAGGGAGATAGAGAGAGGAAGAGAGCGAGAAAGAGAGAAAGAGAAAGAGAGAGACAGAGAGAGGGAGAAGGAGGGGGAGAGAGACGGAGAGAGAAGGAGGGGTGAGAGGGGGGCAAAGAGAGAGAGAGGGCGAGATAGAGAGAGAGGGAGACAGAGAGGGAGAGAGAGATACATAGAGAGAATGGAAGAAACAGAAAGGCAGAGAGTGGGAGAGAGAGAGGAAGAGAGAGAGGGAGAGAGGGAGGGAGAGAGGGAGGGAGAGAGAGAGAGAGAGTGTGAGAGATAGATGGGGGAGGGGGTACCGTTGATCAAAATGCGCGCCGTCACCTACCGTGAACAGGCCGGCAAGGACCAGGACGGAAGCGATGAGAATCACCACCAAGAACGTCAGGGTGGTGCAGCAGATCACTAAGGAGTCAAACTGGAGCCCGCTCAGGCCTGATGGACGAACGGGAACAAGCGGACAAGGTCGGCATTATCGAAAGGCTGTTGCGTTCCGATCCTAGCAGGACCTTTCTCAAAGGCAGAGCAGAAAGGTCTTGCTATAGAAATGGATCAAAGGTTTCAACAGGTAACTTATTATAAGCCAATAAATGCTACATGCTGGATGGAGTTATCGGATTGTATTGCCCCCCCCAAAAAAAAAACTACAAAAAACCAAAATAAAAACACCCCAACGAACTCCTAACATGTCTGATTGGACTGAATAAAATGTGTCGGGCAACCTTTCTTTGGCCCATATGCGGTGACATGCCCATTTATCCATTTGCCCATTTGCCCATTTACCCATTTGCCCATTTGCCCATTTTGCCCATTTGCACATTTGCCCATTTGCACATTTGCCCATTTGCCCATTTTGCCCATTTGCACATTTGCCCATTTGCCCATTTGCCCATTGGCACATTTGCCCATTTGCCCAAATGGCCATTTATTTTGCCCATTTGCCCATTTGCCCATTTATTTTGCCCATTTGCCTGTTTGCCCATTTGCCCATTTGCCCATTTGCCCAAATGCCCATTTATTTTGCCCATTTGCTCATTTGCCCAAATGCCCATTTATTTTGCCAATTTTTCCATTTGCCCAAATGCCCATTTATTTTGCCCATTTGCCCATTTGCCCATTTGCCCATTTGCCCATTTGCCCAAATGCCCATTTATTTTGCCCATTTGCCTGTTTGCCCATTTGCCCATTTGCCCATTTGCTCAAATGCCCATTTATTTTGCCCATTTGCCCAAATGCCCATTTATTTTGCCCATTTGCTCATTTCCCCAAATGCCCATTTATTTTACCCATTTGCCTGTTTGCCCATTTGCTCATTTGCCAAAATGCCCATTTATTTTGCCCATTTGCGATTCTCAACTTATCGCACCCTTATCATGCCTTATATCCAATCTGTTTGTATCCTTATCAGTCTGCCCAAGAGAAAAGTCCCCCCCCATAGGATCGAACCTTTTTTTGGGAGGGGGGCTAGATTTGGGCGCTCTTGTTACAACTTGGTGACCTCGTGGTATGATGTGTATAATGACCGAACCAGAGTAAGAGCGGGCACCTTTAAAACGGAATTAGAATTCAAATCTAACAAAAGACAGCGTGGAAGGTAGACGGAGAAAGCAACAACCTTCGACTCTGCCGATTTGGATCGCCGAATACACCAGACTGAACCCGGCATAGATCTGTTGACATCAAAGGGGGTAGGAAGGGAGAAAAACTCGCAAATTGATTCAAATTTACCAGGTGGTTTTTCCATTCGTTTGCTTGCTTGAAAGTATAATTAGAAAAACGAAGAAGCTGCAATCACTTTGTGCAAACCAGAACTGCTGTATAGCCCAGTTTAAACGGGATTTAAATGATTCTGACTGGTGCCTTTAAACACAGCGCAGCTAGCCGACTAATTTTGTGAAGGCCGCCATCTGTGGGCTGGATAGCTGAGATGGTGAGATTGCTGATACTTGAAGGCAGATGTCTATGGTCCCGGTCCAGTCATATTTTTTTCCCTTTTGGTTTTTTTTCTTTTTTTGGGGGGGGGAGTACAAATAATTATGGTATTCATAAGGGTTTTAAAAATGTGTCTGAAATACGTATTAAGATCAATATGTGTACATGAAAACGATAAGATTCCCTTTTCAACATCAGCCGATTGTTCGAAACAAAATCGTCAACAATTTACAACAAGACCACTTTGGGCATGTGTATCAGTATATGAATATGAATATGACCGAAATCTGTCTCCCAAATCTTTCTATAGGCATATTGTCTATAGGCATATTGAGGTATCATAACAGTACCCGTTTGCCGCTATCAATGATGTGTGCTTTTTATCATTCACTGAGACTTTAATAAGAAATTACTCCCGATGTTTCCTCAAGCAGCATCTATATACACCCCTGGCCACCCACCATCGCTAATAATATGAGACCGCAACTTAGCCGATGCAGTTCAGCTCATGTGCCACACGCAGCGGCTGTCTGGTATACTTACCAGGGTGTATATGGCCGATGCGTACGACCCCGCACGGACGTTGCCGAAACAGCAGCACCTCTGCAGAATGGCCATGGCTTTGAAGCAGATCTCGGCAACGCAATCGGATTCATCAGTTGCCGGCCTGTCGTTCCGACGGGCCACCCGTCATTATCACCGCATCCAGTGGCGCAGGGATACACGCCGCGATGGATACGTATTATGAAGAATCCCTCCACCACCCGCACTATATCGAACGGGAGCATAAATCTCTATCGCATTTACCGCGTACCGTACCACCGCGGAGAGAGAGAGACCGAGAGAGACTGTGAAGCCTAGCTAGGCGATGTCACGGGAAGATGTGCACGCAGCGTGTGCACAGGATGCCAGCCTGTCCAGTAGTAGGACGGTGTACAGCTGCACGTATACGGCACCCATCTCCCCCGTATGGAATATTATAATCGCATTATGCTCATTGCCTTGCGCGGGCACCTCCCCCCTCAACCCCCCCCCCCCAAACAAACGAATGTCTTGTTCATACGGCTGGGGATACCGCACGAGTCTACGGCAATTGGCTGAAGCCATTGGCTTGCGGCTTCCCCGTAGACGTGCGTGTTATTTCCAGCCACAGCCACACGTAGTGGCGTGTTACTGCGTATTTTCTGCCGTGTTGTTCATTCCTTACTTTGATTGAATGCATTATCATAAAACACAGAGGAGGAGGACGAGGAGGAATCACTCCAATAATGTTACAATCCTTGGCAGTACGCTTTTGCAGTTAGGGCGCCCTCCACGCTGGCTGGCTCATTTTGGACCTATTTCATAAAACCCTTATCACGTTATCTTGTAGGAGGCGTCGCAGTGCTTCATGAAATCGACCCCATTTAAAGGCCAATGCATGTACAACATTGGGAAGATCGGGAAAAATTAGATGTACACAGATTTCCTTCTAATTTACACGGTTTGTAGATGGTCATGAATCCTCATGTTGAAATATTACTGTCTCGGAGATGCTGTACTTGTCGAGAAATCTACCCTCAAACATCGACAAAATAATAGCCTATTACACGCGAGAAATAATCTATTTCTTACACTACAGAACGGTACGTAAACCGTGACGTGTTTTTTTTTCATTTTTCTACTTTCTCAGATTGCAATTTGAGCTTTATTACTTCGCAGTATTGCTTTTTTGAAATGTTTTATGGTTTAACACACAAACCGTGGCAATCTTTTGACCTTTACCAATGTTGAATAGGCCTTAAACGCAGGGATAGTCTCTTTTTCAAGCGCGAATTTGCATTGCCACAGCGAAAAACCCTAGCAATAATAGGCTGCGGTATAAATAAAAAGAATACGCGTTCCGCACGGATTGCCTTGTGGTAAAATTACGATAATTGATTCATAGCCGTGCAGCTTAGATTACAGTTCACCGGCTCATGTGATATGGCACGTAGTCCTCAGTGAAAAAAACCCCACAAAATTAAAGGAATATAATCGCACTATTCTTGCACTTGTAAGTCTTCCTTTGAAGAAAAAGGTGTATTTAGGTCATTTTTTTCATCCAACGGCGACCGTGCGTTCGTTTAAAATGCTCGACTTTATTTAGATGGATACTATCGGAAAGGAACGCAGAAGAATGACAGGACAGTCAGCCTAGCGCACTCGTTGCCATCTCCTTTGAAATACTCCCTGAAATGACTTATTTCATCACTGTTGTGGGCTCAATAATCTCCTTTACACGGTGTTGTAATGAAGAGAGGGAGGACGAGCGAATTATTGTTGTAGCTCCGTTTACTCTCTTACAGAAAATTCATCAACTGTGTTGGTTACACTTGAAATGATGAAGAAAAAAAGATCCACACTCATGAGAACAATGCACAATTGAAAGATAGAGTTTCAAGAAACAATCTATGAAATGATGAAGCTATATACAGTACTTATCAGAAAATTAATAGCTGCAGTTCACGCAAAAAACACCAGTATCCGTCATCAGAATTGTCTATAGCGCTTAATCCCAATCAAAAGAAAGGAAAGATACATAGTCTAAGAAGCTGAAACAATCAAAATCGTAGCATTTTTTAGGAACTTCCAACTTCTCATGGAAAAAATTAACAAAGCAAAACAAAACGCCTGGAAGGAGACTATACGAATGACGAATCACAGACAACACCAGAAATTATATCACTCCGCCACTGAACTGTGCGTGATCAAGCCTGATCCTAATCCTCCAATGCCTACACCCCAAAACTATAGTTCCACTAAGGAGCTAAACAAAACAATTTCCCTATTAGGATCCACAACAAGAATAAAAAAAATCCCAGCCAATTGAACACTAGCAAATAATAACTTCTGAGTAGTTACTCAAGGGGGGCACCTAAATCCTCAATCGACAAAAGCAGCAAGAAAAACAAAAATATATATCATGTACAAGTATATAACGTACGATAAACGTGAACCGTTCAAATGTCGATGGTTTGAAGGACACGAAAATCACTACCCCAAGAACTCCCAAGGGGTCAAAAAAAGGATTAGAGATATCAGATAACATACCTTACAAACTGGATGTAAATTCATAGAAATAAAACGGCTGTGGAGGTTAAAGAGCGAGACGAAATGAGGACGAGAACTTTGCGTAAAGAGCGTCATACATGTGTACTAGTAAAATGGTGAAATCGCCACGCTTTACAAATTTCTTTTTTGTGGAATCTGATTGAGGAAAGTCAAACTCGGTGAAACATATTCTAGAAGAAGACGCTCTATTGTATCATAAACAAACTGATTTGGTTTGCCTTTGAGACAGGTCCTGCAAATATTTAGTCAGTAAGCAGTCTGTATAGGTTTTCTTTTTCAAAGGCCCCTATTTGTTATTTGGATCAAGGTAACAAAACGGACCACTACGTACATGCATGATACATGTACGCCGTGCGTGCACATTAAAAACAGGAACACGTTTGCAGTAAATAAACAGCCATTGCATTCCTTACGCATGTGAAGTGCAGCCATTATGTTCTTTTATGCTCGAGTGAATAGAAAGCCAGTGACCCCCCCCCCCCCCCCGCCGACATGTGTACGCGAAACTTAGCGTTTCCCGGAGCTGCACAGAAGAGTCGACTCGCCCCATGGGGATTCTTTGCCACGTTTTTGTTTTTCTCTTTGCATCTGGTACACATTTGATGTATGAGAGAGAACAGTCGGGCTTGGAAGAGTGCTTACTCATAGGTGTGACGTTACAGCAACGCTGCCGCCATTGTTCGATCACTACAGAATGACGAATGCGTCCTCGCATTCCTCACTGCCCAAGATGCGAATTACAGGGTATAAGTTCGTACGAGGGACCAACGTTGAGACTAAACTGGAATGGGTTAGCCCGACTGACAGAAGTTGTCGTTTGGACACAAATATTGTTTAGTACCTTTTAGGGCTAAATTCGAGGCTAACCCGATTGAGTTTAGCCTTAACAATGAGAGGGTCTAGTCGCGATCCCATGCCCTGTGGGTATTGCACGACCCACTGTGTTATTGTTTGGACACGGCCTACCCAGTCACCATCCCACACATCCAGTGATGGTGGCCCCTATAGTGGGCTGCGTAATCACTAGTGTCAGCGGTAGGTTACGAACGTAAGGTAATTTTTGGACCCCCGCTCAGAGAAATTAGTAACTGCAAACTATAACACCGAAGGTAGTCCCTTGTCTGAACATACCCGTGTATAGCCTTGCCTAACAGTCGTCGCCTTAAGTCGTTGCCCCCGTGCGATTACATGGATGGTGTAGGGAAGGGGGCATGATTCACACACCACCCGATGAAACTCTATTCACCCAAAGTCTGTCATCGTCGGAAGTTATTCCGACTCTGAAGCTGTGAACTGAACCAGGAGGCTTGTGAAATTTTCTGCACAAGGGGGGGGGGATAAACCAAAAACTGCAGCGGTGATGACTTGATGCCGTGCTTGTTCTCTCCGAGAAAAAGAACCAGTCTTTGATTTCGTCATCACTATTCGTCAATTATCATATTTGCGAGGGTAAGGGAAAACTGGCGAATTCATCCACGTAATAGACACGATGAAACGCATTTCAAACATGCTCGCCCGTCTTTAGATTGGATGCGTAGAGCAGTTCTTGTGAAACGCTGGTCTAGGCGCTGATAACATGTGATTCCGATTCACGCCACGGGGTTCGTTTTTTGTATGCAATTGTTAGGTTCGGAAACGATTTGCCACCCATCAACACGGCAGGCGTATCGATAGTGTTGACCTACACCGTCAGAAGGCACGAGCATAAAACACTGGGCTAAGAAGCACTGTTCTTTGCCATCACGCATTGGCACTCCCTCCCTATAATCCTCTCGAATCTGATCTCAGCGATAGTTCGGACAAGGAGCGAGGCTGGGCCTTTCCAACTCTCCGGTCACCTCTCATCAGGCCCATTGCACATTCCTTCACACAGTGACTTCTCTATAGACCGTGTAAGTTGGCCTCGAGAATGACACGTGTTACTGCGAGATTCCTGAGATCCGGGCTCATCGGAGGAGGTAAAGCATGGAGCGTTTTTTGTTAAAATATTTTGTATCGCGCCGATTGAAGCAGTTTAAACTATTAGAATAGTCTTTTAGGAATAAAATATTAAAATACAATGTGTAAAGTACGTGATTTTGTATTATTTTGTTTACATGTACGGTATCCACATGTACAGTACAGTACAAGGCACTTTTCTGGCCCGAATGCGAACCACACCAACTTTGGCGCGATACAAGTAGTAATGCTCACGTCGCGTACCACAGTCGGGCCTTATTCGCAATACTGTACTTACAACCGGAAGATGAAGGTCAGGTTCTATTTATTTGTTTTCTCTGCCGTATTCTCATTTTTTGTATTTTTCTTTTCTTTTGCTCAATCTTATATTGTTAATATAGGCCTACTTCATCCATAAACCTGGGTTTTTAGTTGGAAAGAGGCTTTCTTCATTATGTAATAATGCATTCAAAATTGGGCACGTGTTAATCTCCTATGGCAGGCGGCGCGGAGGTGCCCGGAAGTGTACGGTGACCTTTTTCACCGCGAGAGTTACATGGTCTATACCGGCGTGCCTCAAACCACTATTCTGCATGGCACACGCGCCTTTCGTGACACCAGTAGGGATCCGAATTGCTATAGGTTAGCGGCCAGCGATCTTTAAGTGATTCTGCGGCTGGGAAAGGTCCCGCTGGTATGGACAGCGACACGACGGGCCTTCAACATTCTGTTTAGGTCTTTCTTGACATTTGAAAAGTGACCCGGCTTGGAGTGGCCGACCATTGGTGTTATTTGTGCTGAGACAAACCTACGAACATACATTATAAAACAAAACCCTGATTCCTTAAGAAAAAAAAAACAGCACCAAATGAAAAGACAACGGCACCCATACGATGAACATGCGAAAATACGAGCTTTTATAATCGAAATCAAAAGGAGTCTAAAACGGATACCATACACTTTACATCATAATGACCAAACCATGGATGCTTTCTAATGTTTCCCATTAAAACCTTACACAACAATCTTGAGTAAGTGTTGACATGTAATATGTACAGGGCCAAGAGAAGGGGCAACATTAATACACACTGTATTAACAGAAATACTTCATGCCATCATCTGCATAAGTACAGCGGTTGATCGTATACAAACGGCATTTCCACAAGCTCTTATACCGGCTTCGTACTTGTTGAATAAGTGAAAGTTTTATCGGTAACACAACGCAGTCTCTCTTTTGCGAGTGTGTATGGTTCTGAAGAGAACCGGAAAAACTCGACGTTTCGAAAAAATATACTCTGTGAGTCATCTCCAAAAGACTTCGTACTTGTTATCAAAAAGCTGTTTTCCACTGAATTTTTAATTCTAGATTATTCTTAATATCAACACTGTTTTCCTGCAGTAGCGATTTTGCTAAGGCAACAAGCTGGTGCAGTGACCTAAGGGTGTATGTGGGCACAATGTCAAATCAACTTCCCCTTAGTTAAGGCCCGGGAAACAAGTCCCATGTAGCTCCGAGGTGAGCCAGTCCCGCATTGAATTTTGAGCTATCAGAGACCAGGGGCCAATTTCATAGAGCCGCTTAAGCGTGAAAATCTTGCTTAGCGGGAAAAGTCTTCCTCGTGTAAGCAAGGATTACAAACTGCCCTGCGATGTGATGTCCATTGCTTTGGACTTGTTTTCCACTCTTCTTTACTTAGCGTGAAACAAACGTGAAGTTTGGGTTGGCAAGGGCAAGTTTTTTGCGCTTAAGAACATTTTGGCGCTTAAGCGGCGCTATGAAATAGGCCCCAGTTAGATCCGACCACGATGCCAGGCCAGGGTTCAGACAGCAAGGCCATTCGGTGCACCAAACACAGCAGTTTGGGGCCCTTCTTTGTTGATAACTGAAGGTTGGGAGCCCGATTCGAAACGGGATATCTTCGCCACAGCCAGAGGCCTCACCCGTTTCCACTTTCAAAAGGGATGACAGAAATGGAGACCTAGCCGGAACCTTGAAAGGGACCCTCTAAGTTGGTCTGGTACCCCGTGTTCACCGGTACTTTCACAGGCACGGACTGTACTAGAGCGCGCCACCCGGACGAGGAGTTGTGCGCATGCATCTTGATATGAAACCGCCAGTCAATACGAGATCAGATGTGATTGTAAGTGGGCGTTATTATCATTATCATCAGTATTATTTTGATACAGCTGGACCCATCCCTAAATGAAATTCCAATTTGGCTAGTCGACCTTTGGGCATCTTTATTATTTTTTCCCTTAGAATATTCGTTGGATTTAATGCTATTTAGGCCTTAGTCAAATGATGTAAGGGGATATCCCAAGTCTAATTCAGTTGTAATCCCTGCATACTCTAATACTCCTAAAACCATATTGTTTTATCTACTTATCTACTTTTATAGGTACAGACTGAGTAATTCTTTTTTTTTATTGTAAGTCATCCTACCACAAAACCATGGTAAACACAATCCGTGTTACAGTACTGAGTATCATGTCGGTTATGTGATACTAAATCTGATACGAAATCTGACACACAATTCGAAACACAATAAAGCGAGAGGAAGCGCTGCTAACAGAACCAACCAACCAACCAAACATAATACAGTATAACAGAACAAAACCAACAAAGAAACCAACCAAATATAAATGCCATGCGTAATATACAAGCAGCGAACATAAACTTTAGTTCTGAAATAAGTAGGCCCTATGGTAATAGGGCTTATGAGCATATGGTGAGTAATATTCAGTCGTTGATACACGCGTTGTTAAAAATGCAAGCCAGCAAGTATATCAAGAGCAAATGCTTCGACTATAAAGTGTATAACTGTATTCCTTCTGTGTACGTTAGGCTTGGATTTACTTATCGAATCTGCGGTTTTCTTGACCAATACACAATTTCCCTTGTGAATTATCACTACCAGCCTATTGTCTGGTTTTTACTCATTAGTTTTATAAAGTGTTATCCACTTTATATCTTGACGCTTCTTGTAGTCTATCATGGGTATATACATCCTACTGTCGTATCAATGCGACTGCATTTTCCCCCAAAATGTGCAATTTATGAATGGATTTTCGTTTTTGATTTAATAGCCAGACACTCCCCAATATGTGACCCGGCACAACGACATTTGGAATATCCCACCAAAACACTTTTTGAGTAAACAACGCCTGAAGTTAAAGTATCTTCACAATTCGATTACAAATCAATTTTTTTTTCCGGAAATTTTACGTTTTAGAGGATATTATTGTTTGCTATCATTTGAAAGCTAATGGTATACTCTCTCACATCATTAGAAAACCTCAAAATCTCAAAAGTGGGGTTATACCTCATTATGCTGTGCCGGGTCACATATGGCTTCCTGAATCGAAAGAAACGCCTGTGAACACTAAGACGCAGCATCGATCCACGGATCAAATCACTATCGTTATACCACCACACTTTTGAAATCGACGACTTTTTGATGGGAGCCTCTCTGCTCCGATTTGCATGTTGGGAGGATCGGGCCTAGATTTGGTTCGATTACAAATTGAAACACTGGACTCCTTGCTGTAATATTGGTAGGATATACACTGAACGTAAGCCTGTGATCGGCAGCCCTGCACTCCCATAGAAGTGTAATGCTGGAATATGAAACAAATGAGTCGTATTTTGACCTGTAGGCCTAGTTGGTCTTATTTAAGTTTTTTGAAGGGGCGATGCGTATTCTATAAAATCATACGAATATACCATCAACTTTTCTGAGTAAAAAAACTACAAAGGCACAAAGGCCTACACGATGAACACAGTAACAAGTTTCACCAAAACGATCGGAGATACGGAAAGAATCAACCATGTGGACAATTATTCACAATCCATATTGGCGTAACACTGGTATCGCATAATATGGCAACTGGGCTGGACCATGGTTGGTGTCTTTTTAGGCCTTTGAGGGAAGGTAGTCAGGCGGTGCATCCGCTTGTGGGTAGCCCTGCTGTGGCGGGTAGCCCTGCTGCGGTGGGTAGCCCTGCTGTGGGGGGTAGCCCTGCTGTGGGGGGTAGCCCTGCTGGGGTGCGTAGCCCTGCTGTGGGGGGTAGCCCTGCTGTGGTGCGTAGCCCACTGGCTGGCCTCCCACTCCTTGAGTCACGACGACAGCGCCCCCAGCGCCTTGGGTGGTGGTCACGATATGGGTGGCGCCCTGGTTGGTGAAATCGCAAAAGGTACGGCCGACCGAATGAAACAAGGAACCGGGAAGAAAACGAAAGACACGACCGTGCATATTCGCGGGAAAATAGTGTCCCCAGGAGTTACCAAATGGGTCCAGTGTGAACGGTTGTGGGGGTATTGGTGTAGTGTGAAAAGGGCTAGGCTGTTTGTCCCCAACCCCCTCCCTTGCTACTCACCCTGCCTGCTAATACATCCTGCAGGCGACCACGCCCATCTCGTAGCTCCTGGTACTGAGACAGCACGCAGAGGAAGCAGAATATCTGCAAACAAACAGACACTGTTTAAACGGCATTGTTGACGATGCAAGGAGCATCCACATACTATTATGAATTGTAGGGGAGATGGCATTACTCCTTGACACCGTCCATCACGGGTTAAAGCCAGTTGGGTCACGGCGGGTCGTAACTAAGGCTTAGTGGAATGCACCGCTGGTCGGGTTACCCTTGGGTCGACTTCACCAAACACATATCAATCAATCAAGATCTTGATGGGTGGATGGGTTTTTTGGGAGGTTACTCAATAGGTGGCTGGATAGGTTGGTGGATGGTTTTGTTGGTATGATCGGTGGATCGGGTGATCGGATGATCGGATGATCGGGTGATCGGATGATCGGATGATCGGATGATCGGATGATCGGATGATCGGATGATCGGATGATCGGATGATCGGTGGATGGGTGAATGGGTGAATGGGTGAATGGGTGGATGGGTGGATGGGTGGATGGGTGGATGGGTGGATGGGTGGATGGGTGGATGGGTGGATGGGTGGATGGGTGGATGGGTGGATGGGTGGATGGGTGGATGGGTGGATGGGTGGATGGGTGGATGGGTGGATGGGTGGATGGGTGGATGGGTGGATGGGTGGATGGGTGGATGGGTGGATGGGTGGATGGGTGGATGGGTGGATGGGTGGATGGGTGGATGGGTGGATGGGTGGATGGGTGGATGGGTGGATGGGTGGATGGGTGGATGGGTGGATGGGTGGATGGGTGGATGGGTGGATGGGTGGATGGGTGGATGGGTGGATGGGTGGATGGGTGGATGGGTGGATGGGTGGATGGGTGGATGGGTGGATGGGTGGATGGGTGGATGGGTGGATGGGTGGATGGGTGGATGGGTGGATGGGTGGATGGGTGGATGGGTGGATGGGTGGATGGGTGGATGGGTGGATGGGTGGATGGGTGGATGGGTGGATGGGTGGATGGGTGGATGGATGGATGGATGGATGGATGGATGGATGGATGGATGGATGGATGGATGGATGGATGGATGGATGGATGGATGGATGGATGGATGGATGGATGGATGGATGGATGGATGGATGGATGGATGGATGGATGGATCGATGGATGGATGGATGGATGGATGGATGGATGGATGGATGGATGGATGGATGGATGGATGGATGGATGGATGGATGGATGGATCGATGGATCGATGGATCGATCGGTGGTAGCCGACCTTGCAAACCGACAAGAGGTGTGCACTGAACCCACCGCCATAGCCGGTCCGACGGCCGATGTCATCGAAAAGACCCCAAACAAGTCCAAACTACTCAATCAAACTCACGTCCAAAAGAATCACCAGGGCCACTATGATCAGGACGATGATGGAGAGCGCACTAATGCCGGCCACTACGCCTGGGTTATTCGCGAAACCGGACGACTGTTCATCGAAGCCATAGAAAGAAGAAAACAAAGCACGGTTAAAAGAACGAGAGACGTCAGGCGTGTTGCTGTTTTTCCAAGTATACCACTAAATGAAGCGCTAGGGTTACACAATAAAGGGATGACAAAAACTTTGGAGGGTTTGACCAATTGCTATCCCAGATGGACCCTCATCGAAGGCAATATCCATTATTTGTTTTGAGAAAAGGCCACTTGTATACCTTTATTTTAATTCAAAATGTATTTCAAACGAATTAAGCAGAAACTGACCGGAGAAATTGAGAAAAATGGAAAAGGAAACCGGAGATTGAACCCTAGACCAAAAGGTTTGCGATGCAAGCACAAACTGAACTCCTTCCAGCACTTGGATGGTGACCTTCCAAACAAGTGTTTGCTGGGGATGGGGGCGCAATCACTCATACGTATTTAACCATTAACTCCCCTATATTTCCAAATCTTATTTGGAAAATATTTGGAAAAAGCTAAAAAGGGGGAAAAGCCCAAAGCTTTTGTAATTAAAGTCAAATTGCCAGTCTACATTCTGCCATCATTCGTATAAAACATTTGAATGAAAGAAATAGCTCATGTATCCATGGACATGGCCCAGTTTGAACGAAATCTTGTGAAAGTGGTAATAAAAAAATCTGACAGATGTCTCGGTCCCGTCAAATTTGCTTGGCTATTATGTTCACAAATTTAGGAATTAAAGGAAAAAACGATGAAAGGAATATATTTTATATGAGTGTCTATACGAGTGTACTGGGCATAGAATCACTTGGGTGTCGTAGCTAGCGACGCCGTCCATTTGAACCGGAAGAGCATGTGGATGAAGCGTCTTCGGAGAAATCAACCAAACGGCCTCAACATCCAGGAGAGGAATGTTTACCAATAAACCTTCTTGTTTGTGTTTACTCCCCCACTTAACTCTTTGGCTCTTTCGCTTTGCCCCCCTCTATATACTACCTGATCCCAACCCAACTCCTGCCTTTCCGTTTCGGATCTCATCCTACCAGTTATGGCCTTCCTCCTTTGTCTGTCATTCGTGTCTCCATTGCTCTCCCCTTGATATTTGATTTCTCCCTGTCATTCTGCCTTCGACAAAGGTTCTGCTGAAGGATCGAAACGTCATACCCTCCTATTTTTTGACATTTGTGACCCGACACAGCATAATGAGAAATAATCCCACTTTTGAGATTTTCAGATACTCTAATGATTGTGAAAGAGTATACCATTAGCTTTCAAATGATATCAAAATATAATATCCTCTAATACTTAAAATTTCAGAAAATACAAAAGAAAAAGAAAATTTACCTAAGCCCCCCTTAGGATAATCCTCCCCAGAGGATTATCTTTCCCGCCTTCCCGCCTCAGCGACCACCGGTACATAAGGAGTTCCACCACCGATCCCAAGACATTCTCCTGATGACGGCCAGAGCATACTGGTCGAACCGTCGAGTTACCCTCAGGTTCTTTTCAGAACCAAACCTCATACATGGTGTCACCGCAAACCTTCCTATATTGATTCACCCACCATGCAAAGCCTTAAGTCTCATTGAAAATGTATTTGTTATCGAATTGTGAAGATACTTTAACTTCAGGCGTTGTTTTCTCAAAAAGTGATTTGGTGGGATATTCTTCATGTTGTTGTGCCGGGTCACATTTTCACAAATTGATCAACGTTTCCGTTCCCTTTAAAAAAACCCTGAAGATTAGAAAGAGAAATAGTTTATATATAAATTAAAATGTTATCATCAATTGACTAACCGCCGCCGCCACAGCCACGATGGTTATTATGAAATCGACAAAGTGCATCAGGATAAGCACCGGCATGACCGCGAGGTAGGGAATCAGAAATCCACGTTCGTCCTGAGTAGCAAACGGGGAAGAGAAACAAAACGTACATGGTGGAGGCTCTATACAACATTGGGAAGATCGGAAAAAACATCGACGTCCACAGTTTTTCTTCTAATTTTGCACAGTTTGTAGATGGTTATGATAGACTTCTCATGTTGTAATCTTACGGTCTGGGATGCTGTATTTCTCGAGAAATCTTCACTCAAACAGCGACAAATAGTTAATTACTCAAACATCAAACAATTGTTTACACTACAGAACGGTGCGAAATCCGAGACGGTTTTTTGCCTTTTTATACTTTCTAAGGTCACCATTTGAGCTAAAACCTTCGCAGGATTCGTGTTTTGGAATATTTAATGGTTTAACACACAAAGTGTGGGGAAATTGACTTATACCCATGTTGTATTGGGCCTTTAACTACAACGGGAACAGGCCATTTCGTACCAAAGTCAATTCGCAAACAAATGTTCAAACCAAGGTCACTTAGTACCTCAGTCATTTAATAATTATAGTAAATAATAAAAGGATGTTTACAAAAGCGCCAAAATTGCCAAAAAAGGCCTCAAACCGGAGAAAACAAAGATAAAAACTAAAACAAGTTACACAATTACAAAATTATTACATGCAAGGTATTAACAATTATTTGGTTAAATGGATTTTGGGTAAAATATCTGGACCTCCTTAACAAATAAGATGAAATTATGCTCAATGTCTTAGAGCGATTAAGTTTTTGTTTTCTTTTTTCACACCCAATGCCACCTTTCAAGGGGAGGACTGTTGGTACATCAAGGGCTACATTCAAGCATTTTCAAGCATTTATCTTAACCGAAGCAGTAACATTTGCGCAGCGTTTAGCATTGCACAATACAGTGCAGGGAACGCTTTGCTTTGTAGTTCTCCAGAGTCGATACCGAGCTGTCATTTGATTTGATATTTTATATGATATTTTACTAGCGTCTGATTTCGTCAGTTCTGCTGTAATTCAACCTTCACTGATGACTTTTACGAGAGCATAGAACTTGACACACTTATGCGCCCTGCTAAACCGGTCTCACAATCCGCAAGGACCGAGGAACATCATCCATTCCCATCAGTAACCATATACCCCTTAGCTCACTCTTCCCTCGTGCCATCTTCATCCTCATACTCGCCATCACTCCCATCTTCGTACCGGTCCTCATCCCAGCCTCATTCTCACCCTCGTCTTTAATCCAAAGTCAAATCCATTCTCATCTTAATCCCAATGCTATAACCCGCACCTTCACGTTCATCCTAATCCTTTTTAATTCACATACCTTTGAGACGCCAACCAGCACCAGGATGGAAGCGACTAAGATCAGCGCCAAAAGTCCAATCACCAAACCCACAACGGCCAGGGTGCCCCCGGAGATATAGTACCTATATTCTGAATATATAAATAAATAGATGAATAAAAATGACAGATGAAAAAAATGACAGACGAAAAAAATGACATGAAAAAATGACATGAAAAAAGACAGATGAAAAAAATTACATGAAAAAAATGACAGATTAAAAAATGACATGAACAAAATTACAGATAAAAAATGACAGACTAAAAAAATGACGGATGAAAAAAATGACATGAAAAAAATGACCGATGAAAAAAATGACAGATGAAAAAATGACAGATGAAAGAATTACAGATGAAAAAAACTGACAGATGAAAAAAACTGACAGATGAAAAAAATGACAGAGGAAAAAATGACAGATGGAAAAAATGACACATCAACAAAATGAGGGAGAACAAAACGAAAGATGAACAAAATGACACATGGACAAAATGAGGGAGAACAAAACGAAAGATGAACATAATGACACATGAAAAAAATAATACATGAACAAAATGACACATGAACAACCGAACAAACCAACAAATGAACGAAGAAACAAAGAAACGACAAAACGAAGGAGAGGCGAATTGACGAAGAACGAATAACAGCGAAGAACAAAATAATGAGCAAATGGATCAAATACAATCCATGAGCCATTAATCAATAAATGAACGAATTAATTAATCAAGGACTTAACAGTTAAAATGGTGCAAATGGCTTACTCACTGATTTAATAATATGAAAACTTTTCAAAACAAATAGAGGACCTGAATCGTCGATTCTAGCAGGATCTTCCACAAAGGATTTGTTTTTATAGCATAACAATTATTACCTGTCAATCTTTTTCATGGGGCGCGGGTGAGAGCATCCACAATATCACAGAAAGCAAAGATATAAATATCGATATATTACCTACGAGTTGAGACATGTTGTACGCAGAATAAGCCAGGACTATGGCCGAGTAGATCTGTGGTAAAGAACAAAGTTATTGTCAGAAAATGATGGAATAACATGCAACGCACCAATTTGGGCACTGTTTCCGAGACATCGTTCCCAACTTCATATCCCACTGAAACGGCTGCCCATTGGGTTACCACGCCAATTGAATGCCAACTGATACACCAGGCCCCGCCCACTCACGCATTGACAAATCCAAGGACCTCGGGGAGGGGGGAGGGGGGAGGGGGGTTGGGGGAGGAGGGCGCACGGTAAGTTAGCCTCTGATCAAGGCGCACGGGACGAAAATGACAGTCGCGATTGCTCAAGAGCGAGGAGACTAGTTTAATAAACAAAAGCAACGCACGAAGAACGACTACACGACGAACCACCCGCACGCCCTGAGCGCCTATTGAAGTCTGCTCCACAAAGCCAACGTTTTTCTTCACATTTTGCTACCGTTTTTGTTAGCTGATACAATATGCATTATATGCAAGAGTCTTCACAAATCAAAACAGAGATCCAAAGGCGCGCACAGTCCACGACACATTGCTCGGCTATACCACAATTCGAGCACAGGCTGGCCCTTCTACGGTTTGTCGTGTAGTTGTTTTTCTTCGTGCGTTGGTTTGGAGTTAATATGGGCCCTTTTCCAAAACCCGGCTTAGGCTTCGGCTCCGGCTTCGGCTCCGGCTTCGTCTCTGGCCTCCCATTTTCATGCCTTGGACTTTAAAATGGATGGAAGAAATGGAGGCAAAGCCGGAGCCTGAGCCTAAGCCGGGTTTTGGAATAGGGCGCTGGTCTCCTCCTCGCTATTGGCCTGCACTGGTTGCGCAATCATCAATTGTGCATACACGCACACGCTTGACAGAGCGATCGGGACTATCCATTTCGCCGCACGCGCCGCCTTGAACAAAGGCTAACGTGAATTCCGCCAACACCAGTTATCAATATGAACGCCCGAGTTCCATGTAAACCCGCATTGTGCATTACAAGCACGGAGGATGTTAAGGCCGCCGCACACGAGAGCACGCACAGTAGCTCTCGTGTGCGCTGAACTTTTGGTGAGATTTCTGCCTCAAGAGGCCGTGAGACCAAAATCTATCCTGTTTGATTTTTTTTTTCGCCTCTCGTGGGTGAAAACTCATCATGTGCGGCGACTTGAGCTACGTGCTGAGCACAGAAATCACAACTGGCCAATGACAGCGCACGCTCTGTTCACGTGATGGCTTCCAAAAATATATTTTTTTGCTTAGCACGTAGCTCAAGTCGCCGAACATGATGAGTTTTCATCCACGAGAGGCGAACAAAATCAAACAGGATAAATATATTTTTGGCAACATTTTTTGGCTCAGCAGATAGCTCTCGTGTGCGGCCGCGGCCTTATTGTATTTCCAAATGTAGTCACGATGGCACCCGAAACATCTGGACCACATGATGGTGTGACGCGCCGTTGCTATGGCGAACGGAGCTCAACGGATTGGTCCGTGCTGGTCACGAAGATACCATTCATGCATAAACAAACAAAATCAATAATTGTATTATATTTATATTTAAAAATATATAATATTATAAATGTTTTAGCAGCTGCTTTGGTACTAGCGCCATTCATACACTCACGTGTGCACTGTGCAATAGCAGTATCAATTTTAGTCATAGTTGATGAGTAAATTAATGTAATTCAATGAGGATTTGCCTAGCTCGACGTGATAGGCTAGCGCCATTCATGTATTTTTTTTTCTCCACAGCAAGTGGTAGCCTGTGGCATTGCATTGCAATCGGTTTTAACTTCCTGGTTGTGCTGGATTATGTTTGCGAACGTCAAACAGAAAACTTCAAACTCCATTATAAGCAAAAGTACACGTTGGATTGGGTTCAGTTTTTTTTCACTATAGCCTATCTAAGTTGGGAAAAGGTGCATCCAAAAAATTCGATTGTGACGTCATCTCGTCAATATTAATGAGGTCATGAACTTGTCAGATTTTCACATTCAATTGATCACATTTGGCCAACGGAGTATGTTATATTTTTTCCTTAAATTTTTTTTATTTGGGATATCGGTTTGAAACACATGACGCAACCATGACGTCATCAAAATGCACAAATAAGCCATTGACTAATGACCTTGAAACTTGGTGGGCAGTTAGTTGCTGTGCACAAAATATGTGTGTGCGTTTTGGGGTAGGCATGGAGGGTATGCGTTTTGGGGTAGGCTTGGAGTGTATGCGTTCGAAAGCCGTCCTTCACAAATTCACTCAAAACGATGCGAAAGGGGGCCTACACCCAGGATGAAATAAAACAGGTTTTTTTTGTCCTTGTGTGTTCACGTGACCGCCCTTTAAAGACCCTACACAACATTGGTAAGATCGAAAAAAACAACAACCAGATTTACATGGAACTTATACAGTGTGAAGATGGTTACATGTATAGTAGAAACCTCGCACTGAAGTATTTCTGCCTAAAATGTTGTAATTTGGGAGAAAAGAGTAAAAGAAATCGTTTACGTCTCACCAAGATCTAAACTGCGTTGAATACTGCATTTTCGCGAAACAAATGAAGCGGTTTTCACGATTTTCTCGAGACTCGGTTGGCGGATTGAGCTGAAATTTTCACAGGTGTGCTATTTCAGGCATAATTATATTGGATCAGACAACTTATGAATGCTATTCTTTGACCTCGACCAATGTTGTGTAGGGGCTTTTAAGGGCCAAATTGCATGCAATGTCCAATCAATCGTGCCACGATCTTAGATCCCAAAGGATCAACATTTGGCATGTATCTAATTTGGGAAAAGTCGCTGGAGCCTTAGGAGGTACTGGGACGGAATTATTAAAGCAATGTTTATGGCACAAATGGGACACCGTAACTTGCCGTGCGCCGCCTCGCCTCAGTACATGTACATTGTAGGTACACGTACATGTACGTTGGGGTACGTGCGTGTGTCGGTAAGCATTACTATCAACGCTATGGTCGAGGTCAGGTTTGGGGTCAGCTTCTCATAGTAAATGTTGGCGGTTCTGCAGGGTAGGAAAACACACGCTCTCTGTCTCTCAGTCAATAATACCATTGACAATTTGACAGGGCCGGCCGTACGCGAACGGTGCAGCTAGTACAGACCAGTAACAAGATGGCGGCCGGCCGTTATTTTCTTTACTTTGATTCGTTTTGGGAAGGCAATCAATCAATGCAAATAGTACAAACGACGGTGCTGTAGGCGTTTAAATGCTTCAGGTTTTGTCCAGGTCAGAATATTTGGGGATTTAAACGTGGCCCGCTTCATATTTTGGTTGCAGAAGTGGAGGGATGCTTCAGCATATTGAGCTGGGGCGGATACACGTGACTAACGGAACCAAACATTCAAAAGAATCCGAGAGACGAAGGCCCAAACTCAAATCTTGCTAGTGAGACTAAGAAGAGACCTGCGAGTACGGATTTTCACTTTTTGTGTCGCCATAGAGCAAGGCCTAGATTCCCCGGAAAGATTTCTGCACAGCGGTCAATGTAGAGATTGATTTAGTGGTAGTAGGCCTATAGCTAAACGTCCACGTAACGTGTGCACCCGCCATCGGTGGTCGTTAACCCCGATACACACCCGCGGCGGTGCGAGTAGCCTGAATCATCACGCGATACTCGGTGTCAGCCACCATGGCTGCCCTGGTACGAATGACGTCACGGCTTAGGGTTTCGGGTGAGCACGCAACACCAGAGGCGGATGGCGTGCCCAAATCAACCCGATGGGCGCATTTTGTTTTCAAAAACCTATTTGTGACCCGGCACAGCGACATGAGGAATATCCCACCAAAACACCTTTCGAGTAAACAACGCCTGAAGTCAATGTATCTTCTCAATTCGATTTAAAATCTTTTTTTTTTGGAAAGGTAATATAAGTATTGGAGGATATTATGTCCAAAGGATTTTTACGAAAACCATCTCTAAATGTTGGAAAAAAAAACGAGTATTTCGGGGAGTGTTTGTGTACCGGTACTGTTTTCATGAAAGTATAAAGATCCTGCCTTTTTGAATGGCCGCTTTCGAGGAGTTAGACTGGTGCTGCTATATTGTGTCTGGTGCCAAATGAACGAGCGAAGTCCCCTTGTACTATTTACAACAAAGTTCATACGGAAATAAATTTGATATCATTCGAAAGCTAATGGTATACTCTTTCACATCATTAGAAAATCTCAAAATCTCAAACGTGGGGCGGGGTTATTCTTCATTATGCTGTGCCGGGTCACATTTGATGTCTTTCGAAAATCACGTTACTTGCTGCCGTCGAGAAACGAAAAGTTCTGAGCGAAAATACTGCGTCGTTCGACCGGCCTCCTCTTGTTGAAGACCACCGGTCTAAACCCCGTGAGTACACGGGGAACCAGGAAGATAGCGAGCTTTCGATTCGCGACGGGAGAGCATACACTGAGGACGGGGAACGCGACCGTCCACACACACGTACACACACACGCTCCCTTCTTGTGTGTAACTGTAAGTCGTTTCGATTCCCGATGGGACGGGGGGGGCATGTGTTGTGATCAAGTGACGTTTTCGCACTGGACTAAACTAACCGAGCAAACGGGTAACTTGACCAAGTCCAATGCGGACAGCCCAGGAAGTCTTCTTCCCAGGTACATGTAACTTACGACTCGAATGGTTAGTTTAACCGACCGACTTCTTCCCGGTTAAATTGACCAGGGGTGGATTTCACAAAGCCTTGCGATGCATCGTAACTCAACTTACGAAGGATACGGTAACCCATCGTAAGTTGTGACACACCGCATGTTTTCTGTGCAGTGCTCGTTGTCTTGCGATTGATCGTAAGTTACGATGGGTTTGGTGACATCGACTGCAGGTCAGTTTAACCGAGTCGAAAAGTCCAATCCAGACACGACGTCTCGGTAAACGACTGGGTAAAATTACGCCTCCCGTCCGCTCCCCTAGGCCTAAGCTGGATGATGCCTGCTGTACTTTTGTTGAATGTCGTAACTGTCTCATGATACTGCAGCAATTTGCCCAAGTGCAGTGAATCCCTTGGTGATGTTGGAGGCCGTCCCCTCGACCGTGGGCTTGGCAACAATGTAGCAGCTGTTATATTTGACAGCAGGCGTGGCCTACAAAACCGACTGAATGGTAGCATTGACGGGAAAGGATTTCCAATTTTAATAATAACACAACGAAGAGTGCGTTGAAGCGACACCGATCGGCGGCACGGCCTGACGCGCGTTCGTGGTACAGGTTGTGCCTATTGACACTAACCCCCACGGCCAACACTCAGGAATGCCATTAATCTGTGAGAAGCGAAAGTGGGGGAACATATATGTCTGCCTGTCCGCCTGTCTGCCTGTGAGTGTACACAGTACGTAAATACGATTTCAAGGTTTGCAATGGTGGAACTGCAAGTACCGCGGGGAACGATTGTGGTGGCACCATAATTTCGTCCACTTACAACAGGCTGCATGGGATGTGTGATGTGTTCGGTGCTCCTTCCTTGCATTCTTTTCGCCGCCAGGTCCATGCAGCTCTTTCAACTTTTAATACTTAATGTGCTGTTTGTGTTCCAGTCTTTGACTATGTGCTGAATTGTGGTTTGAATCTCTGCTTCTTGAATAGTTGTACTTGTTTGCGTGTTTTCTGTTTGTTTGTTTGTCTGTCTGTTTGGTTGTTGTTTGTATGGCCTTTGATTGTAAGATTGTACTTCTCTTCTTTTGTTTCAATGTAAGCTGGTTCTATGAATGATATCCATTATTTATTTAACTATTTCATTGTTATTCTATCAAATTAGTGTTTCATTTATTTATATATATCTCCCTGTAACTGGCATTTTGTTTGCTGTTGGATGAGATTTATAAAAAAAAATTATATGGCCGTTTTCACTGTCCCCCTCCTCCCCTCCCCACCCCCGCGATTAATTGGATCGTGATCTGGGGGAGAGCCCGCATACAAAAATAATAATATTCATGCTCGCGTAGTGTACGTGACAACAGACTATCACCTCATTACCCATTAGGCATTACGAATACGAGGCTCGATCGAGACTCGACAGCCAATGTTTAAGCTGCGTAGCATGGTCGCGTAGCATGCACGACAACTCCCGTCACTTAAATTGGTGTAGAAGAACTAGAAGCAACATTTTCTCATACGAAACAAAAAGAAGAGCGACCCGTCTGTACATTGTTGGGAAAGCTTACAATACATAGGTTGGACCTCCATGGTTGGACCATGGACCCATGCAAGTTTCGAGACCAATGTACTGAAATGGACTCACCCCACCCCACCCCCTCCCCCCAAAAAAGCAATTTAGCACACTAGAGAGTAGAGTCAGAGTGGAGATTTAAAGTCAGGGTAGAATCATATATAGCTCCATGCTAGAATATAGGCCGAGTTAGGTTAGACCAAGGAGGTATATTAGCTCGCCTAGTACTAACTCCTTGGCTTGGGTAGGCCTACTCCCAGTCCCAGTACTCGATAAACACATCTCCTTGATACGAGCACGGAGGTTACGGGTGAGAACGGCAAGGGGTCGGCCCGTCCCTCCATGGTCCGTCTAACCACTTACCAGCGTGTATATGGCCGAGGCAATGGATCCACTTCGGACGTTGTCGAAGCAGCAGCATCTGTTGAGGACTGCCATGGTGATTTATCGCTGTTTTCTGGGCGCCGAACTAACCAGAATGCGGTCGGTTTCTGGTCCTCTCGTGGCGGGCTGTTAGCAGCAGGAAACCTCCGGGTTTTTCTTGTGTGGTGTAAAATACGTGCAGTGTATGCAGCGTTGTCCCAGCACCACATGCACAGCGCGCACGGCAGCAAGTAAAGGCGTTAGCGCAGTGATCTTACGAAGAGGTTGATTCACCGAAGTCCCGTGCGTGTAAATGGATGCCGAAGGGCGCGGCATACATAGCGAGCGCAGGGTTGCGCAGTGCATGCATGACGTCGTTTACGTTTGTGGACAAGCTACGGAGCACCAGAAAAGACATTGGGCGTGCAGTGAACTGTGGGTTGTTGTTTTTTTTCTCGCGCGGGAATTATTAGCAAAGACGAACTTAGCATGCAAGGTCACGGGGTAATTATAATGAAAGTATTGTATGAAAAGGACACACGTGGACGAATTTTCAAATGTGCGGGCGAGGTTTTAGTTATACTTTCTATTCATATTTATTTGGCCAAGTAAAACTAATGTACAGCTTCCCCGCTTTCTTTTTGGAGGCCGCCTGTTTTTTGCCCCCTTCCCACCCCCCTAAAAAATAAAATGTAAATTTCATGATTTTTTTTTCCTGGGAAAAATTAGTTTAAAAAAGCCATAGTTTTTTACGGCATACTCAGCTGTCACTGTGGAAATCGTCTATTCGTACCGGTACGTGATACCTTTTTATTTTAGAAAAATATAAAACTGGCGGTCATCTTGAAAAAAAATAGCCCAGCCGGTTATGTTGGATAAATGGGTCGGTCGGCCATTTAAACAAAACAAAAAAAGGCTTCCGGCCTCCTTCCCTTTTTACAAAAAGGCAGGACGCTGAAAAATTTTCATTTTTTACTTGGCCAAACCATAATGTACAATTTTAGGATTTGATTTGATTTGATTGTTCCTAAATTTGACCCTAAGGAAGTGTAGATACTTTACCTCAGCAACGAAACTGGGGTGCCCTAAAAGGTTCTGGACCACACTGCTCCATAGTGCGTTTGAAGGAAAAGCAAAACTCCTGTGATCATTGTAAGGGCAGGGATGGAGAGAAGTCTGCCATGTGAACAATATTGAAACGATACCATGAAATAGTTGACGCGAAACCTGTAGCCACAGCTGTGCACAGACTACTGTTGAAGCAACTTAGAAAACAGAATCTAAACATCTTAACATTTAGTGGGCCTGACGTTTCGATCCTAGCAGGACCTTTCTCAAAGGCAGAGTGACAAGGACAACACAGATACATGTACACGAAGGAAGGGGGAGAGAGTGAATAGGACACGGATGAGAAACAAAGGACAAAGAGTAGGGAGAGATCAAAGGGAAGGGCAAAGGGTGGGGTAGGGATTAGTGAGAGGAGGGGGAAAGATCAAAGAGAAGGGCAAGGAGTAGGGTAGGGATTAGTGACAAGAGGGGGAAAGATCAAAGAGAGAAATGTGAAGGATTGAACACAAAAGGATTATCAGAAAGCTGCATGGTGTTAGTCATTACCCTCCTGGATGTTGAGACCATGTGGTTGAATAGTCCGAAGACGCTTAATCCACATTTTCTCACGGCTAAGACGGACACCATTAGCTGCTAAATATGTTAGATGAAGAACAACTTAGACTTGAATCAGTTTGTTCCAAGGGTTTTTGTTTTAATCGTGACACAAAACTCTCAATTGCCTCATTTGGATATGAACCTTGGTCACAAGAACAGAATGCACAAGAACATGAGGAAAATAATGACTGATTTGCTTGAATCGTCTAAATATTCAGTTACTCAAAGATAAGCCGGATTGAGCCGACTAGGTCTAAACTATATTCAAACATTTAATGCTTACTGACTAAAATTGCCAAAATGCAAATCTCAAAATTTAGTGGGCCTGACGTTTCGATTCTAGCAGGACCTTTCTCAAAGGCAGAATCCTTTGACAAAGGCCCTGCTAGATCGAAACGTCAGGCCCACTAAATTTCCCGACAAAACTTGAATAATTTGGTACATATCGAAGTAGACTAAATGTTGAAGAACAATATATTTCTCCTGCCAACTTTTTGTGGCGTTGACAAGAAAATTGTAGATACAGTGCAGGCTCATGGCATAATTTATATCTGCTATATTACACACATGTACATGTGCATATGCAACACACACATGTACACATGTCCATGTGTAGCACACGCACACACATGGACTACATGACTGTACATGTACATGTGCATGTTCAGCACACAATCGTGTATGTGTATAGCACAAAATGAATAATACATGTACATGCGCATGTACAGCACATACATAATAGGCCTGCACGTTCATGTGTAGCACACACATGCACATAACCATGGACACGTTCAGCATACATGTGCATGTGTATAGCACAGTACATGTGCATGTACAGCACACACATGCACATGTGTGTAGCACAAACATGTGTACACCTTTGGACGGCCAGTGAGGACATCCTGGCCGAAAAACAAAGTGTTTTTTTCCGGATTAAGTGGTTTATTAGTTTGTTCTCAGAAAGCACACCCCTTCTGGGAAAAGAGACGCATCATTTCACACGGTGCGCACACAAACCCCATCTTACGCCTAGCAATGAAAAAGGCGCAAAAATCTTGTCCTATCATTTCTGAATGGGCGAGAGAACTGATCGTGAAGCCCCAGCTGGTTAGCTGTCAGTATACTGCGTGACGGGGTCTCGGTCCACCATCTTGTTAGTTTAGGGTGTAGACGCTGTTATCCTTTGGATACGCTACCACGAGAGGGTGTTCTTCCGCAGCCACCCCCACGCACGTCAGCACCACAGACATTTAGGCCGTTTTCGAAATGAAGGCTTAGGCTCGGGCTTAGGCTTCGGTCATATTTACCTTACTCGTTATAATAACACAGGAATCTAAAAACAAGCGTTTCTTAAGGGTATGCCTATATCCTGTACCCATCAAGCCAACAAACCTTCAAATCGTGAAAGAAACCACAACCTTGACCAAGGTTTTGTCAGACGGAGACGAAGCCTGAGCCCGAGCCCAAGCCTTTATTTCGAAAACGGCCATTTAATAACCGATAGACCAACAGCCATACACAACGCCTATGGAAAACGACGTCAGAATACTGTAATGGCGACGGCGCCCGACTAAACGTGAAACCATGGGCGGAAGTAGATGAACAATGTGCACAAACATATGGAGAAATCCCGGAATGATGGATTCAAACTGGATTTTTGGAATGAAATCATGCTGATTGAGATCAAATGCCCTTTTCATAGATGACTACATACTCCATTACAGATTGTGTATTTGCGTGTTTTATTAGAAATAATAATGAATCAAAATTTGGCGGTTATTTTTCTCGTGGATGGCGGGCCAGTATGCGTATTCTTGCACTGAGTTTGTGTACGTACGACCGTCCGTGTGACGTGACGAACAAGTTTGCCTATGGTTTTTGACGCGTCCTGAAATGACAGCCTAGCGCCCGCTTTTGTCCGCCTATAGGTCATTTATGTCTGTGGCCTGCACGCACGTACGTCTGCACGCAGAGTGGGGTGGCGTATGCAAAGTTGCAAACGACAGTAACGTCTAGACCACCATCTTGTCTGTGACGGCCATGGGCTTTGCCCCGATGCTTGATGAAAACAATTTCAGACAGCTCGGGCGGGATTCGAACCCGCGACTCCTGCAGCCGATTTCAAGAAACTTACGCAACATTTTGCTGCCTTTGCCTTCTTGAAATCGATTGCTGCTGTCTAGTGAAGTCGTCTTAACCACTTGACCACCGAGGTGGTCGAGGTCGTGTGGCGGATTCGATTTGTGCGGGGGCAAGGCACGATTACTTGGTTTTCAACTGATGAAGCGTGACCCTTGGAAGTAGATAAAATACACCATAAATATACACTTAATGGCATGATTGCAAGATGGAAAAAAGTTCCCTACCCTTGGAGGTGGACCACTCCCCCCCCCCTACCAGGAGTTTAGCCTCGGCCAATCGGTCCCCTCGCAAATGCCCCCCTCCCTCCTAACACACACCTTTTCAGAACCAGGTGACATCATTGTCGATGGGCGTGGGCTGAATGCCAGCTTAGTACTGTCTTCCTTGGACCCTCATCTCGGTGCCCGGTGACCGCACGGGGAACACACTCTCCTATAAGGGAAATAAAGTACATGTACAAGTTACACAACACAATGGTCCACACTGCTCACCGACTCACAATGACCAACGGGCCAACTTCATTTGCTTAAGGCCTCTTGTCAAAAAGATCATCGGTTTGGTATCAAATGATTTGACCCGTCCCATGTCATTTCCACCGGATAGCCATCGTGAATTGTTCACCCCAGAGTCCAGTACAATCGGCTTTCTAACGGGGGAAATTTTATCGGTCGGATGAATTCAACCGGCACTTAACCGGTGATCTTTTTTGACAAGAGACCTAAAGGGGAATGAAACCCAGAGAAAAATGTTGGCTTATCTGATTGGGTATTATAAACAACCTACAATTACCTATGTGCTACTCACCTACAAATTTCTTAAAGAGGGAAAAATCGTGGAATTCAGTGGTCGCATTTGCGTTCCCGCAACCCGCCATCTTTTCGAAGGTCCCGCCAATCATATTGCGGGGGTTGTGACATCACAACGGAAAACTCCCGTATGGGCCCGGACGGATGTACCCCCTACTATTCTGTGTGCAGTTTGTATACACTCGCGAGCTGAACGACGGTGTACTGCCAGGCTTTTGGATGTCAAAATGCCAGTGGGAAAAAGCTGGGGAAATCTCTCCATGCAGTTCCCAACAAGGACAAGAGACCTGAGTTGTTTAGGAAGTGGGCTGCGGCCATCAAAGTTGAGAAATTTCTCAAAGCCAAGATTTTTCTCTGGGTTTCATTCCCCTTTGAGCAAAAAAGCGAGGGTCCATAGGATCACCCTGCCGACCCAAACTTCACTTTTTGTTTCATGCTAAGTAAAGGAGAGTGGAAACTAGTCAAAAGCATCACACGAGGGTGCGGTTTGTGATCCAGTTAACACAAAGAAGACCTCCCCTGCTGCTTTATTCGCAGACTTTCACCCTTTTATAATTATAAGCGGCTCTATGAAACTGGGCCCTGTGGTCGATTTCACCAAACCCATCGTAACTTACGATCAATCGCAAGACGATAAGAGATGCACAGAAACCATACGGCCTATCACATCTCCCGATGGGTTATCCATCGTAAGTTCAGTTACGATGCATCGTAAGGCTTTGTGAAATCCAGCCCTAAACGCATCCTCCTCCCAAACTGAGACGGCCTGAAGTGTTTCGATCTCAGCCGCATAGCCTTTCTCAAAGGCACTTAGAATGCCTGCCAAATTTCTTATCAAAGGAATCATTTTAATACAATTTGATAAGGGTCCTGCCAGTATTAGGCCTAGGGGGGGGGGGAGGAGAAAAATGATTTCCCCTTTAAGATTGACTCTGATTCATTTCAGACAATTCTGATTTTTTTTTCTGCGAATTCTTCAGGTTCCATCTCGGTGCATAAAATCTGGAGAGTGGATTTATCCGAAGCAGACCTCTACTAGAAAAGGTAGGAATGGCAAACGAGTTCAGAAGTTGCCACATTGTTCAAAAGAGTTATGAGTCCCGTTTTGATTCTTCAATTCTGGGTATTCTTCGTATTACTTTAGAATGCACACAGGGGGCATCGGATAATGCGCGTATAAAACATTTTCAAAGAATAATTCCCCGCGCGTCCTTTCCGAGCCTCCGTATATTTGTACCCATTGCGCAAGTATTAGACAGAAGGCAAGCTGTGTGTGGGGGTGGCGGTATAGGGAGGGTGGGAGTGGTTCCGAGAAAGGGGAGGGTTGTATCTTCTATAGTTGCATATGTGAACCGCGACCTTGTGCAGCAACCGATTTCACACAAGCAGGAAATTCCCTTTTAGAAATGAGCCATCGAGTTTGTACGTGCCGACGACGCGTACCGTACTGAATGGCCGCTAGACTGACAACTACCAACCGGGCCTGTGCCGTGCAGAAATAACTTGTCTCGATCGACATGTGTAATATATACCACCCGCCGAAAAGTGATGGCCATCACATTTGCCGGTTTGGGTTTGTCGTCAATGCTGGACAAGTTTGTCGGCGGTTGATTTTGAACGACAAGATCCAACAGTTTGGTTTCCATTTGGCCAATAATGCTACCACAAACCAGTCTACGATCACAGCGTGACCACATTTCTCAAAGGCAGAATTCCGTTTGAACACTCAAGTGTAGTAAGCGGTTGACAATTTAACTAAAGCTGGTCGAACCGGTTGAGTGATCATTGCCCGACATTTAGACGGCCTGAAGTATCTGCAGCGGGACCTTTCTCAAAGAAAGGATATTTTGAACAGCGAATTCCATGCAGCTGACACGTACGATGCTCCAAGTGCCCAATAGAACGAATGGCCTGAAAACGGAGCCCTCGTGTTGAGATAATAGTTCACAGTGTACCCACATCTGATTGTATAGTTTATAAATTATGCCTTGTACAAAACCAGTGCTTGCTTTCAGCTACGTTTTTTCCGACACTCTTGCTACGTTTTGTGAGAAAACCGCACAGTTCATATGGGCTGATAACACATTGACATGTAGGTTTTACACTGTCGCTAACCAGACAAAAGTTAGGAAGACTCTTAAATTGGCACAGAAATGAATGTTATATTGTTCTTGAAAGTATCAATTACTGACTGACATGTTTCTCACGTAGAATGATAAACTGAGATTTTTGAAGTAATGATCATCTATAGTGCTAAAGTTTGATTATGCCTTTTACCAATATTGAGCTTTATGCTGCTTGCTCATAGGATGATCTAGAAGGTGACACAAGAAGATAGTAGCATTTTCAGGTCTGATTTTACTGGTTTTCATTAAAGGTTCATTAAAGGTGACCAACAACTGTTTATGTTTATGTTGTTTAAGACCCGTGCACAGTCAGAACTTTCTCTGAACTGCTATTCAGAGTCCCGTTAAAGAGAATTTCTTTCAAATCGAATCAAAGCCATATTGTCTGGTTCGGCTGTATTCATTGATGGTCCATGACATTTTGATTGATGTTGATCAAAAAGTAGGTTGATTTTTTTCTCCCCCCTAGTATAACCTCACAGTTCCTTCAACCCCAGTGGGGCAACATGTTTTCCATTCCTTTTGTATTGCGTTGAATGCCTGCCGCAGCGACATAATACGTCGCTGGTAACTTGAACGTCGAAGTGCCGCCGATCCAATAAAGCCACGATTAAGCTCATTCGAGTCTGCGCTGTGGCCTCCTTTTTTATGGATCAACTCTCGGTGGTTGCTGTGAAAATGAGAGGGGGACATTTCGTGTAGAAGGAAACTGTTCAGACAAGTGCGGGTTTTGTATGGCCGAATTGGTAAGTTGGTTGAACTTGGTTCGTTCGTTGGGTTTGTTGGTCGTCCATGAGCTGTGTGCAGGCCAATAATTATGCTTGCGAACATATGCTCCCACTTTCACTATTTAAAGCCCCTACACAACATTGGTAAGGACGAAAAACAGAAATGCTCACAGATTTACATGAAACTTAAACATTTTGAAGATGGTTATAGTCGAAACCTCTCACTGAAATATTTCTTCCTAAAATGTTGTATTTTGAGAGAAATTAGTAAAATAAATAGTTTATGTCTCACCGAGATCTAAACTATTTTTCGGAACAGTTCGGCGTTGAATGGTGCGTTTTCGCGAAACAAATGAAACGGTTTTCTCGAGACTCGGTTGGCGGATTGAGCTGAAATTTTCACAGGTGTGCTATTTCATGCATATGTTGGATCAGACAACGTATGGATGCTATTCTTTGACCTCGACAAATGTTGTGTAGGGGGCTTTAAAGAGGATGTGTCATGCTGGAATTTTTATTTATAACATGCATCAACGCATGAAACGGACATAGGCCTACGTACCTTTAACCATAAAACACATGTGCATAGTTCTGGAATACGAGGAAATATGTTAAGAGTGATTCCATCGCCTACTCGAGGCATTAATCTAAACAAAAGCCGTCTGGTTCGGCGAGTTGATAAGCCCAAGAATCGTGACGTAGCTGAACGGAGTCCTTTAGCCGGCGACTGTTTACTGTTCCCGACCATACAACAACATCGCGCGTGCTATAATTGTTATCTCAAGCTACGGCAATTGCGTTGATGTGGGTTTTTCCACGAATGATCCAACTGCACGTATACGGCAGTATGGCGCCGAAAAGTAGTCCACGTCCGGCAGTGCAATATAGTCCCGGATTGTTCAATGTATACTGTGCATGTATTGCACATGAACTGCTCTCTTGGGAATCTTGTTGGTTACAAGTGCAGCCTCCGACTTTAAGAGAGGGGCATTGGAAACCAGACTAAACGGACTTCCAAAGCTACGGCTTGAGTGGAGGGAGGGGGTGGGATGGAGGGAAAGGTGGGAGTGGTGGGAGGGAGGGAGAGGGAGGGAGGGGGAGGGAGGGGGAGGAGGGAGAGGGAGGGAGAGGGAGGGAGGGGGAGGAGGGAGAGGGGGAGGGAGAGGGAGGGGGAGGGAGAGAGGGGAGGGAGTGGAGGAGGGAGGGGAAGGGAGGGAGGGAGAGGGAGGGAGGGTGGAGGGAGAGAGGGAAAGAGAGGGAGTGGGCGGGGAGGAAGGGAGTTTGGGTGGGAGGAGGGAGGGAGGGAGGGATCTAGGGAGGGAGGGAGGGAGAGGGAAAGAGAAGGAGTGGGAGGGGAGGGGGAGGTAGGGAGGGAGGGAGGGGAGGGAGGGGGGAGAGGGAAAGAGAGGGAGTGAGAGGGAGGGAAGGAGGGAGGGGGTAGGGAGGGAGGGAGCTGGGGAAGGAGAGGGAGAGGGAGGGAGAGGAGGAGGGGAGGGAGGGAGGGGGAGGGAGGGGGAGGGAGGTAGAGGGAGGGAGGGAGGGGAGGGAGTGGAGGAGGGAGGGGGAGGGAGGGAGGGAGGGTGAGGGAGAGAGGGAAAGAGAGGGAGTGGGAGGGGAGGATGGGAGTTTTGGGAGGGAGGGAGGGAGGGAGAGGGAAAGAGAGGGAGTGGGAGGGGTGGGAGGGAGGAGGTAGGGGAGGAGGGAGGGAGGGGAGGGAGGGAGGGAGAGGGAAAGAGAGGGAGTGGGAGGGGAGGGAGGGAGGGAGGGGGTAGGGAGGGAGGGAGCTGGGGAAGGAGAGGGAGAGGGAGGGAGGGGGAGGGAGGGAGGGGAGGGCGGGGGAGATGGCGGGAGTGAGGGGGAGAGAGGGGGTAGGGAGGGAGGGATGGAGAGGGAGGGAGGCAGGGAGGGAGGGAGTGAGGCAGGGAGGGAGGGAGGGAGAGACAGACAGATTGACCGTTTGTTGGTTGGCATTGGTATTTTTGTATGTTTGTTTGCAAATGATAATCTCTTCACCTGTCTGATGACGCTGGCGTCCTCACCATACCGAAGTTCCTGATATCTGGAGATAACGCACAGCAGAGCCAAGACCTGCCGGAGAGGGAAATGGAAAATAATCATAAGCAATAATGTTTGCCAATCGATGGCAGCTGTCCTTTAAGATCATACCAACAACAGCACACACAGACAGTTCGGGCATGATTCGAACCCACGACTCATATACTTTATATGTGACCCGCCACAGCGACATGAGGAATATCCCACCAAATTTGTTTTCGAGTGAACAACGCCTGAAGTCAAAGTATCTTGTCAATTCGATAGTCAATTTTATTTTTTTGGTATTTTCGGAGAGTTAATGAATTGGAGGATAGTATGTCCAAAGGATTTTTCCGAACTCCGTCTCTAATTAATGTTGAAAAAACGATGATTTCGGGGGAGTGTTTGTGTACTGTTTTCATGAAAATGTAAAGTTCCTGCCTTTTTGAATGGCCGCTTTCGAGGAGTTAGAATGGCGCTGCTATTATTGTGTCTAGTACCAAATGAACGAGCGAAGTCCCCTTGTACTATTTACAAAAATGTTCACACGGAAATAATTTTGATATCATTTGAAAGCTAATGGTATACTCGTTTACATCATTAGAAAATCTCAAAATCTCAAAAGTGGGGTTTATTCCTCATTATGCTGTGCCGGGTCATATTCTTTTTATTTATTTATCTCTCATTATTTATACACAGTGGCCCATTCAACCGTGGTTGTTTTTCAAGGGGCCGTGTTTTGTAATACATTTTGAAAATAAAAAGCAAAGTACAAAATCAAAATAGTAAAAGAGTTTAGGCACTAGCAAAGCAAAACCGTAGGAAACAAGTAAAACAAAACAATACATCCATTAAAAATAATTAAAACAAAACAGTGTGGCAATTAAAATAAATTGAATAAAATGTTGGTAAAGCACCCACAAAGTAACAGTTTAAACCAATATAAATTAAAACGGAAATTACAAAAATAGTGAAATAATAAAATATGGCTGGCTTTAATAATTAGTAAAATACATTTGATATCAGATAAACTCAGGAAAAAAACGGGAAGAATATAAGAAGGAAAACCATAAACAGAAACAAAACAACCAACCGAATAAAACTAGGAGAACATAAAAAAATAATAAAGGTTAAGAAAACCAACAAAATATTATACAACAAAACAGTCGGCGGGTGGCATATTTTAACTTATTTTGGTTTGAAAGCTTTTTTTAGTTTGGGAGTTACCCACTCGATTATTATACACACGTGGATAACCCAACCCACACCGAACTACGCCCTCAACGACACAGATCGTAATTTTATAGGCATCGTCCTAGTGAACCAACAACTCGAACTCTTTTTTATTATCAGGCTTCATCTCATCTTACAATGAGAGGATCTACACGAACGGCCGGACATAGTGGACAATTTTAATCATGATCGTGGCTAGTATCTAGTCGAGCGCTGAGACACCGACCCAACGGATTGATTTGGCTGTTGCTTGGAATAATGCACAAAGCTATGGGAATCAGCCGAGCGGCTTCGTGTGAGCTCGCAAGACGTAGCCACTGTCGCCCACGCCCCACCCCCCCCGTACTTACATCGAGCACAATGAATATCCCGGATGTCGAGAGCGCCACTAGATTGAACACGTCGTAGACGTAGCCATCGTTGAAAACCTGCCAGTAATCATGCAGTGAGACAGAAGACTGGTTAATTCGTCGAGGAGACCAAATGAACTCGCATTTTAAATCTCTTGAAGATCATTTTAGATTTGAAACTATGCTATGCTAAGCCTTGCCATTCCATGCAATGTCATGTCATGTCATGTCATGTCATGTTCTGCCATCCCACCCCAAGCTACCCCATCCCATTCCATCCCACCCCACCCCATCCCATCCCATCCCATCCCATCCCATCCCATCCCATCCCATCCCATCCCATTCCATCCCATCCCATCCCATCCCATCCCACCCCCTCCCCATCCCATTCCATCCCATCCATCCCATCCCATCCCATTCCACCCCATCCCATCCCCCCATCCTATTCCATCCCACCCAATCCCATCCCATCCCATCCCATCCCACCCCATCCCATTCCATCTATCCCATCCCATCCCATCCCATCCCATCCCATCCCATCCCATCCCATCCCATTCCATCCCATCCCATCCCATCCCACCCCCTCCCCATCCCATTCCATCCCACCCAATCCCATCCCATCCCATCCCACCCCATCCCATTCCATCCATCCCATCACATCCCATCCCATTCCACCCCATCCCATTCCTCCATCCCATTCCATCCCACTCCATCCCTTCCCATCCCATCCCACCCCATCCCATTCCATCCATCCCATCACATCCCATCCCATTCCACCCCATCCCATTCCCCCATCCCATTCCATCCCACTCCATCCCTTCCCATCCCATCCCACCCCATCCCATTCCATCCATCCCATCACATCCCATCCCATTCCACCCCATCCCATTCCCCCATCCCATTCCATCCCATCCCATCCCGTCCCATCCCATTTCCCCCCATCCCATTCCCCCATCCCATCCCATCCCATCCCACTCCATCCCATTCTATCCCATCACATCCCATCCCATCCCATTCCAACCCATCCCATTCCCCCCATCCCATTCCATCACATCCCATCCCGTTCCATTCCAGTATAACTTCACAGTTCCTTCAACCCCAGTGGGGCAACATGTTTTCAAATTCTTTTGTATTGCGATGAATTAACTGCTTTAACTGCTTCTGAGTGGTGCCCCCACCCCGGCAAAGACTAGTTGACTATTTGGGAAGGCCACCAACTAATGGCTGGATAGCTCAGATGGAATAGCATACGTTAATCCAGAGGTCTCGGGTTCAAGTCCCAAGTTCAAGTCATCTTAAAATGTCGCTTATTTCAAAGAGGAGACAACTATCAGATATATCTTATCGTGCTGTTTTTGTCTAGTTCCCAGGCATAACGGTGAATCGGATTGCCATCATTCTAATTTCATACTGTCTAAATTATCATAAATTGGTAACCGTGTGTTCATGTAAGTCCATTTCGTTAATGAATAGCACATAGAGAGATGCACGAAACACATTGAGCGTTGTATAGGTTTAGAATATCATTATGATAATAACATGTCGCGCACACCGAATGCAGCTCACCACAACCAGGGACACAGTGCTTCAACTGTTTCAGAAATGGGAAACAGATGGGCATTACATTTGTGACCCGGCACAGCATAATGAGGAATAACCCCCACTTTTGAGATTTTAAGATTTTCTAATGATGTGAAAGAGTATACCATTAGATTTCAAATGATATCAAAATTATTTCCGTGTGAACTTTGTTGTAAATAGTACCCGGACTTCGCTCGTTTATTTGGCACCAGACACAATATAGCAGCGCCATTCTAACTCCTCGAAAGCGGCCATTCAAAAATGCAGGAACTTTACATTTTTATGAAATATACACAAACACTTCCTCGAAATCCTCGTTTTTTCAACATTTAGAGACGGATTTCGGAAAAACCCTTTGGACATAATATCCTCCAATACATTAACATTCTGAAAATATATATATATATTTTTGTTTATCGAATTGAGAAGATGAAAGTGTTTTGGTGGGATATACCTCATGTCGCTGTGCCGGGTCACATTATTATAAAACGACCTAATTTCACTCTCGGATTAAAGGGACGACTTCCTACAATTTACTGTATTACAATGTTGGGGAGTATTTTTTTCTCAGATTGATCAGCAAAAACGTCACAATCAAAATATGCCCCCAAGTCTTACGTCCAATAATTTGCAAATGAAGGCTGAGAGACTGTCCCAAACAAATATTTTTCATTGACGTGAAATGACGTGAAATCATTGAAGCTGATTTTTGTTTGAGCGGGCTGCTCCTGTCGGTTCGTTGGTGACAGCGCCCTCTCGGGTTAGATTGTCGCCAGCCTCTACGACTCACCTCGATCATGACGTAGAGATAGAGGGCGCACAGTGCGCAGTGCACCAGGATAACAAGGACGCCGGCCACTATGTACGGGATGAGCATGCCTCGTCGATCCTGCGTGTTTGCATAAATGGGAACGAGATAAGACCACCGTGCGTCTGAGGGTGCAGAACGCTAAATCGAGCTCCCATTGCACACTGTACAAAAACACTCACCTTCAAAGCCAATTATCCCACACCCAAAAAGTCTCTCAGCTCTTGTAGCTTTACTGAAAATTGCAGTTTGGACCTTCATCTCTCAGATTCTTTTCAATTTTAGTGCCATTAGCCGATTAGATTTGTTGCTAATTACCCCCAGAAAGAACACCCCCAAAATGTGTAGTCGTCCAAGCCGAATTTCTGCAAGGATTTTGGGATGGACCCCTCCACTTCCACAGCCAAATAGGGCCAAATTTAAAGCCGGATATGGTCCAAATGACAAACCAAATTGAAGAATGAACACCCAGGTTGCTTGTTCTAAAATGTATCAGTTAATTAGCATCCAAATTCCTCTTATTAAAAAAAAGGTTGTGGGTCCACACTTTATGACAATCAGCTCGGCGGAGCCATCTTGGATGGATTTTGTGTGCTGCTCGGATATATAACAGAACCGACATATGACGCTTAACCACCGTCGTTGAGCCATGCTGGTACCCCGTAAATTGTGTGGGGACTATACAAGGACATGTTTTGTAAACCAGCGTAGGTTATGCTTATGGCGCTACGGTTAGGGTTATGGTTACGGTTAGAGTTAGAGTTCGGGTTGGGTTAGCGTTACTGATAGAGTTGGATTAGGATTAGGGTTAGGTTCAGGATTAGGGTTGTTATGGTTAGGATTAGGATAAGGGTTACGGTTATTTCGTGCTAGTGCCTGTAACTACCTGAGAAATGAATGAATGAATGAATGGGGGAGGCCTAAGCAAAACCTGGCTTCGCGCATGCGCACTTATATCTTAGCCACGGTGGTTAAGTGTCATAATGTCGTGACGCGTATATGCCTCTGCTATACCTCTGTGCACGGAGTTACCTATACAATGGCGCCCCCGCTGGGTGCACACCACCAAATGGGATCCAAGATGGCTGGCTCCGTCGCACGATACTAACAATTTTGGGCTATGTGCCCAACAGTTTTGGAATATTCAGCTTTATGGTGACCAATTATATCAGAAAGAAATTGGAATATACCCATTAAGTAGTGAGAGTTAATTCCTTGTAGAGAAAGTGTCTTTTCTACAGGCAGTAAATGAAAACCGTTAAACACTTTTCAGCCCTAAGTTTGTCCTAAATTTCCCCACAAAGTAGAGGATGGGTTATATTGCGGTCAAGACGAAAAACTGTTGGGCTCTGGAAAGCTTTTTTACACTTCATGACCCCGAGGAATACTCTGTCCGAACTAAACTTTGCCAGGGAGAATCTTTGGGAAATAAAATACTGAGATCTCAATCAACACCGAGACCGAGATCTCAATGCCGCTGAGACAGAGACCGAGACCTCAATGCCCAAGACCGAGACCGAGACCTCAGTGCCCAAGACCGAGACCGAGACCTCAGTGCCCAAGACCGAGACCGACATCTCAATGCCCAAGACCGAGACCAAGACCCCAATGCCCAAGACCGAGACCGAGATCTCCATGCCCAAGACCGAGACCGAGATCTCCGTGCCCAAGACCGAGACCGAGATCTCAATGCCCAAGACTGAGACCGAGATCTCCATGCCCAAGACCGAGACCGAGATCTCAATGCCCAAGACCGAGACCGAGACCTCAATGCCCAAGACCGAGACCGAGACCTCAATGCCCAAGACAGAGACCGAGATCTCAATGCCCAAGACCAAGACCAAGACCTCAATGCCCAAGACCGAGACCGAGACCTCAATGCCCAAGACCGAGACCGAGATCTCAATGCCCAAGACCGAGACCGAGATCTCCGTGCCCAAGACCAAGACCGAGATCTCAATGCCCAAGACCAAGACCGAGATCTCCGTGCCCAAGACCGAGACCGAGATCTCAATGCCCAAGACCAAGACCGAGATCTCAATGCCCAAGACCGAGACCGAGATCTCTATGCCCAAGACTGAGACCGAGATCTCCATGCCCAAGACCGAGACCGAGATCTCAATGCCCAAGACCGAGACCGAGACCTCCATGCCCAAGACCGAGACCGAGACCTCCATGCCCAAGACCGAGACCGAGATCTCCGTGCCCAAGACCGACACCGAGATCTCAATGCTCAAGAACGAGACGGAGATCTCAATGCCCAAGACCGAGACCGAGATCTCAATGCCCAAGACCGAGACCGAGACCTCCATGCCCAAGATCGAGACCGAGACCTCAATGCCCAAGACCGACACCGAGATCTCCGTGCCCAAGACCGACACCGAGATCTCCATGCCCAAGACCGAGACCGAGACCTCCATGCCCAAGACCGAGACCGAGATCTCAATGCCCAAGACTGAGACCGAGATGTCAATGCCCAAGACCGACACCGAGATCTCCATGCCCAAGACCGACACCGAGATCTCAATGCCCAAGACTGAGACCGAGATCTCAATGCCCAAGACTGAGACCGAGATCTCAATGCCAAAGGCTGAGACCGAGATCTCAATGCCCAAGACCGAGACCGAGATCTCGATGCCCAAGACCGACACCGAGATCTCCATGCCCAAGACCGAGACCGAGATCTCAATGCCCAAGACCGAGACCGAGACCTCCATGCCCAAGACCGAGACCGAGACCTCCATGCCCAAGACCGAGACCGAGATCTCCGTGCCCAAGACCGACACCGAGATCTCAATGCTCAAGAACGAGACGGAGATCTCAATGCCCAAGACCGAGACCGAGATCTCAATGCCCAAGACCGAGACCGAGACCTCCATGCCCAAGACCGAGACCGAGACCTCAATGCCCAAGACCGACACCGAGATCTCCGTGCCCAAGACCGACACCGAGATCTCCATGCCCAAGACCGAGACCGAGACCTCCATGCCCAAGACCGAGACCGAGACCTCCATGCCCAAGACCGAGACCGAGATCTCAATGCCCAAGACTGAGACCGAGATGTCAATGCCCAAGACCGACACCGAGATCTCCATGCCCAAGACCGACACCGAGATCTCAATGCCCAAGACTGAGACCGAGATCTCAATGCCCAAGACTGAGACCGAGATCTCAATGCCAAAGGCTGAGACCGAGATCTCAATGCCCAAGACCGAGACCGAGATCTCGATGCCCAAGACCGACACCGAGATCTCCATGCCCAAGACCGACACCGAGATCTCCATGCCCAAGACCGACACCGAGACCTCAATGCCCAAGACCGACACCGAGATCTCCGTGCCCAAGACCGACACCGAGATCTCCATGCCCAAGACCGAGACCGAGACCTCCATGCCCAAGACCGAGACCGAGATCTCAATGCCCAAGACTGAGACCGAGATGTCAATGCCCAAGACCGACACCGAGATCTCCATGCCCAAGACCGAGACCGAGATCTCCGTGCCCAAGACCGAGACCGAGATCTCAATGCCCAAGACTGAGACCGAGATCTCCATGCCCAAGACCGAGACCGAGATCTCAATGCCCAAGACCGAGACCGAGACCTCAATGCCTAAGACCGAGACCGAGACCTCAATGCCCAAGACAGAGACCGAGATCTCAATGCCCAAGACCAAGACCAAGACCTCAATGCCCAAGACCGAGACCGAGACCTCAATGCCCAAGACCGAGACCGAGATCTCAATGCCCAAGACCGAGACCGAGATCTCCGTGCCCAAGACCAAGACCGAGATCTCAATGCCCAAGACCAAGACCGAGATCTCCGTGCCCAAGACCGAGACCGAGATCTCAATGCCCAAGACCAAGACCGAGATCTCAATGCCCAAGACCGAGACCGAGATCTCTATGCCCAAGACTGAGACCGAGATCTCCATGCCCAAGACCGAGACCGAGATCTCAATGCCCAAGACCGAGACCGAGACCTCCATGCCCAAGACCGAGACCGAGACCTCCATGCCCAAGACCGAGACCGAGATCTCCGTGCCCAAGACCGACACCGAGATCTCAATGCTCAAGAACGAGACGGAGATCTCAATGCCCAAGACCGAGACCGAGATCTCAATGCCCAAGACCGAGACCGAGACCTCCATGCCCAAGACCGAGACCGAGACCTCAATGCCCAAGACCGACACCGAGATCTCCGTGCCCAAGACCGACACCGAGATCTCCATGCCCAAGACCGAGACCGAGACCTCCATGCCCAAGACCGAGACCGAGATCTCAATGCCCAAGACTGAGACCGAGATGTCAATGCCCAAGACCGACACCGAGATCTCCATGCCCAAGACCGACACCGAGATCTCAATGCCCAAGACTGAGACCGAGATCTCAATGCCCAAGACCGAGACCGAGACCTCCATGCCCAAGACCGAGACCGAGATCTCCGTGCCCAAGACCGACACCGAGATCTCAATGCTCAAGAACGAGACGGAGATCTCAATGCCCAAGACCAAGACCGAGATCTCAATGCCCAAGACCGAGACCGAGACCTCCATGCCCAAGACCGAGACCGAGACCTCAATGCCCAAGACCGACACCGAGATCTCCGTGCCCAAGACCGACACCGAGATCTCCATGCCCAAGACCGAGACCGAGACCTCCATGCCCAAGACCGAGACCGAGACCTCCATGCCCAAGACCGAGACCGAGATCTCAATGCCCAAGACTGAGACCGAGATGTCAATGCCCAAGACCGACACCGAGATCTCCATGCCCAAGACCGACACCGAGATCTCAATGCCCAAGACTGAGACCGAGATCTCAATGCCCAAGACTGAGACCGAGATCTCAATGCCAAAGGCTGAGACCGAGATCTCAATGCCCAAGACCGAGACCGAGATCTCGATGCCCAAGACCGACACCGAGATCTCCATGCCCAAGACCGACACCGAGATCTCCATGCCCAAGACCGACACCGAGACCTCAATGCCCAAGACCGACACCGAGATCTCCGTGCCCAAGACCGACACCGAGATCTCCATGCCCAAGACCGAGACCGAGACCTCCATGCCCAAGACCGAGACCGAGATCTCAATGCCCAAGACTGAGACCGAGATGTCAATGCCCAAGACCGACACCGAGATCTCCATGCCCAAGACCGACACCGAGATCTCAATGCCCAAGACTGAGACCGAGATCTCAATGCCCAAGACTGAGACCGAGATCTCAATGCCAAAGGCTGAGACCGAGATCTCAATGCCCAAGACCGAGACCGAGATCTCGATGCCCAAGACCGACACCGAGATCTCCATGCCCAAGACCGAGACCGAGATCTCAATGCCCAAGACCGAGACCGAGACCTCCATGCCCAAGACCGAGACCGAGACCTCCATGCCCAAGACCGAGACCGAGATCTCCGTGCCCAAGACCGACACCGAGATCTCAATGCTCAAGAACGAGACGGAGATCTCAATGCCCAAGACCGAGACCGAGATCTCAATGCCCAAGACCGAGACCGAGACCTCCATGCCCAAGACCGAGACCGAGACCTCAATGCCCAAGACCGACACCGAGATCTCCGTGCCCAAGACCGACACCGAGATCTCCATGCCCAAGACCGAGACCGAGACCTCCATGCCCAAGACCGAGACCGAGACCTACATGCCCAAGACCGAGACCGAGATCTCAATGCCCAAGACTGAGACCGAGATGTCAATGCCCAAGACCGACACCGAGATCTCCATGCCCAAGACCGACACCGAGATCTCAATGCCCAAGACTGAGACCGAGATCTCAATGCCCAAGACTGAGACCGAGATCTCAATGCCAAAGGCTGAGACCGAGATCTCAATGCCCAAGACCGAGACCGAGATCTCGATGCCCAAGACCGACACCGAGATCTCCATGCCCAAGACCGACACCGAGATCTCAATGCTCAAGAACGAGACCGAGATGTCAATGCCCAAGACCAAGACGGAGATGACAATGCCCAAGACCGAGACCAAGACCTCCATGCCCAAGACCGAGACCTCAATGCCCAAGACCGAGACCGAGACCTCCATGCCCAAGACCGAGACCTCAATGCCCAAGACCGAGACCGAGACCTCCATGCCCAAGACCGAGACCTCAATGCCCAAGACCGAGACCGAGACCTCCATGCCCAAGACCGAGACCGAGATCTCCGTGCCCAAGACCGAGACCGAGACCTCAATGCTCAAGAACGAGACCGAGATCTCAATGCCCAAGACCAAGACCGAGATCTCCATGCCCAAGACCGACACCGAGATCTCCGTGCCCAAGACCGAGACCGAGATCTCCGTGCCCAAGACCGAGACCGAGATGTCAATGCTCAAGAACGAGACCGAGATGTCAATGCCCAAGACCAAGACGGAGATGACAATGCCCAAGACCGAGACCAAGACCTCCATGCCCAAGACCGAGACCGAGACCTCCATGCCCAAGACCGAGACCGAGACCTCAGTGCCCAAGACCGAGACCGAGACCTCAGTGCCCAAGACCGAGACCGACATCTCAATGCCCAAGACCGAGACCAAGACCCCAATGCCCAAGACCGAGACCGAGATCTCCATGCCCAAGACCGAGACCGAGATCTCCGTGCCCAAGACCGAGACCGAGATCTCAATGCCCAAGACTGAGACCGAGATCTCCATGCCCAAGACCGAGACCGAGATCTCAATGCCCAAGACCGAGACCGAGACCTCAATGCCCAAGACCGAGACCGAGACCTCAATGCCCAAGACAGAGACCGAGATCTCAATGCCCAAGACCAAGACCAAGACCTCAATGCCCAAGACCGAGACCGAGACCTCAATGCCCAAGACCGAGACCGAGATCTCAATGCCCAAGACCGAGACCGAGATCTCCGTGCCCAAGACCAAGACCGAGATCTCAATGCCCAAGACCAAGACCGAGATCTCCGTGCCCAAGACCGAGACCGAGATCTCAATGCCCAAGACCAAGACCGAGATCTCAATGCCCAAGACCGAGACCGAGATCTCTATGCCCAAGACTGAGACCGAGATCTCCATGCCCAAGACCGAGACCGAGATCTCAATGCCCAAGACCGAGACCGAGACCTCCATGCCCAAGACCGAGACCGAGACCTCCATGCCCAAGACCGAGACCGAGATCTCCGTGCCCAAGACCGACACCGAGATCTCAATGCTCAAGAACGAGACGGAGATCTCAATGCCCAAGACCGAGACCGAGATCTCAATGCCCAAGACCGAGACCGAGACCTCCATGCCCAAGACTGAGACCGAGACCTCAATGCCCAAGACCGACACCGAGATCTCCGTGCCCAAGACCGACACCGAGATCTCCATGCCCAAGACCGAGACCGAGACCTCCATGCCCAAGACCGAGACCGAGATCTCAATGCCCAAGACTGAGACCGAGATGTCAATGCCCAAGACCGACACCGAGATCTCCATGCCCAAGACCGACACCGAGATCTCAATGCCCAAGACTGAGACCGAGATCTCAATGCCCAAGACTGAGACCGAGATCTCAATGCCAAAGGCTGAGACCGAGATCTCAATGCCCAAGACCGAGACCGAGATCTCGATGCCCAAGACCGACACCGAGATCTCCATGCCCAAGACCGAGACCGAGATCTCAATGCCCAAGACCGAGACCGAGACCTCCATGCCCAAGACCGAGACCGAGACCTCCATGCCCAAGACCGAGACCGAGATCTCCGTGCCCAAGACCGACACCGAGATCTCAATGCTCAAGAACGAGACGGAGATCTCAATGCCCAAGACCGAGACCGAGATCTCAATGCCCAAGACCGAGACCGAGACCTCCATGCCCAAGACCGAGACCGAGACCTCAATGCCCAAGACCGACACCGAGATCTCCGTGCCCAAGACCGACACCGAGATCTCCATGCCCAAGACCGAGACCGAGACCTCCATGCCCAAGACCGAGACCGAGACCTCCATGCCCAAGACCGAGACCGAGATCTCAATGCCCAAGACTGAGACCGAGATGTCAATGCCCAAGACCGACACCGAGATCTCCATGCCCAAGACCGACACCGAGATCTCAATGCCCAAGACTGAGACCGAGATCTCAATGCCCAAGACTGAGACCGAGATCTCAATGCCAAAGGCTGAGACCGAGATCTCAATGCCCAAGACCGAGACCGAGATCTCGATGCCCAAGACCGACACCGAGATCTCCATGCCCAAGACCGACACCGAGATCTCCATGCCCAAGACCGACACCGAGACCTCAATGCCCAAGACCGACACCGAGATCTCCGTGCCCAAGACCGACACCGAGATCTCCATGCCCAAGACCGAGACCGAGACCTCCATGCCCAAGACCGAGACCGAGATCTCAATGCCCAAGACTGAGACCGAGATGTCAATGCCCAAGACCGACACCGAGATCTCCATGCCCAAGACCGAGACCGAGATCTCCGTGCCCAAGACCGAGACCGAGATCTCAATGCCCAAGACTGAGACCGAGATCTCCATGCCCAAGACCGAGACCGAGATCTCAATGCCCAAGACCGAGACCGAGACCTCAATGCCCAAGACCGAGACCGAGACCTCAATGCCCAAGACAGAGACCGAGATCTCAATGCCCAAGACCAAGACCAAGACCTCAATGCCCAAGACCGAGACCGAGACCTCAATGCCCAAGACCGAGACCGAGATCTCAATGCCCAAGACCGAGACCGAGATCTCCGTGCCCAAGACCAAGACCGAGATCTCAATGCCCAAGACCAAGACCGAGATCTCCGTGCCCAAGACCGAGACCGAGATCTCAATGCCCAAGACCAAGACCGAGATCTCAATGCCCAAGACCGAGACCGAGATCTCTATGCCCAAGACTGAGACCGAGATCTCCATGCCCAAGACCGAGACCGAGATCTCAATGCCCAAGACCGAGACCGAGACCTCCATGCCCAAGACCGAGACCGAGACCTCCATGCCCAAGACCGAGACCGAGATCTCCGTGCCCAAGACCGACACCGAGATCTCAATGCTCAAGAACGAGACGGAGATCTCAATGCCCAAGACCGAGACCGAGATCTCAATGCCCAAGACCGAGACCGAGACCTCCATGCCCAAGACCGAGACCGAGACCTCAATGCCCAAGACCGACACCGAGATCTCCGTGCCCAAGACCGAGACCGAGATCTCCATGCCCAAGACCGAGACCGAGACCTCCATGCCCAAGACCGAGACCGAGATCTCAATGCCCAAGACTGAGACCGAGATGTCAATGCCCAAGACCGACACCGAGATCTCCATGCCCAAGACCGACACCGAGATCTCAATGCCCAAGACTGAGACCGAGATCTCAATGCCCAAGACTGAGACTGAGATCTCAATGCCAAAGGCTGAGACCGAGATCTCAATGCCCAAGAACGAGACCGAGATCTCGATGCCCAAGACCGACACCGAGATCTCCATGCCCAAGACCGAGACCGAGATCTCAATGCCCAAGACCGAGACCGAGACCTCCATGCCCAAGACCGAGACCGAGACCTCCATGCCCAAGACCGAGACCGAGATCTCCGTGCCCAAGACCGACACCGAGATCTCAATGCTCAAGAACGAGACGGAGATCTCAATGCCCAAGACCGAGACCGAGATCTCAATGCCCAAGACCGAGACCGAGACCTCCATGCCCAAGACCGAGACCGAGACCTCAATGCCCAAGACCGACACCGAGATCTCCGTGCCCAAGACCGACACCGAGATCTCCATGCCCAAGACCGAGACCGAGACCTCCATGCCCAAGACCGAGACCGAGATCTCAATGCCCAAGACTGAGACCGAGATGTCAATGCCCAAGACCGACACCGAGATCTCCATGCCCAAGACCGACACCGAGATCTCAATGCCCAAGACTGAGACCGAGATCTCAATGCCCAAGACTGAGACCGAGATCTCAATGCCAAAGGCTGAGACCGAGATCTCAATGCCCAAGACCGAGACCGAGATCTCGATGCCCAAGACCGACACCGAGATCTCCATGCCCAAGACCGACACCGAGATCTCAATGCTCAAGAACGAGACGGAGATCTCAATGCCCAAGACCGAGACCGAGATCTCAATGCCCAAGACCGAGACCGAGACCTCCATGCCCAAGACTGAGACCGAGACCTCAATGCCCAAGACCGACACCGAGATCTCCGTGCCCAAGACCGACACCGAGATCTCCATGCCCAAGACCGAGACCGAGACCTCCATGCCCAAGACCGAGACCGAGATCTCAATGCCCAAGACTGAGACCGAGATGTCAATGCCCAAGACCGACACCGAGATCTCCATGCCCAAGACCGACACCGAGATCTCAATGCCCAAGACTGAGACCGAGATCTCAATGCCCAAGACTGAGACCGAGATCTCAATGCCAAAGGCTGAGACCGAGATCTCAATGCCCAAGACCGAGACCGAGATCTCGATGACCAAGACCGACACCGAGATCTCCATGCCCAAGACCGAGACCGAGATCTCAATGCCCAAGACCGAGACCGAGACCTCCATGCCCAAGACCGAGACCGAGACCTCCATGCCCAAGACCGAGACCGAGATCTCCGTGCCCAAGACCGACACCGAGATCTCAATGCTCAAGAACGAGACGGAGATCTCCGTGCCCAAGACCGAGACCGAGATCTCAATGCCCAAGACCGAGACCGAGACCTCCATGCCCAAGACCGAGACCGAGACCTCAATGCCCAAGACCGACACCGAGATCTCCGTGCCCAAGACCGACACCGAGATCTCCATGCCCAAGACCGAGACCGAGACCTCCATGCCCAAGACCGAGACCGAGACCTCCATGCCCAAGACCGAGACCGAGATCTCAATGCCCAAGACTGAGACCGAGATGTCAATGCCCAAGACCGACACCGAGATCTCCATGCCCAAGACCGACACCGAGATCTCAATGCCCAAGACTGAGACCGAGATCTCAATGCCCAAGACTGAGACCGAGATCTCAATGCCAAAGGCTGAGACCGAGATCTCAATGCCCAAGACCGAGACCGAGATCTCGATGCCCAAGACCGACACCGAGATCTCCATGCCCAAGACCGACACCGAGATCTCCATGCCCAAGACCGACACCGAGACCTCAATGCCCAAGACCGACACCGAGATCTCCGTGCCCAAGACCGACACCGAGATCTCCATGCCCAAGACCGAGACCGAGACCTCCATGCCCAAGACCGAGACCGAGATCTTAATGCCCAAGACTGAGACCGAGATGTCAATGCCCAAGACCGACACCGAGATCTCCATGCCCAAGACCGAGACCGAGATCTCCGTGCCCAAGACCGAGACCGAGATCTCAATGCCCAAGACTGAGACCGAGATCTCCATGCCCAAGACCGAGACCGAGATCTCAATGCCCAAGACCGAGACCGAGACCTCAATGCCCAAGACCGAGACCGAGACCTCAATGCCCAAGACAGAGACCGAGATCTCAATGCCCAAGACCAAGACCAAGACCTCAATGCCCAAGACCGAGACCGAGACCTCAATGCCCAAGACCGAGACCGAGATCTCAATGCCCAAGACCGAGACCGAGATCTCCGTGCCCAAGACCAAGACCGAGATCTCAATGCCCAAGACCAAGACCGAGATCTCCGTGCCCAAGACCGAGACCGAGATCTCAATGCCCAAGACCAAGACCGAGATCTCAATGCCCAAGACCGAGACCGAGATCTCTATGCCCAAGACTGAGACCGAGATCTCCATGCCCAAGACCGAGACCGAGATCTCAATGCCCAAGACCGAGACCGAGACCTCCATGCCCAAGACCGAGACCGAGACCTCCATGCCCAAGACCGAGACCGAGATCTCCGTGCCCAAGACCGACACCGAGATCTCAATGCTCAAGAACGAGACGGAGATCTCAATGCCCAAGACCGAGACCGAGATCTCAATGCCCAAGACCGAGACCGAGACCTCCATGCCCAAGACCGAGACCGAGACCTCAATGCCCAAGACCGACACCGAGATCTCCGTGCCCAAGACCGACACCGAGATCTCCATGCCCAAGACCGAGACCGAGACCTCCATGCCCAAGACCGAGACCGAGATCTCAATGCCCAAGACTGAGACCGAGATGTCAATGCCCAAGACCGACACCGAGATCTCCATGCCCAAGACCGACACCGAGATCTCAATGCCCAAGACTGAGACCGAGATCTCAATGCCCAAGACTGAGACCGAGATCTCAATGCCAAAGGCTGAGACCGAGATCTCAATGCCCAAGACCGAGACCGAGATCTCGATGCCCAAGACCGACACCGAGATCTCCATGCCCAAGACCGAGACCGAGATCTCAATGCCCAAGACCGAGACCGAGACCTCCATGCCCAAGACCGAGACCGAGACCTCCATGCCCAAGACCGAGACCGAGATCTCCGTGCCCAAGACCGACACCGAGATCTCAATGCTCAAGAACGAGACGGAGATCTCAATGCCCAAGACCGAGACCGAGATCTCAATGCCCAAGACCGAGACCGAGACCTCCATGCCCAAGACCGAGACCGAGACCTCAATGCCCAAGACCGACACCGAGATCTCCGTGCCCAAGACCGACACCGAGATCTCCATGCCCAAGACCGAGACCGAGACCTCCATGCCCAAGACCGAGACCGAGACCTCCATGCCCAAGACCGAGACCGAGATCTCAACGCCCAAGACTGAGACCGAGATGTCAATGCCCAAGACCGACACCGAGATCTCCATGCCCAAGACCGACACCGAGATCTCAATGCCCAAGACTGAGACCGAGATCTCAATGCCCAAGACTGAGACCGAGATCTCAATGCCAAAGGCTGAGACCGAGATCTCAATGCCCAAGACCGAGACCGAGATCTCGATGCCCAAGACCGACACCGAGATCTCCATGCCCAAGACCGACACCGAGATCTCCATGCCCAAGACCGACACCGAGACCTCAATGCCCAAGACCGACACCGAGATCTCCGTGCCCAAGACCGACACCGAGATCTCCATGCCCAAGACCGAGACCGAGACCTCCATGCCCAAGACCGAGACCGAGATCTCAATGCCCAAGACTGAGACCGAGATGTCAATGCCCAAGACCGACACCGAGATCTCCATGCCCAAGACCGACACCGAGATCTCAATGCCCAAGACTGAGACCGAGATCTCAATGCCCAAGACTGAGACCGAGATCTCAATGCCAAAGGCTGAGACCGAGATCTCAATGCCCAAGACCGAGACCGAGATCTCGATGCCCAAGACCGACACCTAGATCTCCATGCCCAAGACCGAGACCGAGATCTCAATGCCCAAGACCGAGACCGAGACCTCCATGCCCAAGACCGAGACCGAGACCTCCATGCCCAAGACCGAGACCGAGATCTCCGTGCCCAAGACCGACACCGAGATCTCAATGCTCAAGAACGAGACGGAGATCTCAATGCCCAAGACCGAGACCGAGATCTCAATGCCCAAGACCGAGACCGAGACCTCCATGCCCAAGACCGAGACCGAGACCTCAATGCCCAAGACCGACACCGAGATCTCCGTGCCCAAGACCGACACCGAGATCTCCATGCCCAAGACCGAGACCGAGACCTCCATGCCCAAGACCGAGACCGAGACCTCCATGCCCAAGACCGACACCGAGATCTCAATGCCCAAGACTGAGACCGAGATGTCAATGCCCAAGACCGACACCGAGATCTCCATGCCCAAGACCGACACCGAGATCTCAATGCCCAAGACTGAGACCGAGATCTCAATGCCCAAGACTGAGACCGAGATCTCAATGCCAAAGGCTGAGACCGAGATCTCAATGCCCAAGACCGAGACCGAGATCTCGATGCCCAAGACCGACACCGAGATCTCCATGCCCAAGACCGACACCGAGATCTCAATGCTCAAGAACGAGACCGAGATGTCAATGCCCAAGACCAAGACGGAGATGACAATGCCCAAGACCGAGACCAAGACCTCCATGCCCAAGACCGAGACCTCAATGCCCAAGACCGAGACCGAGACCTCCATGCCCAAGACCGAGACCTCAATGCCCAAGACCGAGACCGAGACCTCCATGCCCAAGACCGAGACCTCAATGCCCAAGACCGAGACCGAGACCTCCATGCCCAAGACCGAGACCGAGATCTCCGTGCCCAAGACCGAGACCGAGACCTCAATGCTCAAGAACGAGACCGAGATCTCAATGCCCAAGACCAAGACCGAGATCTCCATGTCCAAGACCGACACCGAGATCTCCGTGCCCAAGACCGAGACCGAGATCTCCGTGCCCAAGACCGAGACCGAGATGTCAATGCTCAAGAACGAGACCGAGATGTCAATGCCCAAGACCAAGACGGAGATGACAATGCCCAAGACCGAGACCAAGACCTCCATGCCCAAGACCGAGACCGAGACCTCCATGCCCAAGACCGAGACCGAGATCTCCGTGCCCAAGACCGAGACCTCAATGCCCAAGACCGAGACCGAGATCTCCATGCCCAAGACCGAGACCGAGATCTCCGTGCCCAAGACCGAGACCTCAATGCCCAAGACCAAGACTGAGATCTCCGTGCCCAAGACCGACACCGAGATCTCCATGCCCAAGACCGACACCGAGATCTCAATGCTCAAGAACAAGACCGAGATGTCAATGCCCAAGACCAAGACGGAGATGACAATGCCCAATACCGAGACCAAGACCTCCATGCCCAAGGCCGAGACCGAGATCTCCGTGCCCAAGACCGAGACCTCCATGCCCATGACCGAGACCGAGATCTCCATGCCCAAGACCGAGACCGAGACCTCCATGCCCAAGGCCGAGACCGAGATCTCCGTGCCCAAGACCGAGACCGAGACCTCCATGCCCAAGGCCGAGACCGAGACCTCCATGCCCATGACCGAGACCGAGATCTCCGTGCCCAAGACCGAGACCGAGATCTCCATGCCCAAGACCAAGACCGAGATCTCCATGCCCAAGACCAAGACCGAGATCTCCATGCCCAAGACCGAGACACCAATGCCCAAGACCGAGACCGAGACCTCCATGCCCAAGACCGAGACCGATATCTCCGTGCCCAAGACCGAGACCGATATCTCCATGCCCAAGACCGAGACCGAGACCTCCATGCCCATGACAGAGACCGAGATCTCAATGCCCAAGACCGACACCGAGATCTCCGTGCCCAAGACCGAGACCGAGATCTCAATGCTCAAGAACGAGACCGAGATGTCAATGCCCAAGACCAAGACGGAGATGACAATGCCCAAGACTGAGACCAAGACCTCCATGCCCAAGACCGAGACCGAGACCTCCATGCCCAAGACCGAGACCGAGATCTCCGTGCCCAAGACCGAGACCTCAATGCCCAAGACCGAGACCGAGATCTCCGTGCCCAAGACCGAGACCGAGATCTCCATGCCCAAGACCGAGACCGAGATCTCAATGCTCAAGAACGAGACCGAGATCTCAATGCCCAAGACCGAGACCGAGATCTCAATGCCCAAGACCGAGATCCCAAAGCGCAAGAGGGAGACGGAGATCTCCATGCCCAAGACTTAGACCAACAACCACACACGAAGATTTTGGTCATCTAGGGACTGATTCCCACGGACATCGCCAACGTACAAGTCATTTAGATTTCATAGTGCGGCGTCCTATGCATAATGTTATGCGACATTTTGCTGTCTCTCTGCCATGTTACAAAACTTTCACTTCGCGCTCCGTATTTTCTGTCAAATGCTGGAGCATAGACAGTAGAGAATAGACAGAATAGACAGTACATGCACTGAGTGTGCAGTACAAAACATGTTGGGTAAAACCATAGAGTTACATTAAAAAGACTGTAACTCTTTTCCCTCCCATCCTCTGTATGTCTGTTTTTATCTCTCTCGCTCCCTCAGAAAGACTGGAGAGAAGGGGCAGTGAGAGAAGGAAGGAGAAAGAGGGGGAGAGAGAGAGGGGGGAGGGAGGGAGAGGGGAGAGAGGGGGATGGGGGAGAGAGGGAGGGAGAGAGGACAGGGGGTTGGGGAGAGAGAGAATAGCTTCCTCTCTCCTTCCTCAACCTCTCTCTAGTTTTTTTTCTCTCCCTTCCTCTCTATGTCTGTTTTTTTTATCTCTCTCGATCTCTCAGAAAGACTGGAAAGAAGGGGCAGAGAGAGAGAGAGAGGAGGAGAGAGGGGAGAGAGAGGGAGGGAGAGGAGAGAGAGAGAGGGAACGAGGGAGGGGAGGGAGATAGCTTCCTCTGTCCTTCCCGACGCGACCCCTTTCTCTCGCTCTCTCAGTTTTTGTCCCTCTCTCTCCTCTCCCTCTCTCATAACTATCTCTTCCTTCTCACCCCCTTTCTCTCATCTCGTCATCCCCTGTCTCGTCTCTCCCCCTCTCTGTTTGTATATGTCTCCCCCCCCTCTCTCTCTCCCTTCCTCTCTCCCTCCTCCCTTTATACCTCTCCTCCTATGGGTAATTAACGCTCTGTCTGTATAGTTCAAAATTCACGCCCAGCATCCAATGTTCGAATACATTTCAAATGGCAGTGAGTATCAGGTGAAGATATTGGGTCGACGATCATCGTTCTAGCCAAATCAGAATTACAAGCAGTCCAAAAACATGAAGGAAATTCTGACTGCATATATAATAGGAGAACTTCCGAACAATTTTGAAACATGGCAAGGAAAACTTGGACTGGATCGGGACCCGCCACCCAGCCCTTCGATGGTGGCCTTCCGCCAAAGTAGCCAGTAGTAGCTAGCTAGTCTTTGCCGGGGTGGGGGCGCCAGTCAGCAACAGGCTTGAATTAGTGTGATATACAAACATGCTGCAAACTGCTTACTGACAAAATAACAACAACAACAACAACCTAGAACTCGTTAAATCCGAGGGCCTGGCGATTCGATACTAGCAGGATATCGAGAACATGGTCCTGCTAGGATTCGAAACTCCAGTCCCTCTAAATTCATCAAATTAGAATCGGGTTTTTTTTTTCATGCTGGAAAGATTCACTGTGTTTAATAAGCAGCGGGCTAGGCCTTCGGTGTGTGGTGACTCGAAGCGTGCCACCATAGCGCCATGCTCCGAACGCACGCTGTAAACCTAATCATCGCTGGGAAAAAAAGCCCCCCTCTCACACGACATTTCTTTTGCGAAATAAACTAAAGGCTCTGACTTCTAATCAGAACACTCGGCAGCGAAATCCAAACGACAACGAGAGATAGAGCGGGCAGGGTTCATCGCCTCGTGGAATCCTCCGCCATCCAAACCCTGATGCAGCATTTCCACGAAAAAAAAACCCCGCAACATGCCGTGGAGCGTCCTAACAATACTCTAGCAACCGGCGCATTGAGGTTACGTAAGGTCCTCGGGGAGGTATCAAGTTAATATAACCCCTTACAATTGGATATGACGCAATTGGCGAATCACTTAGGTCGTTGCTAGGGGCACCTCGTGAATATTCACGTTGCCCCCCTCCCCCTCCTCCCCTCCCAAAAGAAAGGGGCGCGTGTTTCTATTTTCGCAGGACGTTTCGTTGCGAGGGATTCGCTCTTGTCTCTAAAAGAAAAAGCCAGCATCGATCGCTGGACGTCAGTCGATTGTGTCATATCCGGGATATGGTTTCCAGGAGGTCCACAAGGCCCGCTTGCACGCTGAGCCGGCGTGGACGCACATGTACATGTACATCCATGCAACCCAACATAAACAAGACACACCGTGCAGTGCAGTCTAGTGTGGTCGGCAATAAGGCGGCGAGAGAGCGAGTCAATGTCCGATGTGCATGTATGTCGCTCCTGCACGCTCAAGAATCACAGCGTCAATTTTGTGCTCCTATTTCAGCTCCTCCCAACAACAACAGCAGCAGCAGCAACAGCAGCAGCAACAACAACAACAACAACAACAACAATAACAACAACAACAACATTAACAGCAGCAACAACAGCAACACCGCCAACAACAACAACAACAAAAACAACAACAACAACAACAACAGCAGCAACATCAGCAGCAGCAACAACAACAACAACAACAACAACAACAACTACAGCAACAGCAGCAACGTACAGCAGCAACAGCAGCAACAGCAGCAACAACAATAACACCGCCAGCAACAACATAAATCCGAGGACCAGAAATTTCGATCCTTTCTCAGAGGTCGGCATCGAGAAAGGTCTTGATGATCCGTAGGATCGAAACGGTGGCCCCTCTGAATTTCCAGTTCTCCATTCGGTTCATTTATAAGTTTAAGTAAGCTAAGCAGTTTGCAACATCTTTAACTTGAAAAGGGCAGAAGGAGATCGAGAGGAAGAGAGAAATAGAGGGGGGACGAGAGAGAAAGAGATAACGAGAGAGAGAGAGGGGGAGGAGAGAGGAGAGAGAGGGAACGAGAGGGAGGGGAGAGAGAGAGAGAGAGAGAGAGGAAGGGATAGAGGTGGAGGGAGGGAAAGAGGAAGGGGGTTTGGGAGAGAGATAGCTTCCTCTCTCCTTCCTCGACCCCTCTCTACTATTTCCCCTCCCTTCTGTCCCTCTCTCTCCTCTCCCCTATTCCTCTCTCGTAACTATATCTCTTCCTTCTTGTACCCGCTCCCATCTCTTCCTCCCCTCCATCGTCTCTCCCCTCTCTCCCTCTCTCTATGTTTGTATGTCTCTCTCCTCTCTCTCTCTCTCTCTTTCTCTCTCCTCTCTCTCTCTCTCTCTCTTGTCCTCTCTCCCTTCTCCATTTAAAAACCCCTCCTCCTCACTCGTTATCTTTTCTCTCCCTCCACCTTTCTCCCTCTCTTATTCTCTCGCCCCACCTCTCCCTCCACTCCACTCTGCCTCTCTCTCTCTCTCGATCTCTCTTTCCCCCTCCATCTCCCATGCTTTTCATCCATTCAAATCGTAGGAAGCCGCTCTCTTTCCAGGACCCTTTCCCGCTCTTAAAGTGGACTGCAATGTTCTATACTCACGAAACAAACGCCGAAGATCATGGTCACCGAGGCCAGGCTCAAAAAGATCCACAGTCCCGCGCCCACCGCATACCCATAGTAGAAGGGAGCCACGTCTGAGACTGGGAGTGTCAATCACCAATGCCAAGAATTAATTTCATGCACATGTATCACCCAGAGTCTATTTTGTCCAGTCCAACATGGTCAATAAGTAATGCAGAAGCTCATTCCATGTCATTTCACACCCTCAGAATGTCGGCTTATAGGCCTATGATTTAAGCACATGAGCACAAAGTCGTTTGGCCAACAGACAGTTGCAAGGGTTTTCAAAGGGATGACACAACATTGGTCGAGGTCAAAGAATAGCATCCACACGTTGTCTGATCCAACATTATGCATGAGATAGCACACATGTGAACATTTCAGCTCGATCCGCCGACCGAGTCTCGAGAAAATCTTGTTTCGCGAAAATGCAACATTTAACGTATTGCTCCGAAAAAAATAATTTAGATCTCGGGGTGACACGTAAACTATTTCTTTTACTCTTTTCTCCCAAAAATACAGTATTTTGACAGAAATATTTCAGTGTAAGGTTTCTACCATAACCATCTTCACACTGCATATGTAAATCTCTGAAAATTTCTGTTTTTCGATCTTACCGATATGTTGTGTAGGGGCTTAAAAGACTTGGTTGATAGTCCTAGGCCCTAGGCCCTACAATGTATGTTACCCCCCCCCCCCCCCCCGATAGACCCATAGCTATATTTACCAGAAAACGCCCGTCAATGCTGTAAGTGTAACCGAATATCAAGTGTTGAGATTATCGGTCAAGAAAGGGCAAACTGATGGATCGTGTCGGTCAAATCCAATCACAAACCCACAACATTTCTCCCAAATTCATAAGGCCTCACGTCCCGACCCGCTTGCAGAACCGGCAGAATGGAAGCCCAACATAAAACACAGAACTTTATCCCTCTGCCTTAGAGAAGGGTCCTGCTAGGAACGAACTAAATTTTGATATTTTAATCTTGGTAATTTTTGTCAGCAAGCAGTTTGCAACATTTGGTTTCTATAACTTGTTAAAAAAAGTTTAATTATTAGCAACATTACAGAACAGTTCTGTAGCATGGATATAAAGTGATAAGATGTCTATCGCAGGAGCCCTTTAATAATTATTTTGGGTAGGTCATTTCATGGCTAGATAGGTCAGGTCAGCACAAAACCAGACCAGGTGTCGTGTACACGATTCTGCCCAAACTATTTTTTCTCATCTGAATTACAGCGGAAGAGGTTAGCGATAAAAAATAATAAATCCTCGCGGTGACTCCCTGTGGGTGAACGTGGCTACAGGCGGAGAGCCGGTAAGACGACGGTGCGGGTCGCCAGTACGACCGGAGTTCCCCGGCCGGACGCGGCCGGAGTCCCTGCCGTCCCTAAACGCCGACAGACGGCCACTCCTCGGAGCCGCGCGCGCTCGTGCACTCGTACGTGCAGATCGTACGCGGCGTGTCACCGCAAGGCCCCTTGTATACAAGGACACAGCGTGACTCCCAACCACGGCAATGACGGCATGGTGTCAACCGAAGCGGTAGCTGTAGTCCTCGTGTTCGTGCAATCTAAGGGGGGGGGGCAGGCGAGCTTCGCCATGCGAAATGGCGACAGGCAATTTCCATTTCTGGCACGGATTTTGTTGTTTAATTTTCAGTCTTTACAAGTTGGGCATTGCGATCGCAACTCGCAAGATAGCAGGTGGTTTGTAGTCCCCATCGGCGGAAGACTTCACGCCAAACATTGATCCAACCTTCCCCAAACAGTGGTTAATGTTTGAAAATAGCAAAGTTTTGCCATCTGGATAAATTGTTTGGAGTTAAGCCTTCAGCTCCCCATTCCTAATTTTTGTCTGTTTGAAAATAAAGATCCCCAAACAATGTGTCAGTGACTTTGTGTCAGTGATTTCCGAACGGCTTTAGCCGGGTTTACAACTATAGATTTGTTTTATTCCAAAAAAAAAAAAAAGGAAATTAATTAATCAGCTTAATTTGCATCTGGTTGACAACGGGGTGTGATCACTAGAGATATACGGCCTTAAATTTTACCAATATCTGGTTAAGTAAGGAGTACTTGTCCATGGCTTGGTGAGTCTATGCCGGAAGACGACTTTTAAAGACTCTCTGAAAATGGGAAAAGAAAAGATTGGCTGGGCCCGGACCTGATCCCAAACTTCTGGCTCAACCCACCTGACCCATCTAGCCTTGAAATGACCTCCTACCCAAAACAAGTTATAGAATTTCGACTATCGTCGGTCAAAATGATGGTCAAAATGTTGCCAACAGTTGTTGTTTTTTCTCTCAGAGTGTTGGTGAACTTGGTGAAAGAGAGGGATGGAGAGAGAGAGAGAGGGAGGAAGGGATAGAGGTGGAGGGAGGGAGAGAGGAAGAGAGGTTGGGGAGAGAGATAGCCTCCTCTCTCCTACCTCGACCCCTCTCTACTATTTCCCCTCCCTTCTTTCCCTCTATCTCCTCTCCCATCTTCCTCTCTCACAACTTTCTCTTCCTTCTCATACCCTTTCTCCCTCTCTCTTTCCCCTTCTCATCTCTCCCCTCTCTCCCTCTCTCTGTCTGTATGTCTCCCTCTCTCTCTCTCTCTCTTTCTCTCTCCCAAAATCATTTAGTGAAGGGGTTTTTCATCAATCCTAAACCAGAGGGGTTGATTTGCAGTTTGAAAGATAATGTTTTGCTTATGTTTTTCTTATAAAGAAATAACTCACATGAGTCGGTCTGAAGTATCCCCGACTCGTACAGGTTGTAGCCGCCCCATGCAGACCAGGCCAGTGACGTCACCTGCGTGATGGACCAATAAGGAAAGCAGCCGACGGCCGTTGTCAAAACAACCTGGGACAACCTTATACACGAGAATTCATTCACCATTGTCAGGCTGATGCATTTTCCACATGTGCGCTGTACACTTTACAGAAAAATAAAATTGGCAAAATTATTGACCTGTGTTTTGACCATCAGAATGATATCAGTTTACGAACGTTGATGGTCGAGGTACGCCCAACTTTGCGTTTGAAATGGTCGAAATCAATTTTCACCCTCCGAGCGTTTCTCAAAGATTTTGAGGGCCTGAAGATCCGATCCTAGTATCAAGAGTTATCTGGAAGTCAGAATGCCTTTCAGAAAGGTCCTGCTCTGATCGAAAAACGTCAGGCCCTCTAAAGTTCTGAGATTGGCACAATGAAACGCTGTAAGACCTATGTCCCAAGTGCCGACTCTGATATCTGAAGAAAAAAAACCGACTCCATCGGCAAACAGAGCGGTACGAAAACGGTCTTGCCTACTTCCAATTGAAATACACCGTCATGATTTCACAAACATGTGAATCATTTTCGAGCGTATCACTAACTGCATAAAAAACCTAAAGAATCAGTATCTGTGGTTTTTAACCCCTTAAACCACGCACGACGGTGGTACTAATAAAGAGTATAGTTTTCGGTGACACCTTATATGATAATTTGTTTTGTAAGCGAGTGTGGTTCTGAAAAGAACCAGAGTAAAACCCTATTTTGTTATTCAATATTTGGATCAGTTCTCTTCCCTGGTAGACTGACTTCCTTTCGTAATTACAGAGAAAATGATAAGTAGGCTAATCCCTCGCCTCTGAAACAGTAGCACTTATAGTTTCGTTGACTGACTCATTTTCAGAGAAATAGGCCTAATGACAGCTTCCAACATAAAGCATGTTCAAAATGGGACTTTAGAGATGGAGACAGAGCCGTAATAAGAGCCTAGGCCAGGGTGTTTTTTTTGTGTGGAAAGGGCCTCTTAAAAAGGGGGAGGCGTACAGGCCTGTTACAGGAAGGTTTCGTTTCTCCTCAGCCTCCTCCCAGTCACTCACCACGGAGAAAATGCCCACAGCGACGCACCAGCCTCGCAGATCACAGCAGCAGCACCGCTTAATGACGGGCATGGCAACCAGTCTCAGCCGGGCACCTGCGAAACATGGCGCACAGGACACACTGCTCAGTGGAATGTGAAGATAGAACGACTGTATTAAATAGCTTCAGTGGGTGATTCTGTTACATGCGGTAAATGCTATATTGGCCTGGCGCGATACAATAATTATGCCCTTTCTGAAATGAAGACTTCGGTTTGATTTCTCCCATCCGTTATGTTGCCATACACAGACTTTTGGACCTCAGTTTCCGGGTGAATACTTTTCAATAGGCCGGACGTCAAAATCGTCAAATTCAGCGAAAAACTACAACCCCCTTTTTTCAGTTATGTATGCATAAGCTTCCGCAGTAAACAACGACTTCGTAAGTGACAATCAGTCCATCTGAATCAAATTCCCAACTGGTTAGTATCATCCTTGAATTGCAATTTTTCAGGGGTTAGACCATGCATGGTTACCCTAGCACGGCCAACTTTTACACCGCTCTTTGGGTTTTCAAACAAAGGGAAAACTGACTGGGAAATTTTGATTATTGATCAAATTAAAAGAAATGGCAACGAAAACTTGGACTGGACCGGGATTTGATCTAGAGACCTTTTCAATTAACGTACCAGCTTTCTCCCATCAGAGCCATCCAGCCATTAGATGGTGGCCTTCCAAAATAGTCAAAGTTATCTTTCACAATTTTTCAATCTCTTCGGGTTTTGTGAGATGGGCACGAAGCCTCGGCCAGAGCCTGGGCCTGGGCCTGGGCCTGAGCCTGGGTCTGGGCCTGGGCCTAGGCATGGGCCTTGGGCCTGGGCCTGGGCATGGGCATGAGCCTGGGCCTGGGCATGGGCCTGGGCATGGGCATGGGCATGGGCCTGGGCCTGGGCCTGGGCCTGGGCATGGGCATGGGCATGGGCCTATAGGCATGGGCCTGAGCCTGGGCCTGAGCCTGGGCCTGGGCCTGAGCCTGGGCCTGGGCCTGAGCCTGGGACTGGGCCTGGGCCTGGGCCTGGGCCTGGGCCTGGGCCTGGGCCTGGGCCTGGGCCTTGGCCTGGGCCTGGGCCTGAGCCTGAGCCTGGGCCTGGGCCTGGGCCTGGGCATGGGCATGGGCATGGGCCTATAGGCATGGGCCTGAGCCTGGGCCTGAGCCTGGGCCTGGGCCATGGCCGGAGCCTGGGCCTGGGCCTGGGCCTGATCCTGGGTCTGGGCCTGGGCCTGAGCCTGAGCCTGAGCCTGAGCCTGGGCATGAGCCTGGGCCTGAGCCTAACACAGGGGTTCTCAAAGTCCCAAAGCCATCATGCAATCTGCTTTCTTCAAGTATTTCAGTGTGGGGTTAGATAACAACCCAAGATGCATGGGTTATGTCCGCCTCTCTTAATTCGTCCCTTAACATACATACAGTGCACATGGTTCGCTGCTCGAAACTCCGACCCAGCGTCGAATTGCCCACGCAACAGACACGTATTAATGCAGACGGCTAAAACCCCACAATCATCGTAGTTGCCACTTTGGTTACTTTGTCACTGCGAACTTCGTCCCATAAAACAAACGGCATGACAGTGGGGGATCGGCCATTAGCGTGTACAACCCTGCCATTAATGGAACAGCCTATACCGTTATAGAAATAAGAAAATACCCACATCTGTCTCCCTTTAATCAATTGAAACTGAAAGCACATTGTAGATATTTACAGCACACCAGGAACGTTCAGTATGATACAGTTAGTGTATAGTTTCTGCGCCATACTGTATTAAGAATAAATAGACATTGTCATCGTCGCTATCGTGAGAAAGAACACAACGTATGTGTTTATATTAGGATAGATCTAAATAGAAATCAGAAAATCCCCACCTTTGTCTCCCTTTAAATTGAAACTGAAAGCACATTGTACATATTTAAAGCACACCAGGAACTATCGTAGTGCAGCATAATGCATGGTGTGTATAGTTTCTGCGCCATACAGTACACTGTAGGCCTATATGAATAATTATAGTCATTGTCTTTGCTATAGGCTATAGCAGAAAGAACACAAAGTAGATGTTGGAAATAGGGTAGGCCTATATTTAATATTTCTCAAAGGTAGCCTCGAAGGGCCTTTCAAACGTTATTAAGACCTTCTCGGATCAAAACATCAGGCTTTTTCAGATCTAAGTTTTGAGAGGTTTGGAAAAAATTCGGTCATTTTTGTCAGGAAGCAGTTGCCAGCATTTCTTCGGTTTTGATCATAAACAAATATTTGAGCATTTGACAAACTGCATAATCTCAAAATTTAGTGGGCCCGACGTTTCGATCCTAGCAGGACCTTTCTCAAAGGCAGAGTGACGAGGACAAAACAGATACATGTACACGAAGGAAGGGGGGAAGAGAGTGAATATGACACGGATGAGAAACAAAATGAAGGAAAGCTGGTAGGGTGAGATCAAAGGGCCAACTGACTTCAATCATGGAGGAAGGAAAATTTTCCTTCCTCCATGCTTCAATGAACCGAATGTAAATCTCAAACCTTAAGAGGGCTTGCCGCTTCGCTCATAGCTGGACCTTTCTCAAAGGAAGAGTTGACCCTACAACTACAAGGCATTCATTCATAGTATTAAGGTCCTGCTGGAATAAGAACGTCAGGTCCTCTCAATCTTCCAAATTTGAAAAAAAAAACACGTTTTTACTCGGTCGCCTCACTCGCCTGGCGGTTTTCCAGAGCCCCAATTTGAAGAACAAAATGCAACATTTTGGATACCTTTGGAACATTTTCTGCTCAGGAACAAAAATAATGGATCTATAACTTAAATCATGTTTAAATATGGCTTTGGGTCGGAGCAGGGTTTCATTATTTTAGTCTGTGCTTCTACTTCTAGGACGGCCTGTACGGTTTCAGCAAGCCTAGCGCCAACTTTTGCTATAGTTGCGCAAGCACACCCTCCAGGTGACCTCTCAGTGTTCAAAATGATAGAGCCAAAAATGTTCAAATCGAGCCCCGCGCCACGTATACGGCAGTGATATCGTTTCTTGTGAGCTGTGCTGAAAAGTTTACAATCTACCCAGCCTTCTGTACGGTAGTAACTGCGTTAAACCATAGTAGATGAACCAGTTGAACCACACACACACACCCCCGATAACCCCTCCAAGAGGAAAACGTGCAGGAAATACCGACTACCTGTGAGCGGTGTCAACGACAAATTGCCTGTGTTTGCACTAAGGATGGACGCTCCAATCTCACCAGGCCCCCCTATAGTCCAACCCACCCCCACCCCCTTCTGCAAATAAGAGCGGGTTTACTTACAAGGCTGAGCAAACCAATTGGAGTCAGCGGCGGGTCCTAAGTGCTATCCAATCGAGTTCCAATTGCCGCGGAAGAGCAGGGCAAACATCACAAGTCAACTCGTCGACTGTCGTGTAAGGATCCGAGTATCATAATTATTATCTCTCTCGTTTGTTATTGGGACTGGGAGTGATGTAAAATGGACAGCCGCGGAACCAGGAACTTTGCACTGGACTTCCGCCACCACGGTCTCTTCCCTTTCCTGTGGTCGGCGGTTGTAGTACCGTGGAGGTATATAGAGAGGCTGCCATGGCTGTATCCCTTGGTTGTATCAACAGTCAGCACAGGCTATAATAATTATGTGACCCGGCGCAGCATAATGAGGAATAACCCCCACTTTTGAGATTTTGCCATTTTCTAATGATGTGAAAGAGTATACCATAAGCTTTCAAATGATATAAAATTTATTTCCGTGTGAACTTTGTTGTAAATAGTACAAGGGGACTTCGCTCGTTCATTTGTTACCAGACACAATATAGCAGCTCCAGTCTTACTCCTTGAAAGCAGCCATTCACAAAGGCAGGAACTTTACATTTTCATGAAAACAGTACGCAAACACTCCCCCGAAATCCTCGTTTTTTCAACATTTAGAGACGGATTTCGGAAAAATCCTTTGGACATAATATCCACCAATACATTAACTTTCCGAAAATACACAAAAAAGAAGAAGAGATTTTTAATCGAATTGAGAAGATACTTTGACTTCAGGCGTTGTTTACTCGAAAAGTGTTTTGGTGGGATATTCCGCAGCGATATGTCGCTGTGCCGGGTCACATATTATCCCTTAGTTTGGGGAACATTTTGGCAGTTCGGTTGATGTTTGTGTGTGTCATGTTGTGTGTGGCGGGGGTCGGTGGGCAAAATACAATCTTCATTTGTGACCCGGCACAACGACATGAGAAATATCCCCCCAAAACACTTTTTGAGTAAACAACGCCTGAAGTTAAAGTATCTTCACAATTCGATTACAAATCAATTTTTCCTTTTTTTCGTATTTTCGGAAATTTTAAGTATTAGAGGATATTATATTTTGATATCATTTGAAAGCTAATGGTATACTCTTTCACATCATTAGAAAATCTCAAAATCTCAAAAGTGGGGTTATTCCTCACTTATGCTGTGCCGGGTCACATTTTGGCTGACGTCGGTCGATACACTTAGCCGTCATACACCAGTATTGGGACATGATTGGGGAGTATAGGAGTTTTTTTTCTTCAGACTGTGTCGCTGAAAATCGAAGCCAAACTTCGAATGTGTCCGATGAGACCGGACTGAGCATGTTAGGGTGGTTCGGGTGCCCCTACGGATTTCACTTGGGTCTTCTTCTTTTTTGGCGTGTGTCCAAACATGGTCCAAATAAGAAAGCAAGAATTGTTCGCTGCGTGGTTGGGTCTTGTTGCGGTGTGCGGATTCCGGTCGCTCAAGGCTGGTAGGGTTACTAGTACCGCCATGACAGTGCGAAAACCCCTGGTTCACAAACCACAAACTGGAACCCAAACAATGCCAGCACCTCTGGTGTTTTTTATAGCACCACCTATAATCCTGCGATTAACCACTGTGATTTGCAACGAGCAGACAGTATATAGACATTGGCAGCACATCCAAAGCAATGAACAACTCGATCAGGGATATTTTCCCAAACACAACCCTCATTGCTGATTTAAAATGCCCAAAAACCTACGGGAATGTTCATCCGGGCTAACCTTCCCAAGCCCACAACAACAACCCCCGTCCCAGACGATTCTAGTTCCTTTGAGGAACTAGTTGAAACCCTGGACAATCTGCTCTCCTTATTTGAGGAACAAATCACCCAATAATACCCAGTCCGCGGCCACTCCAACCAATTTCTATACCGGCACACCCATATTGAGATGAACTGATCTGCCGCAACTGATGATTGCCCAGTTGGCATGAAAACATGTTATTGCGACACCATGGGAGCTGCGAAGCGTCCCTAGTCTCCCTGTATGAGAGCACCTTCCGATCTTATGGCCGGCTATATTAGCCAATCCTAGTCCACGCATAGAGCAAGGTTCTAACCCCTATGGAATATAGCAAAGAACACGGCAAGTGGTAAGTGTCTCGTACATTTTTGGTTCCACGGGTCAACAGAGAGGCGGTGTCACTGAACTCTACCCCCAGTAGATATGTATAGTTTGTTGATTCCTAGCGCAGTTTGTGACCAGGTGCTCAAAAACCATCCTCTAATTAATAATTGGAAGGTTTGCGATGACACAATGTAGCACTACTCTTTCAAGAAGGAGTGTGGGCTCGGAAAAGAGCCGGTAACTCAACGTTTCGGGTAGTGCGTATACTCTGCCCGTCGTCTAACGGTTACTTACAAATCTCAAAATTTAATGGGCCTGACGTTTCGATCCTAGCAGGACCTTTCTCTGCCTTTAAGAAAGGTCCTGCTAGGATCGAAACGTCAGGCCTTCAATTTTTTTTCAGATTTGCATTTTGGAAATGTTTAGTCAGTATACTAAGTTGCAACATTTTTGTATATCACTCTGTTACTTACAAAGAATAGAAAGAAATATAACTTAGTTGTTTTTAAGGCTGAATGCGAGGTTTTTTTATGTAAAAAATGCTATCATTGAACCCCTCACACGCAAGCACACAGAATGCAAAAAGGGAAAGTGGTATGTCACCTAGGGACAAAACAGTCTAGCGCACACCACGACTGCGTTCACAATTGGGACAATACTGCGATCGAAGATAGCCACCAGTCTGTGTGTACGCCGCCGTGTGCGCACTACACACACACACACACACTCCAACAGCCAACAGTCTTTTGTCCACGTACTTGGTCTAGTTTTACCAAGGAGGTATATTAGGCTCGCCTAATACCCCCTTGGTTGGCGGTCTCTCATTCAGTTGATTTGGACATCGCACTCCAAACCAGTTTGGGTTTATTTCATACTACTTCGCTGCGCTCATACGCATAAAAAAAACCACTTTAGTATTAATGGGACGCCATAAGAAGGACATTTTGCACTGGTTTGAGTTTTAGGACTATTTATTACAGCATGGGATAATGGTGGTACACAAGCGTGTAAGAAATGCTTAGTATGCAATTGGACTGTGCTTATGGCGAGCCAAACACAAATCTAAATGTATTGACCGACAGCGATACCCGTTGACATATTGACCGGTGATGGGCCAAACGTGTTGGTTTATTGCTAAGGTGTCCGTTATTAGTTTTTGCATCCATTTTCTTTTTTTTGGGGGGGTATAACCATGGTAAACACACCGGTAATGTACCGATTGAGCTGCCATCAAACATGTTACAGAGTGTTCTGAAGCCTCTGAGGCCTCCAGGGCCGACCATTCACACACACTCTCACAGCTGAGCTCCTAACCTGAGCTATCGATATATATAGACCTCTCGAACCGACATGGAAACACTATGTAAACACCGTATCTAATCTGATCCCCAGGCTAAATAAAGTATGGCTTCCATCGTATAGCTTCGTGCCAAAAAGGCAACACTGTTAAAACATCTGGGCTCAAATTCATAGACCTGCTTGAGCCCCCGAAATTTGCTTTAGCGAAAAAAAAACACCCTCGTGATTCGTAGGATAACCTTGCCGACCCAAACTTCACACTAATATTTCATGCTGCGTACTGAAGAGTGGAATACAAGTCAAAAGCAAATCGGCATCACCTCTCAATGTGGGTTGTAATCCTGTTTACACAAGGAAGCCTTTCAGCCCTGATGGTTAGCAGAATACCTTGAACTGATTGAGATGTGTCGTGCTCCTTTCTAAGATTGACAGAAGCTAGGTCCAGTTAATGTCTGTGTATACACCTTTAAAGAAACTCACTATAGTCGTTCTCCAACTAGTTGTTGTTTTAAGCACAATATGCGTCCTTATAAAGAAACTATCCGTGGACTTGATTTGAATTTTTATGTATCAGCAATATTTTACTGAAGTTATACAATAATGCTGCAGACTGCTTATTGCAATGACCCCAAATCTTCCAATGTGAAACCGAATCAGAGGACGTCTATGCTTCGACCGTATCACGACGGTCACCTTTCTCGGAGTCAGAACTTCGGCCCCTCTCAAATTCTGGAAATGACTAATTGAATATATTATTATTGAAGTTGACACACAAACTGTTGCAAACTGAAATGACCTGCAATACACGAATCTCAAAAGTTAGAGGGTCCGACGTTTCGATCCTAGCAGGACCTTTCTCAAAGGACTTTGCCTTTGAGAAAGGTCCTGCTAGGATCGAAATGTCGGACCCTCTAACTTTTGAGATGTTGGAATGTATTATTGGAGGTTTTCTTTCCTCGGAGAAAGGTCTTAAGAAGATCGAAACGACAAACCCTTATTTGTTGGCTATATTCGTTTTTGATTTGTCCAATTAAAACAATTAAAAAGCTGCAGCCATAAGATACCGTCTAGACTGCTTAACAGGGACTACATGTTTTGCTTATTAAATTTATCATTATCTTAAAAACTAGAGTGATATACAAGAATGTTGCAAACTGCTTACTGACTAAAATTACCAAAATGCAAATCTTAAAATTTAGTGGGCCTGACGTTTCGATCCTAGCAGGACCTTTCTGTCTTTGAGATCTTGACAACTAGTGTCATTCACTCGTCATAATTTCTAAGGTCTTATTGAATTCTCAGGGGGTAATCCAATTGCTTTTTTCAAGAGTTTGCTTTGCTTTGAAGCCACTTTGCTTAAATAATTTGTGCCTGTCTGCCCAAGGTATTGCTATAATGGATCCTTCAGGCCCGCTATCGTTATGACGATTGATATAGGCCTATACTGGGCATTGTGGTCAGAAATGGCTGTATTAGTTCACTTCATCCCGTGTTATATTGCATTTCTTCGTATTCATTTTAGGTATCACATGATGCTTGTGTCGGGGAGTATGTAATTCAATGAGGATTTAAGTCGACGAGAACAAACCCTCATTGAGAATTAGTATTTGAAGTTAAAACAAAAACTGTTGCAAACTGCTCACTTACTAAAAATGACCCGCAATACATCAATCTCAAAAAATAGAGGGCCTGACGTTTCGATCCTAGCAGGACCTTTCGCTCTGCCTGCTAGATCCTTCTACTTCTAGGATCGAAACGTCAGGCCCTCTAATTTTTGAGACTTATGAATTCGTATTTGTTCATATCCATGTCATTGTTTTTATTTTGTAGCTATCTATTTCGGTGAATTATCAGCATTTATTTATTATGATATACAAAAATGTTGCAAACTGCTTACTGACTGAAATTACCAAAATGCAAATCTTAAAATGTAGTGGGCCTGACGTTTCGATCCTAGCAGGACCTTTCTCAAAGGCAGAATTTATTTATTCAAACAAACAAATTTAGGAAAACAATTACATTTATTTTCAGCTGATATTCGTTTACTTTTCGTTCAAGTATTACTCGATGCGGTGAGCATATTTTTTTTTCCGATTGCATATTATATTTATTGTGGCTTATTTATCGTTTATCGGCTGTAATAAAGGCTACGACCCTGGGATACCCTAGTAACGCCAAGAGGACCGTGTGTAGGCCCTCCTGTATATCTACCTTAGTAGCATCTGTTTGTTTACGACAGCGACTGTGGATTTACCGCGTGTAGCCATGGGGAAGGGGCGAAATAATCGGGTCTTTACGTCCGTGACAAAAGAGCCCGAATCCATTCACCAGTCTACCCATCCAATGCACTGTGGCAACCGTATAGTAGCCCTCCTCATCCCATTTTTTACATCGGGATCTCATTAAATATTCATGGTGAATCGGTGACCCTTGGCAACGGCTAAACACGCCGCCCGTCTACGCATAAAAGGACCCGCGTCTTGAGACGGCGTCACACTTTCACTTCGGAATCGCGGAGGTCCTGAGTCGAGAACCACTTTTCTTGCTTTGCGAATACATTTCGAGGCGCACCTTACGTCGTTCACCATGGCGATCATGAAGAGATGCTGTTGCTTCTCCAACACCCGGAGCGGATCCACCGCTGCTTCAGTCTTTAACTTGGTAAGCAACACCTTTCTTTATCGGTTTCTCCCACGCAGGCAATCCTTTTGCCAGAGTACGAGAGCGAGAGGGGGAAAAGAGAGTGAGTAAGCCGAGCCGATACTTGTCCGATAGCGTCACTATCAGTGACAGTACCACTGTTATTTGTAAAATCTAAAACATAACGAAAAACGTGGCTGGTTTCCCCTTAAAGTGGGATTGTGACATCGGTTTGTTCGTTCTCTCCATCCTCTCTCTCTCTCTCTCTCTCTCTCTCTGATGATTTAACATCTTGGCCAAACCACGGATGCAAATTTGCAACGCACATTCGTAGATCAGTGGCCTATCACACTTTGGGGGAAAAAAAGTGATTCCTTCCTGGCTTGAAATTGTCTGAACTTGAGTGAAACTCATCGAAAATATGTAGATAGTATTTCTTGCTGGATTGTGTAGAAGGTAACGAGTCGACTCGTACCTTGGTCAACTCGTACCTTCATTTAAGTCAACTCGTACCTTGGTCGACTCGGTAAAACAGTGGCGACAACTTGGGGTTTTGATTTCCCAGAATCCCCCCTCCTTCTCGGCCTCGGCAGCTTGAAGCTCGATCAGCGGGCGTTTAGTAAAGGTCTTCGTTGCGAGGCGTCTTTGTTACCATGACAACACAATTGGGGCCGATACCCTAGCAGCTTCCAGAGCTGTTTCCCGTGGAGAGGGGAACGGAATCAGCGGCCAGCCTCAATCAATGCCGGCAGCATAAACGAAAGCGATTGTTCCTGCAGTGTCTGCTTTGAACGCCGACTCTAAATCTTTCAAGCAAACACACTCGAAGGGTGTGTCAATATACACGTGCCCGAGGAGTGTAGGTTTTTTTTTCTCGCGTGCAATGACCGGGGAAATGAGAGCGCCCAGTGGTCGTGGTTCCATTGATCTGCGCTCCCTACACCGTATCTGATGGGCTTGCATCAACCGGTGAATCCTTGTATCACTTTATTGTGGAATCGCCCCCAAGTCAGACGAAAGCGTTCTTTTTTGTGAGATTCTGAAAAGAACCGGAGGAACTCGACCTTTCGAGTAGTATATGCTCTGTTCGGTATCGGTTCGTCTTCAGGAAACTGCAGTTCGAAACGTCGAGTTCCTCCGGTTCCTCCGAGTCAACTCGTCCCATGCAAACTCGTGCCCAACCAACTCGTACCCGCGCCAACTTGGTACCAGTTGGCACGGGTACGAGTTGACCAAAATGGGCACGAGTCGGTCAGAGTACGAGTCGGTTTGGGTACGAGTTGACCTGTTTCCTTCAGAACCACCTATACTCACCGCAAACCCATTACTCCAATAGGCCTATACCTGCTATTCTCACCATAAAAACCTTCAAATCTCACGTTACGATATATCAATGCAACGCCTTCAATGATCACCCCCACCCCGCGTGTACGGGCCGTATTGTCATTCTGAATGTGGATCGTGACTGAACAACTCTGTGGGTTTTTTTTTTTTGAGGGGGGGGGTTATTTTAGCGTGTCCGTGAAATAAAAAAAAATCGGCGCTTTTAGAGAGCGAAATCTGCTCTAAGCGGGGCCTACTCCTTGTTGCCATGACGGCAAATTGTCACGCCTGACCTCTGGCGGTATTCACAGGGGCCGGCCGGTCGATGCCCCATGCCCTCAGCTAATCCCTGGATACGACAACGGGCCTTAGTAACGGGTGTCCACAATCGAGTCAGCAACAATTGCTGGCGGTCTCTCACCGATCGATTTTTCACGAGTGTGGATTTTTTTTGTCACACTGGTCTGCGGATGTGAAACAACCATGTCATGACTTTCTCAATTCCCCCCTTTTTTTTTTTTTTTTAGAAACAATTTCTTTGAGCTTTCAGTGTTGATCACGTCGAGCGTGCCCCCTCAAAAAAAAAAAAAACCTCATTGAATTTCGTTTGGTGTACTTCAGCGACTCGGCGTTCGGTCGTTACCATGCCTCATTGGCAACCATTCAGCGTCTTAGTCCAATAATCGATGACGGGTTGACTTTTCTTCTCTGTTGCGGTCTCAGCACAAAAGAAAAGAGGTCTTGACGTCTTGCTTCTCGAACCGGTCAGAGCCAACGGCTGTGACCAAGGGACAGAGAAGGGGGATGCGGGACAAGAGAAACTAACTACCGATTACTTCACCTTTGTTGGGTCATCATTTGCGGGTATTCACGGAGCGGGCCATACTCGTACGCAAATTGGCATTCACTATGGCCCATTCACCAATGACCTTTGCCTTTCAGGCTTCGTCGTTTCCATTGAGAAACAATGCCAAGTGTAGATTATTATAAACCCGTAATCGTTGCTGACTTGCTCGACTTATTCATCATGTTTGTTGTGCCTTTCCTTTCGTTCTACAGATATACGGTATTCTCTTCATTGCCTTCACTGGATGGGGATTTCTGATCTTCTCCGGCCTCGGTAAATATCTTTTCTATCATCTTGTAGTTATTCAGACTTCGTCATCACTGGTCTACCTTGCGACTTAATAGCAATGTTTTGGCTAGAAGTGAAGCTAAGCTTTTTTGTTTTGACCGGTTGCGTTAAACCTGTAGAATTGCCGGTCTACCTTGTGAAATGCACGTGTTCATTGCAGTACAGGGATCAAGCCCGGAAAGAAACTCACTTTGAATCGTGCACAAACTTTGGCGGGGTCCCGTCAGAACGTGCCTTCTCTGGTAGGGAATACTATAGGCCAGCATTGCTGTGTATAGTGCGATGGTATATCGAGTGACCGGTTCGTGTGGTTTTTTTTTCACCATTTCTTGATCGCAGGAGGCATCGTGGCTGCCATGTTCTACGTGCAGTTCGCCATGTACGCTCTCCTCGCCCTGGTCTCCATCATATCCATGATCGGTATCTGCAAGGACTCCGGCGCCCTCCTCATGCCCCACATCGTGACCCTGGCACTCATGATGCTTCTGGAGTTCGTCTCCTACATTATCTGGCTCTCCCAGCTGGTGAGTGAAACCTACAACCCACGGGCTGAATAGCGCCCTCCAGTGTCAACGAAGCCCCCCCCCCACCCACCCGCTGCGGTCAAGCTTTGCTAACAGACGTGTACCCCGACATACGGTGCACTGTTGTATGTAGATACTATTCACTGTGCACAGTTTCACCCAGTATGACGCATACTGTCGTACACGAAGTGATTCGTGCACGAATAGTGTATTGTTTTCTGAGGTATTTCAATGTCACTTGTTCTAATGTACCCTGTCTTTTGTTCCGCTTTGGCCTACATGAATATTATTCGCTATGGGCCCATATGTTTGTGCACAAAGTCTCAGGTCACTCTGATTGTTAACGTACGTTGTATTCGCTGTGCAGAAAGCCTTATTGGCTGTGCAGAAAGCCTAGCTATCCCTAGCTATAACTTCAACTGGTATAGCCACCTCCCCTCCCCTTGCCCCCCGCCCCGTAAATTGTTTGTGCACAAACATATGGACCCATACGGTAGCCAATAATGTTGTACGGGGAAACAAAATCTCCCCCGACAAACGATGCACTGTTGTATGTAGATATGTTCACTGTGCACAATTTTCACACAGTATGACACATAATGAATCGTACACGAAGTAATTCGTGCACCGTACCGTTCAGAATAGTTCTAATCTATATTGTTTTTTGTTCCGCTTTTGCCTACAGGGTTTTGCCGCTATTGTTCTCATCATCCCGTTCGTGATGTTCCTGATCTTCCTGACCCTGAACGTAAGTAGAAGCACTTTAATCCCACTCTTTACCAGGGGACCAGATGAGATAAGATTTGAGTATGGTTTTCTTTCAAAAAATGGAAGTGACGTTAACACAATAACTTTTCACGGACTAAAATGACCTGCACTACATCAATCTCAAAAGTTGACTTTGAGAAAGGTCCTGCAAGGATCGAAACATCAGGCCCTCTAACCTTTGAAAAAATGGAAAGTGATTGGAACTGGAAGTGCTCTAAATCTATTTCCACAGCAGTTCAGAAGTAGTCCAACATTTTGACATCGCTGGGTCAGCTTCATCAACAATAATAGCACCAGTCCGGACCATATTGAACTGTATTTAATTTCTACCTCCGATTAATGAGAATGTTTTTCTTCCTGTTTGATTTCCTCTTGCTGCAGATTCTCTGTCTGCTGTGCCTCATCTCCCAGTACCAGGAGTACAAGGCCGGACGCGGTCGTGTATGCGACGTCGAGGCCGCCCAGGTCACCCACACCACCGTGGTGGTCGCCGGCGGTACCACGGTCATGACCGGCCAGCAGCAGGCCGCTCCGGGCACCTTCGTGGTGCAGCAGAACCCCGGCATGGTCCAGGCCCCGCCGCCGCAGTACGACCAGCAGAACCCCAATCAGCCGGAGGTCAAGACATACTGAGAGAACCGAACGAACACTCGCTTATACTCCCGTCCGAAGATTGCGCCGAAAAGCCTTCGCCCTTAATAACCAAAACCGAAGCAATACGTCCCGAAGAATCTAACGCTGCGTCCAGAAGAATCTACTGCTTATTTTGTTTTGCTTTTTCGGCCACATAGGCAATCCGACGTGCCCCCTTAATCACGCTGAGATCATGGCATTCCAAAAGTAATTTTCCTTTTAACTGAAGACGTAGACATAGCTGTGCACCTTTCAATACAAAAAAAGCATCCAAAACCGTCGATGGTGTTTTGCGTGTTAATTTTTTATCAATTTGTAGAATTTTAACTACTATATTGCAATGCGGGGATTCTCAAACGTGATGACATAATTATATGATAACGCTAACGATAACGCTAACTTCTCATCTCTCTTTTTAGTGCGTTTCAAATTTCTCCCGCGGGGAGGGGCGGCATTTTGGAAGCAGCCCTCCCATGCAAAAGTGGAAAGAAAATATTGCCGAATGGAACTAGGAAATAACAGCCAGGAATTGCATGTATTACTTGCTGCGTACAGATGATTTATGTTAACTTCAGTTGGGTATTCCCGCGTAAAAAAAAAAACGATTAAGTATCATGTATTATAATTATCATTGTTTTAAAGATGTACATATTGAGATATTTTTTCCTAATGCTCTGCATATATGGGTACTGTGAGTAGTGGCTCCGAGGAGAAAGTTCATGTGAGACTACAGCAATTTATGTTCAATGTGTATTCAGGTCCCTCTGTAGAGCTTCTTCTATCGTAGCGACAGTAGTTTGTTTTTAGAAATGTGTCTTCGGTGTAGAAACTAGAATTTGTTTTTTTTTTCTAAATAAACACCAACGCAACAGGTGAAATGTGAAATACAACGTGATGCTTGTGGCGTGTCTTACTATAGGTGGGTGGTTTATGCACAAATAGTTCATTAGGCGAGACTCAAGTTTGAAAGATTTAGGCTACATCTGGCAAACGTACACGAAAAAAAGAAAAGAATACTGTACAAAATGATAAAGCCACTGGGCTCTTGAAATCTAACAGCATGACATGTTACCGGAAGCACCATCAACTCCCAAGGTCTGGTTTTCAACCACATGAATGGTTGTACATGTACATAGTTGCTTGTATAGCCGACGGGAAAATATTATAAAGTGATAAACCGGTACATGTACAAAGTGTTGCAAACTGCTTACTGACTAAAATTACCAAAATGCAAATCTCAAAATGTAGTTGGCCTGACGTTTCGATCCTAGCAGGACCTTTCTCAAAGGCAGAGTCTATGCCTTTGAGAAAGGTCCTGCTAGGATCGAAACGTCAATCCCACTAAATTTTGTGAAAATATTATGATTGTTCACGTCTCACGCGATACCATTTTCAGGTACATGTAGGCCTAGATACAAACCGCGCGCTAATATTTCACGCAGAGTACATTTCGTGCTGTACTTGTAAGTTGGCCGTCAGACGATGGGGGGTTGGAGGTGCAAAGGGGAAGGGGGTAGACACGGGAAGACGACAGGGAGATAGGCACGCAGGTTCTTTCTGGGATCTCTTGGGCTAGGTTTACTTGCCGAGTGCTCGGGGTGGCCGACCTGCACAGACCGAGGAACAGATTGTGCGGTCGGTCCGAAGAAATACAGACAATTGTGCATAAATTAATGTTTAAGTCAAGAATAATTATATCCAATCCACTTATTACACCAGCAGTACACAATTCAACTTCAAACATGATCTCTAAATACATTAAAGTTAAACCCAGATCCGTTCTCCCAAAGTCCAGTATTGTCAGCGACACGGCATGCAACCCGATTGAACCAATCTTGTACAGCGATGTTATTAAATCTCCCCTATGCAAATAGTATACATGTACATGTACATGTTTCTCAAGAACTAACGTTTACAACGATACAAGCATTACAACGTAAAACCCATGTGCGTGTCGCACAATTACTATCACAAACAGACACATGTTTTCGAAGTCCCCAATCACACCTTTTGACAGAGCGTTTTGCGCGAAACGGACAATATCACAGAACTACAATTACACACGGATAGATTGGGAATAACATCGGACATGTACATGTATAATCGATGTATCATTTCAAAAATTATAATGCAGATTAAAATGAAGGTTCTCCAGGGATCAGCAAACGTTGGCATAACAATCAATGATGAAGGGCGCCCTCAATCGCCACCCGACTGATTTAAAACAACTTTAACAACATTAACGAAACTTTTACAATACAAAGATATCCTCCCCACAAAGTATAGAGGGATGCTAGAGAGAGAACGATAGAGGGAGGAGAGAGGGGGGGACAGAGAAGGAGACAGTGAGGGAGGAAGAGAGAGATATGGGGAGAGAGAGAAGGAGAGAGAGGGGAAGAGGGGGAAAGAGAGGGGGAAGAGAGGGGGAGAGAATGGGAGGAGAGGGAAATTCAGATAAGATAAAATTGAATATACAGTTAGACTCCTCACATATACTGCATTGAAGAGTGGAATACAAGTCAAAAGCAAATCGGCATCACCTCTCAATGTGGCTCCTTTCTAAGATTGACAGAAGCTAGGTCCAGTTAATGTCTGTGTATACACCTTTAAAGAAGAAACTCACTATACTCGTACTCCAACTAGTTGTTGTTTTAAGCACAATAATGCTTCCTTATAAAGAAACTATCCATGGACTTAAAGGCCCAATACAACACTGGGAAGATCGGAAAACATCGTTGTCCACAGATTTCATTCTCTGCCTTTGAGAAAGGTTCTGCTAGGATCGAAACGTCAGGCCCACTGAATTTCGAGATTTGCATTTTGGTAAATTTAGTCGGTAAGCAGTTTGCAACATTTCTTGTATATTGCTCTCTTCATGAACTTATTCAAAAAAAAAAAAAAAAAAAAAGGTGATATACAAAAATGTTGCAAACTGCTTACTGACTAAAATTACCAAAATCTTAAAATTTAGTGGGCCTGACGTTTCGTTCCTAGCAGGACCTGTTTTGTCCTTGTCACTGCCTTTGAGATAGGTCCTGCTAGGATCGAAACGTCAGGCCCACTAAATTTTAAGAAATAAAAAAAACATATTATGCATATAATGGTTCTGCTTATTATCGTTTATCGGCTGCACTCAGGGCTACGACCCTTTAGGCTGCCCCACCCTAACGCCATGAGGACCGTGTGTACTGTATATCTGCCTTAGTAGCATCTGTTTGTTTACGACAGCGACTGTGGATATACCGCGTGTAGCCAGGGGGATTAAGGGACGAAATAATCGGGACTTTACGTCCGGGACAAAAGAGCCCGAATCCATTCACCAGTGTACCTATCCAATGCACAGTGGCAACCGAATAGTAGGCCCCCCTGGCTTTTTTTCACAGTAGGATCTCATTAAATATTCATGGTGAATCGGTGACCCTTGGCAACGGCTAAACACGCCGCCCGTCCACGGATATAAGGATCCACGTCTTGAGACGGCGTCACACTTTCACTTCTGTATCGCGGAGGTCCTGAGTCGAGAACCACTTTGCGAGGAAAAAAAACACACTCCTCTTTTCTTGCTTTGCGAATACATTTCGAGGCGCACCTTACGTCGTTCACCATGGCGATCATGAAGAGATGCTGTTGCTTCTCCAACACCCGGAGCGGATCCACCGCTGCTTCAGTCTTTAACTTGGTAAGCAACACCTTTCTTTATCGGTTTCTCCCACGCAGGCAATCCTTTTGCCAGAGTACGAGAGCGAGAGGGGGAAAAGAGAGTGAGTGAGCCGAGCCGATACTTGTCCAAAAGCATCACTATCACTGTCATTTTTTTTTAAAGTGGAATTTTGAATTGGGATTGTGACATCTGTTTGTTCGCTCTCTCCATCCCCTCTCTCTCTCTTATGATTCAATCCCTCAGCCAAACCACAGATGGAATTTGGCATCGTACATTCGTACCGTAGATCAGTTGCGTACCCCACTTTGGGGAAGAAAATAATGCCTTCCTGGCCTGAAAGTGTCTGAACTTTAGTGAAATTCATCGTAAATTTGTACGGTAGATAATGTTTCTTAGCAGCATCGTAGGATGATGTAAAGTGCCTTATCTGATCGTGTGACGTTCACCACAGTATAGATAGCTATAGAGGTGGTGAAAGTCGACTCGGTATAACAGTGGCGACAGCTTGGGGTTTTTGGTTCACGGAATACCTCCGTTCTCGGCAATCCAACCATTAACTGCCGTATATCTCCAAGGACCACTATCATTCAGACTGATGCAAGTCGGTCTTTCCTTTGTTCATTTGACTTGAATTGAAAAAGCTGCACCCACATTGTGTGATCCCCGAGCTGCCGTAGCCAGGTTTACAACAATAAGTTGTTTGCATCTGAATGAAAGAAGGGGATGTGATCGGGCCTTTTTGCTTCGATTGTACAGATTAAAAGACCCATCGTCATTGCTGACTTGTTCGTCAAATTTTATCATGTTTTTTAATTTGTTGTGCCTTTCCTTTCGTTCTACAGATATACGGTATTCTCTTCATTGCCTTCACTGGATGGGGATTTCTGATCTTCTCCGGCCTCGGTAAATATCTTTTCTATCATCTTGTAGTAATTCAGACTTCGTCATCACTGGTCTACCTTGCGACTTAATAGCAATGTTTTGGCTAGAAGTGATGAAGCTAAGCTTTTTTGTTTTGGCCGGTTGCGTTAAACCTGTAGAATTGCCGGTCTACCTTGTGAAATGCACGTGTTCAATATTCCATTGGGAAACAGGTCAACTCGTACCCAAACCGACTCGTACTCTGACCAACTCGTGCCCATTTTGGTCAACTCGTACCCGTGTCAACTCGTACCCGTGCCAACTCGTGCCCGCGCCAACTCGTGCTCACATAAAATAATGCACGGAGAACGAGTTGACTTGAATTCTAACAAACCTTTGTGAAGTGTCCAGTTATCATTATAGGGGATCCAATGTGGGGGAATTTTCGGTTGGGTAATTTGTATCGCTGTGTTGTTGGTTTGTGAAATTGAAAAATTGAAAAAAAAGGTGTTTCATGTCACCGCTAACACTGCACACCGTGGGCTTTGTTCAGTGCGCGAATGCAACTCCATCAGCAACAATAGAATATCAATACACTGTACTTTAATGTTGCCACTTATAAGTGCGTCCGCACGTGTGTGTGGTCAAAATTACCGTAGGTGTCACTTGGACAAAATTATTACAAAATGGACACATTTTAACAACCAAGGAGCAAACAAAATAATTTATTTTTTTTGAAAGAAAAAAATGACATTTTCAAAAAATGTTAAAAACGTTCCCAGTCAGTTTTCCTTTAATTGTTTGACTTTAAAATAATTTATTAATTTTAATAGCAAACTTAATCACGAGCACGAGTTGGTGCGGGTACGAGTTGGCGCGGGCACGAGTTGGCGCGGGTACGAGTTGGTTGGGCACGAGTTTGCATGGGTACGAGTTGACTCGAATTCGTTCATTGCAGTACAGGGGATCAAGCCCGGAAAGAAATACTATAGGCCTGCATTGCTGTGTAGTGCGATGGTATATCGAGTGACCGGTTCGTGTGTTTTTTTTTTCACCATTTCTTGATCGCAGGAGGCATCGTGGCTACCATGTTCTACGTGCAGTTCGCCATGTACGCTCTCCTCGCCCTGGTCTCCATCATATCCATGATCGGTATCTGCAAGGACTCCGGCGCCCTCCTCATGCCCCACATCGTGACCCTGGCACTCATGATGCTTCTGGAGTTCGTCTCCTACATTATCTGGCTCTCCCAGCTGGTGAGTGAAACCTACAACCCACGGGTTGAATAGCGCCCTCCAGTGTCACCGAAGCCCCCCCCCCCCCCGCCCTCCTCTCGGGTCAAGCTTTGTTATACGTTTACCACGGGATGCGATATTTCTTTCCGTACCACATGAATATTATTCGCTATGGGCCCATATGTTTGTGCACAAAGTCTCAGGTCACTGAGATTGTTAACGTACGTTGTATTCGCTGTGCAGAAAGCCTTATTGGCTGTGCAGAAAGCCTAGCTATCCCTAGCTATAACTTCAACTGGTATAGCCACCTCCCCTCCCCTTGCCCCCCGCCCCGTAAATTGTATGTGCACAAACATATGGACCCATACGGTAGCCAATAATGTTGTACGGGGAAACAAAATCTCCCGCGACAAACGATGCACTGTTGTATGTAGATATGTTCACTGTGCACAATGTTCACCCGGTATGACACATAATGTATCGTACACGAAGTAATTCGTGCACCGTACCGTTCAGAATAGTTCTAATCTATATTGTCTTTTGTTCCGCTTTTGCCTACAGGGTTTTGCCGCTATTGTTCTCATCATCCCGTTCGTGATGTTCCTGATCTTCCTGACCCTGAACGTAAGTAGAAGCACTTTAATCCCACTCTTTACCCGGGGACCAGATGAGATAAGATTTGAGTATGTTTTTCTTTCAAAATAAATTGGAAGTGATCGGAAGTGCTGCAAATCTATTTCTACATGAGTTCATGGTTTATCCAAGAATAAAAGTCCCCCCCCCAAAAAAAAAAAAACCAGCAAGCGTTGTGCACACACGGAGATTCCGGTTTTTGTAGATCAAAGTTTTGACATCGCTGGGCAAGCTTCATAAACAATTTAATTGCACCAGTCCGGACCATTAGAACTGTATTTAAATTCTACTCTCCGATTAATGAGAATGTTTTTCTTCCTGTTTGATTTCCTTTTGCTGCAGATTCTCTGTCTGCTGTGCCTCATCTCCCAGTACCAGGAGTACAAGGCCGGACGCGGTCGTGCCTGCGACGTCGAGGCCGCCCAGGTCACCCACACCACCGTGGTGGTCGCCGGCGGCGGGACCGTCATGACCGGCCAGCAGCCCGGCGCCCCGGGCACCTTCGTGGTGCAGCAGAGCCCCGGTATGATGGTGCAGCAGAACCCCGGTATGATGGTGCAGCAGAGCCCCGGTATGATGGTGCAGCAGAGCCCCGGTATGATGGTCCAGGCCCCGCCGCCGCAGTACGACCAGCAGAACCCCAACCAGCCGGACATCAAGACATACTGAGAGAATCGTTTCGAACCGAACGAACACTCACTTATACTCCCCTCCGAAGATTGCGCCGAAAAGCTTTCGCCCTTAAAGGCCCAATACAACATTGGGAAGATCGCAAAACATCGCTGTCCGCAGATTTCCTTCCAATTTACACAGTTTGTAGATGGTCATGATAGAATCCTTATGTTGAAATCTGACGGTCTGGGATGCTCTACTTCTCGAGAAATCGTCATTCAAACATCGTCAAGTAGTTTATTATTCGTGAGTAATAAGCGATTTCTTTTTGAATATTTAATGGTTTAACACAAACTGTGGCAATCCTTTGACTTTAACCAATGTTGTATAGGGCATTTAACAGAAACCGGGGCAATACGTCCAGAAGAATAATACTGCTACATCCCGAAGAATTTACTGCTATTTTTATTACTTTTTCGGCCGCATAGGCAATCCGACTTGCCCCCTTATATATCATGCTGAGATCATGGCATTTCAAGAGCAGCCTTGACTTTTAACTGAAGACGTAGATATAGCTGTGCACCTTTTCAATACAAAATAATTCCATCCAAAACATTGACCTTGTTTTGTGTGTTGATTGTTTTTCTCATCAATCTTCAAGATTATTATTAGTATCTGCAATGCGGGGATTCTCGAACGTTATGACATATAGGATGTACGCTAACTTCCGAACTTCTCTTCCTCGGGGAGGGAGCAGCATTTTGAAAGCAGCCCTTCCGTGTCAAAGTGACAAAAAAATATATTGCCGAATGGAACTATGAAATAACAGCCTGGAGTTGGTTGTAACTATTACGTGCTGCGTACAGATGATTTATGTTAAAATTCAGTTGGGTTTTCCCGCGTGAAATAACGATTTAAGTATTATGTATTATATCATTGTTTTAAAGAAAATAAGATGTACAGATTGATATTTTTTCTAATGCTCTTTATATATGAGTGTGTTTGACCAGCACCCTTATGAACTGATTTTTGTCCACCGGCCTGTAGCGGAGTAGTGGCTATTGTCGTGACCCAGTCCTTGAATTCCATGTTCATGTGAGACTACAGCAAATTGCGTTCAATGTGTATTCAGGCCGGGAAGACCGCCTGTGGGTCGTCTGCCCAGACGTCTTCTATCGTAGCCAGTAGTCTTCAGAAATATTTATGTGGTGTAGAAACTAGAATTGTTTTTCTCAATAAACACCAACGCAAGATGTAAAGTTATGCGATGCTTGTGGCGTGTGTCTTACTATAGCTGGGTGGTTTATGCACAGTAAGTTCATTAGGCGACACTCAAGTTTTGAAGATCTACATCTTGCAAACGTACACGAAACAGAATAAAACACTGTACACACATGTACAAAAATGATAAAGCCCACTGGGCTCTTGAAATCTAAAGACATGAAATGTTATCGGAAACATCAACTCCCGAGGTCTGGTTTTCAACCATGGTCGTAGTACCTTGTATCTGATGGGATACAAGGTATGATTGTAGGCGGTTGACGCCTGATTTCAGATACATGTAGAAAACGTGGTTCTACCGTTACGAGCAATGGTCGGTTCCTGTGTGTGGTCTCTTTCCACGAACAACAGAGGGCGCTGCAACAACATGTGCAGAACAACAAATCCAGCTCCCATTGAACACTGTACAAAAACACTCACTTTCAAAGCCAATTATCCCACGCCCAAAAGTATCTCAGTTCTTGTAACTATACTTAAAATTGTAGTTTGGACCTTTATCTCTCAGATTCTTTTCAATTTTAGTGCCCTTAGCCGATTATAACTTTTGCTAATTACCCCAGGAAAAAAATACCCCCAAAATGTGTAGCCGTCCAAGCCGAATTTCTGCAAGGATTTTGGGATGGACCCCTCTACTTCCACAGCCAAATAGGGCCACATTTAAAGCCAGATATGGTCCAAATGACATACCAAATTGGAGAGTGAACCCCCAGGTTGTCTTAAGCTTCACTTATTCTACAATGTAGCAGTTAATTAGCCTCCAAAGACCCCTTATTAGAATAAAATTATGGGTCCATACTTTATGATAATCAACAACAGCAACAACAACAACAACAACAATAGCAACAGCAACAGCAGCAGCAACAACATCAACAACAACAACAACAACAATAGCAACAGCAACAGCAGCAACAACAACAACAACAACAACAACAACAGCAACAGCAACAGCAACAGCAACAACAACAACAACAACAACAACATCAGCAACATCAGCATCGCAACAAAAACAACAACAACAACTACAACAGCACTTTCGTTCACGAAGCTGAGCGTGCTTTGAAATGCAGAAGTTCACTGCGTGTACATGTACACCTATTACCTCGGTACGTGAATTACATCGGTACGGTGCGCTCAAGCTGCTAGCGTATAGGGCGCCACCTATTGATATTGCCGTCGCCATGTCCTTCGCCCTCGTCCACGTTGCAGCCAAGACGAACGCCGGCGAAACATTAACCGTTCTGACGTAATATCGACCTGGTTGTCCGCCGGGCAAGCCCTGTAAATGTACGTACATGCATCCGCACCGACTCGATGTATGTGTCGGAGACATACACGCACGGGACGGAGCTGCGCTCACAAAGAAATGACGTGTGTATCCAATGGTTTATGCGGATCCAGTGTGCATGGATCGGTTGACGGAGTTTGGACTAACTTCTCTCACGTAAAAAAAACAACAACATAGCGATGTCTGGTTACATTTCTCATCCGCCATGCTAAAAGCTGTAAGATTGGATTGCACCTTTACTAATGTAAACTATATAACATGATGTTTGCGTCGAGGAGAATGTAATTCAAAGAGGTTTTGCCCTTACTCGACGTGGTAAGCACTGAATGCTTTACCACGTCAGTGTTTACCACGTCGAGAAAGGGCAAAACCTCTTTGAATTAATGTAAACTAATGTATTGGTCATTTCCTTAATTAAAGGCGAATATTTCCAGTTGGAGAAAGTGCAAACGCTTTCAAAGCAACAATTTCTTCGTCGGGTGCAGTATGTAGTTGCATCTGACGAACAACTTATTGCTAGGAATGTATTCTCTCCGACTGGTTAATCTTTGAGGGCTACCCTTACCTTCTTCTCAGTCATCAGTTAGACCAACAAGGCCAACTTTACACTCATCGTAATTATGCAAACGAATGGTCATTATTATTAATCATTATTTTTAAACATCGGCATCTTCAGTAGCCTTTGAGAGAAATTGAAACGGCAGACCCTCTGCTCAGATTTGCACCCCCGTCGTTAGTGATCAGTTTGGAACAATTTTCACTTGCTTGAAATAACAGACAAAATTAGATTCTCGTGCATGGACAGGAAGTAGGGAATACGATACCGGTTGATGCTGTATTTGTTTGAAGGGGAGATGATAATGTTTGACCAAATTTTACCTACGTACCGGTGCACGCGAGCAAAGAGCACTCGTGGAGGGAGATGGCAATTCCCCAAAGAAGAGGTCTTGAATGGCCGAGCGCCCGGGTCGATTTCCACCCACAACGGACCGACACAAAATATATACATATTGATGGCGTTCGGCGTGGAAGCACTCCACGGGGAGTTACCGGGAATTACGGGCGCGCAAAAGCACGAGTGGTTTAAGCAGTACTCCCCTCCCTCCCTCCCCATACATACACGCACATACTACGCTAACCGCCATTTCCGGCCCTCTGCACTGAAGTGAAGACTCAACCGCTGTGACTTGTGCTCTCCCCTGACAGTCCCAGGCCCACTATTCGCTATGTGCGAGGGTCTGATGCAAATAGAATACAGGAAAAGGGGGAGAGGTCGCCTTTCAGACTTTCATGCGGATGTCTTTACCACTTCTTTTACGCCCTTTCTGTCTATCTTTAACTCTCTGTTTCAGTCTCCTCTCTGTCTCCGCCCCTGTATCTGTCTTTGCCTCTCTTTCTCTTTCTCTTTCTCCTATATACCTCTCTTATTCTACCTCTCCTCCTTCCCTTTCCCCCTCCCCTTCCCTTATTCATTCCCTTTCCCCTTCCCCTTCCCCTTCCCCTTCCCCTCTCCCTTCCCCCTCCCCTTCCCCGTCCCCTTCCCCTTCCCCTTCCCACTCCCCTCCCCTTCCCCTTTCCAATTCCCCTTCCCCTCCCCCTCCACCTCTCCTTCCCCTCCTTTCCCCTTCCCCTTCCCCTTCCCCTTCCCCTTCCCCTTCCCTTCCCTTCCCCTTCTCCTCCTCCTCCCCTCTCTTATTCTACCTCTCTTCCTTCCCCTTCCCCTTCCCCTTCCCCTTCCCCTTCCCCTTCCCCTTCCCCTTCCCCTTCCCCTTCCCCTTCCCCTTCCCCTTCCCCTTCCCCTTCCCTTCCTCTTCCCCTTCCCCTTCCCCTTCCCCTTCCTCTTCCTCTTCCCCTTCCCCTTTCCCTTCCCCGTCCCCCGTCCCCTTCCCCGTCCCTTTCCCCTTCCCACCCCTTCCCCTTCCCTTCCCCTTCCCCTTCCCCTTCCCCTTCTCCTTCCCCTTCCCCTTCCCCTTCCCCTTCCCCTTCCCCTTCCCCTTCCCCTTCCCCTTCCCCTTCCCCTTCCCCTTCCCTTCCCCTTCTCCTCCTGCTCCCCTCTCTTATTCTACCTCTCCTCCTTCCCCTCCCCCTTCCCCTTCCCCTTCCCCTTCCCCTTCCCCTTCCCCTTCCCCTTCCTCTTCCCCTTCCCCTTCCCCTTCCCCCTCCCCTCCCCTTCTCCTTCCCCTTCCCCCTCCCCTCCCCTTCCCCTTCTCCTCCTCCTTCCCTCTCTTATTCTACCTCTCTTCCTTCCCCTTCCCCTTCCCCTTCCCCTTCCCCTTCCCCTTCCCCTTCCCCTTCCCCTTCCCCTTCCCCTTCCCCTTCCCCTTCCCCTTCACTTCCTTCCCCTTCCCCTTCCCCTTCCCCTTCCCCTTCCCCTTCCCCTTCACTTCCTTCCCCTTCCCTCCCCTTCCACCTCTGAGATCAAAACCCCACCCTCCTGCCTCGGTCCCTGCTTTCTCTCGAGGGCTATAGCGCCCCCAAGAGTTCACGAGCGAGGCCAAGCGAGGGACAGGAGCACGTTCACTTCATACCGCCCAAGACAAAACAGCTGGGCAAACACACGTCACCGTTGGCGCACCGTGACTCCGCACAGAGAGAGAGGCGCCCGTATCTCCCCCGTAAAGAAGCTCACCGTATACAGATACAAAAAACCAGATTTCCCCCGCACGGCAAACATCCGGGCTCGCGCTTAGAGTCCAGCTTAACCCGCCCCGTCTCCCCTCCAGGCTGCGGTCGGTGTATCGTCTGCAAACATTATATTATCGGGCAAATCCCCCCAAAACCTGCCTAAGCATGTCCTTAAGTAAACCCGTGCATGAGAGCTAAGTACAAGAAGGGGGTTGATCGACAATGCAAGCGTGCTGTGTGAAGAAATGCCGTCTAGTCTAATCGGGGCCAGAGGTTTTTTTTTATGGTCTTCACGTTGTGACCATCCCATCGCGCGACAACACTTGGGCGTGCGATCGGCCAATAGGTCGCCTCGTCTTATAGATCGTCACGTCTTGCACAATCGGTAGACTGACATTTCATTTTGTTGCCGTCCCTCTGGCTACCACTCAATCGGCTCAGCCACGGCGAGTGATCGGCATCTGGGCCGAGTTGCTTCTATACCTTTGGAAGATCATGCGACTGATTTGGCTGGAGACGCACTGCGTGTTCGGTGACCGGAATGATCGGGGGAGGGGGAATTGGCAGAGGCGAGTGGGTCCGGCGTTTGGATGCCAGCGGGAACGCTCGTCGGCAGCGTACCGCGCGAGTACCGGCCGGCCTAATCCCTGTCGCTCCTCCGATACTGCACGCTTTTAATTATATGCAGGGCTGAAAATAAATGCTGCTGATCACTTGACCACAAGTCAATATCAGCTGTTTGTCGCTGTGGTGAAACCTGACTACAGTTTCTTACCACACTTCCACAGTGTCTGGTAGATTCTTCTCGATACCACCATGTCAGTGCTAACCTACTTAGCTCTATTAGGGACATGGCAAAAATAAATCTACCTATTTTACCTATAACATGTACTGACGACATCTATCTCGTTCGTACTATTTAAATATCGCATGTACGAGATGCAAGTATACTGTAGAACGTAAGAGTTCAATCGCATACCCACGGGGCATTGCTCGTAAGTCGTACGTACGTATACCAGTTAGGTCAGAAAGGGATTTTTTCCCGCCCTGTCCCTATTGCAGCTTGGTACTGACCCGTATACTGGTCGCAAGATTCAACCGGCACGTGTGCACAGCTGGCGCGTGGATCGACGCTTGGTAAACGTGCGTTCGGATTGCATTGGGCGGACATTTTTGGGATCGTTGCTCCTCGTGGATGAACGCGGATGATTCTTTCCTCTTCCTCTTCCTCTTCCGTGTCACCTCCCGTCCCTTGGGGGCACGGGTAGGAGTTGGTGGGGTGACAGTCGGGCTAGCTGCAGTCGGGGCCCGCTTAGATTTTGAGTTCGAGACGGGAGATACCCAAGCCCCAGAGGGTCAACCCTGGACCCCGGAATAACTATCAACCCCCCCCCCCCACACACACACACCGTTCTAAATCCCCCGTAATCTACCCGGGGAAAAACACAATCGGACAATCTTCTCCTCCTCCTTCGTCCAGGCACCTTTCCCTTTCATGTCCTCTCTTCGTTTATATCGCCACCTATTCCTTGATCTATCCCTTCCTGGCCTGAGTCTGGAAAAGCTGTTTGTCTCGGCGAGATACGGGGATCCCACTGTTTCCTTTAGCTCAGGCGTAAACCCCCACCCCAACCCACCACCATCTAAATGTACTTCTATTTGGTTTCTTTGTCTATTCATACCCAATGTATTGTTTCCAAACTTACCTTATTTTTCACTGTTACATACTGTCTCTCTCAAAATCCTGTTACCAAAATTATTTTGCTCTGTATAATGATATGTGTTCAACTTACTGATGTAGTTTAACCTTTGGTACGGGACCTTTGCTGGAGACAGCTGCTCGCACTAGCGAGACGTGGTGTAATATTGCCTCTGTCTTCGGCTAAAATCCCCAAACTTCCTTCATTTCAAACACAATTCTTTTACTTAAGGTGATATACAAAAATGTTGCACACTGCTTACTGACTAAAATTACCAAAATGTAAATCTTAAAATTTAGTGGGCCTGACGTTTCGATCCTAGCAGGACCTTTCTCAAAGGCAGAGTGACAAGGACAAAACAGATACATGTACACGAAGGAAGGGGGAAGAGAGTGAATAGGACACGGATGAGAAACAAAGGACAAAGAGTGAAGCTGGTAGGGAGAGATCAAAAGGAAGGGCAATGAGTAGGGTAGGGATTAGAGAGAAGAGGGGGAAAGATCAAAGAGGAGGGCAAGGAGTAGGGTAGGGATTAGCGAGAAGAGGGGGAAAGATCAAAGAGAGAAGTGTGAAGGACTGAACACAAAAGAAGGATTATCAGAAAGCTGCATGGTGTTAGTCATTACCCTCCTGGATGTTGAGACCATGTGGTTGAATAGTCCGAAGACGCTTCATCAACATTTTCTCACGGCTAAAAACACTACGGTGACCAAGTGATTCTATGCCCAGTACACTAATATCTGATATCGAAAGATCAGGGAGATTGAAGTGATACCCAACAGGGGTGTCCATTTTACCGATTTTGATAGTAGACCTATGGCCCCGTTTTTAAGGGAGGTTTCTTTTACTTGTTAAAATGTGTACATTTCTGTTTATTCTGTGTATTGTCATGTAGGTTCATTATTTGTTTTACTTTCATGTATGTATATTCATATCAAATGGATTTGAAATAAAGTTTCCATCTTCTTCTTCTTCTCGTTCCATTCTCTAATACAATGAACTATATGGTACCGTAAAAAAATCATCTATCTATGTTGCTATGACAAAACATTGGAATTATTGGTCAGGTCAAGCCAATGGTATAAATCTATTTAGAAATCTGCAAGTGGGCACTTTCAGACGAGGATCGTGTCGTATGATTCTGGTTGTGCCTGCTATATTATGCTGAAATGCTGAGAGGACCATGCAGAGAGATCACTTTCTGCCCGCTGCCTTCCTTAGAGGGATTCCCCCAGCATTTTTTCCCCCTTATCGTCCACCCAAAAGAGTAATGTGCAGACTTGTTTTAATTAATTGGATTGTGGTCGTGTAAGGAGGAAGGGGGGGGGGGAGTGAGAGCAAAGGCAACATGTCCGTGAGTCGTGTGCACCGGTCTTTGCTCCCGTGACGCCGACAGTGTCCTGCGGTGGTTTTCTGGCGTAAAGCTCGGTCCCTTTCCCCCGTCTGTCTTTCTCTCTGTCTTCCCTCTCTCTGCCTCTATAATGTTTATCTTTATAGTGTCTCTCACTCGGCCTCTTTCTCACTCTCCTCTCTCCCCTCTCTCCTTCTCACTCTCTCTCTCCTTCTCACTCTCTTCTCCTTATCCCCTTCCCTCTCCCTCCACTTCCTTCTCGCTCCCCTTCTCTCCTCTCTATCTATTTCTCACTCTATTCTCCCTTTTCCCCTTCCCTCTCCCTGCCTTCCTTTTCCCTCCCCTTCTCTTCTCTCTCCTCTCTCTTTCTCACTCTCTTCTTCCTATCCCCCTTCCCTCTCCCTCGCCTTCCTTCTCCCTCACCTTCTATCCTCTCTCCTCTCTACTCTCTCTTTCTCACTCTCTTCTCCCTATCCCCCTTCCCTCTCGCTCCCCTTCCTTCTCCCTCTCCTTCTCTCCTTCTCACTCTCTTCTCCCTATCCCATTCCCTCTCCATCCCTTCTCTCATCTCTCCTCTCTCTCTTTCTCACTTTTTTCTCCCTATCCCCCTTCCCTCTGCCTCGCCTTCCTTCTCCCTCGCCTTCTCTCATCTCTCCTCTCTCTCTTTCTCACTCTTTTCTCCCTATCCCCCTTCCCTCTCCCTCCCCTTCCTTCCCCTCCCCTTCTCTCCTCTCTCCTCCCTCTTTCTCAATCTCTTCTCCCTATCCCTCCCCTCTCCCTCGCCTTCCTTCTCCCTCCCCTTCACTCCTCTCTCCTCCCTCTTTCTCACTCTCTTCTCCTTATCCCCTTCCCTCTCCATCCCCTTCCTTCTCCCTCCCCTTCTCTCCTCTCTCCTCCCTCTTTCTCACTCTCTTCTCCCTATCCCCTTCCCTCTCCCTCTCCTTCCTTCTCCCTCACCTTCTCTCCTCTCTCCTCTCTCCTCTCTCTTTCTCACTCTCTTCTCCTTATCCCCCTTCCCTCTCCCTCCCCTTCCTTCCCCTCCCCTTCTCTCCTCTCTCCTCCCTCTTTCTCAATCTCTTCTCCCTATCCCTCCCCTCTCCCTCGCCTTCCTTCTCCCTCCCCTTCACTCCTCTCTCCTCCCTCTTTCTCACTCTCTTCTCCTTATCCCCTTCCCTCTCCATCCCCTTCCTTCTCCCTCCCCTTCTCTCCTCTCTCCTCCCTCTTTCTCACTCTCTTCTCCTTATCCCCTTCCCTCTCCATCCCCTTCCTTCTCCCTCCCCTTCTCTCCTCTCTCCTCCCTCTTTCTCACTCTCTTCTCCCTATCCCCTTCCCTCTCCCTCCCCTTCCTTCTCCCTCGCCTTCTATCCTCTCTCCTCTCTCCTCTCTCTTTCTCACTCTCTTCTCCCTATCCCCCTTCCCTCTCCCTCCCCTTCCTTCTCCCTCACCTTCTATCCTCTCTCCTCTCTCTTTCTCACTCTCTTCTCCCTATCCCCCTTCCCTCTCCCTTCCCTTCCTTCTCCCTCTCCTTATCTCCTTCTCACTCTCTTCTCCCTATCCCCTTCCCTCTCCCTCCCTTTCCTTCTCCCTCGCCTTCTATCCGCTCTCCTCTCTCCTCTCTCTTTCTCACTCTCTTCTCCTTATCCCCTTCCCTCTCTCTCCCCTTTCTTCTCCCTCTCCTCTCTCTTTCTCACTCTCTTCTCCTTATCCCCTTCCCTCTCCTTCCCCTTCCTTCTCCCTCCCCTTCTCTCCCCTCTCCTCTCTCTTTCTCACTCTCTTCTCCCTATCCCCCTTCCCTCTCCCTCCCCTTCCTTCTCCCTCCCCTTCTCTCCTCTCTCCTCTCTCTTTCTCACTATCTTCTCCCTATCCCCCTTCCCTCTCCCCCTTCCTTCTCCCTCCCCTTCTCTCCCCTCTCCTCTCTCCTTCTCACTCTCTTCTCCCTATTCCCATTCCCTCTCCCTCTCCTTACTTCTCCCTCCCCTTCTCTCCTCTCTCCTCTCTCTCTTTCTCACTCTTTTCTCCCTATCCCCCTTACTTCTCCCTCCCCTTACTTCTCCCTCACCTTCTCTCCCCTCTCCTCTCTCTTTCTCACTCTCTTCTCCCTATTCCCCTTCCCTCTCCCTCCCATTCCTTCTCGCTCCCCTTCTCTCCATTCTCCCTCCCCTCTCTATTTCTCACTATCTTCTCTATAACCCCATTCCTTTTCCCGCCCCTTCTCTCCTCTCTCCTTTCTTCTCTCTCTCTCCTCTCTCTTTCTCACTCTCTTCTCCTTATCCATCCCCTTCCCTCTCCCTCCCCTTCCTTCTCGTTCCCCTTCTCTCCTCTCTCTCTTTCTCACTCTCATCTCCCTATCCCTCTTCTCTCTCCCTCCCCTTCCTTCTCACCACTCTTCTCTCCTCTCTCGCTTTCTCACTCTCGATCTTCTCCCTATCTCTCCCATTCTCTATCCCTCACCTTCCTTCTCTCTCCTCTCTTCTCCTCTATATCCTCTCTCTTTATCCCCCCCTCTCTCTATCTCTCTCTCGATTTATCTCTCTTTCTCTCTCCCACCCCTCTATTTCTATATCTCTTTCTCTCTCTCCCTCTCTCCCGTCTCTCTCTCTCCCCCTCTACCCCTCATATTCTCTCTCACTAAACTCCCTGGGCTCTTTCCCTGGTATTTCGTCTGAGGGCCCGCAGCCAGATCTCCAATTTCCGAGAGACTGTATCTTGCCCGTCCTCCCCAAGTTGATTAGTGCTGCCACGTTCCTGGCTCCGCTCCTCATGAGCGAGGGACGGACGGTGGTGGTGATGGGAGGGGGGTGGGGGGGGGGGCCTTGGAGGTCGGGTCTCGGGTCTCGGGTCTGGGGGCTGGGAGTTGCCTGTAGGCTCGGAGCCAACGACGTTCATCTGAGCCAGAGACGATGTTGTCGTATTCCTTCCCTGTTCCTTATTAAAATATTACCTCACCCACGTTTTGTTTGAATTGGAACAGTGTGCCTTCGATGAAACGGATTCCTTGCTTATTGCTCTACCAGCTGAAATGTAGAAATTGTAGTTAGTTTTGTTTTGTTTTGGTTTGTTTTGTTTTGTTGTGTTTCGATTTGTGTTTCGTTTCGTTTCATTTCATTTCGTTTCGTTTCGTTTCATTTCGTTTCGTTTCGTTTCGTTTCATTTCGTTTCATTTCGTTTCATTTCATTTCGTTTCTTTTTGGTTCGTTTCGTTTCGTTTCGTTTCGTTTCGTTTCGTTTCGTTTCGTTTCGTTTCATTTCGTTTCGTTTCGTTTCGTTTCATTTCGTTTCATTTCGTTTCGTTTCATTTCGTTTCTTTTCGGTTCGTTTCGTTTCGTTTCGTTTTGATTCATTTCGTTTCGTTTCGTTTCGTTTCGTTTCGTTTCGTTTCGTTTCATTTCGTTTCTTTTCGGTTCGTTTCGTTACGTTTCATTTCGTTTCGTTTCGTTTCGTTTCGTTTCGTTTCGTTTCGTTTCGTTTCATTTCGTTTCTTTTCGGTTCGTTTCGTTTCGTTTTGGTTCGGTTCGGTTCGTTGCGTTTCGCTTCGTTTCGTGGCGGTCAGGTTTCATCCTTGACAGTCAAGTCATGTTGGCCATTACAATGGCATGCTATCATTTGTTCAAAGGTGTGTTTTTTTTCAAGAGACTAATCAGAATGGCGGAATTGCGCACGTTACGCTTCCTGCTCACAGACAGCGCCAGATGACGACCCTTAGACGACTAGTCTCTTTCGCAGTCGCTGGATTCGCTCTTCGTTGTTTTGCTCGTCATTCAGCGCCGCCACCGTGTCGTCGAGCGTCAACCCAAGCATAGCAGAGTCCCCCCCCTTGGTGGCACTCGAAAGACGGGAAGCAAAACAAGATGGCCGAAAACATGACCGCTGTCCACGTCCAGTCAACGATGACCGGCCATCGCCGGGCTGATATACTTGGGGCACACGAAGCGCGGACATCGGGTAGTGAATGTCAGCGGAGACGCCGCTGGAAGCACTTCAAGACATCGCCGTTACGAGGGGGAGAGTATACCGGGCTGGCTCCCTCAAGATCGGCCCGTCCAAATAGCAGATCCCCCGGGAAAGGGAATAGCAACTGTATGATAACATGCTGGGCTTGAATATCATTGTTCTGCTCTTCTGGGATATGCATGGGGACTGTTATTTTCACGGCGGTGGCACAAGGAGAGCGGCAAGATGGTGGTGGATGTAGGCTTGTCTGCAAACAAGATGATGCGGGGGAGAGTGGGGGAGAGTAAATGAAAGAGAGAGAGGGAGACACAGGCAGAGAGAGAGAGAGAAACTGAGAGAGGGGGAGACAGAGACAGTGAGGCAGCGAAAGAGAGGAGAGAAAGAGACAAAGAGAAGGAGAGAGGGTGAGAGGGGCACAGAGAGGGGAGAGTGAGAGAGAGTATAGGGAGGAGAGGGTCTAGTGACAGACAGAGAGACAGTGAAAGGGGAAGAAAGAGAGGGAGGGAGCCTGGAGACAGGCAGAGAAAGCCTGAGAGGGGATAGAAGAAAGAGAAGAGGGGGGAGAAAGAGAGTGAAGAGAGGGGGGACAGAGGGAGGAAAGAGAGGGGAAAAGACAAGCTGGAGATAGGGCCAAGATACGCTGAGCTGACTCGCTCAAGAAGTACACCCCGACGCGGAGTAAGTATACTGATGGCAACGCATTACCTAGATTGTAGGACTGGACGCTGTGATATCGTATTTTAGGGAATGGAGTATAAGTGCAGGTTCACCTGACTTCCGTTGATTGTGGCCTACGTTCCAATCCAGCCCTGGTGCGGGAACCTCATTGGACGTACCGAAGCTGGGTGACCCGGGTTCAAATATCACCCGGTGCAGACCACATTGTATAGTCGTGATGGAATCGTTGGGCAACTATTCGGCAATCTCTTTCAATTTCATTTCATTTCATTCATTATTTCTCAGGGCAAGTACAGAGTTACAAGAAAATGACAAAACCAAACAGAGCATGAACATGCTAGCACTCCGAAGGATTGCCAAAATGCGAACTTGATAACAATGGAGTGGCTAGCTCGGCCTGCCTTCTGTATGTCTTGCATACATAAAATACTGTATGGTACTTTGCGCAATATCCTCGTGAGTAATATCCGACATGCATCCCCATTCACGCCGTGCGCCATTTCCCCCGTCCGAAGCTTTGCATGCGCACTGGTCGTGTGCGCGGGCGGCTGATGCGTGCACGCTCGTACTGCGAGCCGTACACGCCTGCGAGCCGTGTACGGCTGTGATCCGGGCGTGGTCGTGCCGTGGTTTGCGTGCGTATAGGCCCGGATCTCTGCCCTGAACCGTACCGGAGAGACCGCCTTGGACAAGGCTAAGTGCAGACACGTACGACGGTACGAACGCCCCGTCCCCAAATACCCCCTGACCAATACTAAGGAGCTAAAGCTTATGCCCTACAGGCGTGCATGGTTATACCCTCTCCCAGACCCACTCACATTGTAAATGTATCTTTCAATTATTTGTTTCAACGTGTGGTGACGGTTAATCCGACTTCTTTTGAAATGGCCCACGTATAAAATTAGTTCCTCCATGGTGTGACTATGGAACATTTTGCATGAGCTCGGAAAAACATGCCATCAATATAAACTTCACGAGTGGTGGACTTGCATTCCAGTCCCTCTATCGTCGGCCATATAATATTAATTACTATATAGATAGTTCAGCGAAAGTTTCAGCGAAACATGTGACAACTCTATTTCTTTCGCTGGTTGTCGTGTTAAAGGGGCGATGAAGCTGCAGTTATATTTTAAATTGAATATTTCATTTCTTTCAGCAAAAACACAACAGACTGGACTGGGATTTGAACCTAGGACTCTGGTTTAAAGCCCCAACACAACATTGCTCGAGGTCAAATAATACCATCCATACGTTGTCTGATCCAACATATGCATGAAATAGCACACCTGTGACAATTTCAGCTCAATCCGCCAACAGAGTCTCGAGAAAATCGTGAAAACCGCTTCATTTGTTTCGCGAAAATGCAGCATTCAACGCCGTACTGTTCCGAAGAAAGGAGTTTAGATCTCGGTGAGACGTAAACGATTTCTTTTACTCTTTTCTCCCAAAATACAACATTTTATGCAGAAATATTTCAGTGCGAGGTTTCTACCATAACCATCTTCAAACTGTATAAGTTTCATGGAAATCTGTGAACATTTCTGTTTTTAGATCTTACCAATGTTATGTAGGGGCTTTAAAGGCCCAATACAACATCGGGAAGATCGGAAAACATCGACGTCCACAGATTTCCTTCTAATTTACACGGTTTGTAGATGGTCATGATAGAATCATCATGTTGAAATCTGACGGTCTGCATGGGATGCTGTAACTACTTCTCGAGAAATCTTCACTCGAACATCGACAAATAGTTAACTCGCGAGTAATAAAAACTATTTCTTATACTACAGAACGGTGCGAAAACCGTGACGGGTTTTTGTTTGCCTTTTTCTATTTTCTCGGATTACCATTTGAGCTAAAACCTTCGCATGATTTTTTTTTTTGATTTTTTTTTTTGGAAACTGTGGCAATCTGTTGACTTTTACCAATGTTGCATAGGGCACAAAATCTCTCGAGGCCTTTAGCTCAGCACGTAGCTCATCGTGTGCGGTCAACTTTTGGTGAGATTTCTGCCTCAAGAGGCCGTGAGACCAATATCTATCCTGTTTGATTTTGGAAACCACGTGAACAGGGCATGCGCTTTCATTGGCCAGTTGTCAGGATTGTTTGTTTTGGGCTCAGCACGTAACTCAAGATGATTTTTTCCCACGGGAGTGTTGTCAGCACGCGATATTCGAATGACAAGTCCAACGCAGTACAGGTAAGCATCAAGTGAATTACGATATGTTGCTATGATAGTCCCACTCTATCTTACCAGGGAAGAATTGTGATATACAAAAATGTTGCAAACTGCTTACTGACTAAAATTACCAAAATGCAAATCTTAAAATTTAGTGGGCCTGACGTTTCGATCCTAGCAGGACCTTTCTCAAAGGCAGAGTGGCAAGGACAAAACAGATACATGTACACGAAGGAAGGGCGAAGAGAGTGAATAAGACACGGATGAGAAACAAAGGACAAAGAGTAAAGCTGGTAGGGAGAGATCAAAGGGAAGGATTTGGGAAGGGAAGAATTGTCTTAGCTTAGTAGCTTTCGTGAATGGTCAGCTCTGTGACATCTGGACCAGGCCTTTGGTGGGTGAGGAAAACAACACCTCGAGGTCTTCTATAAGATCAAGAACAAACAAAGGTAAATCTGTTGCTAACTGCTTAGTCTGGGGTCCAGACGGTGTTATCGTTTGGATACGCCACCACGATAGGGCGTTCTTCCGCAGCCACCCGCACGCACGTCCGCACCACTGCACGCACGGGTTGACTTCGATAACAGTGAGTGCGTGCGTGCGGGCGTGCGTGCGTGCGTGCGGGTTGCTGCGGAAGAACGTAGTCAGAGGGCATAGTGGCGTGGCGTATGCAAACGACAACAAAGTCTAGAACCTAGACTACTAACTTGCTTAGCAATCCGTTGGACCTTTGGGGTGAAATGCAAGATTGTAGTTAGTGGCCTTTGTTTGTTTCTATCCTTAGCTAGCAGGACCTCCACCAGATTAGTGTTAGAATGACTATTATACTGGCTTTAGTTGGCCGTGCCTCATTGGACAATGGCACCGTGTTAAAAGGTGCTGCACAATTTTAGAATGATGGTCGTTCTGCATGGGTGGGTTCAGGTATTAGCATGAAAACTGAAACTTGCAAATACACCCCGAGAACGAGTGTGAAAAACAGCTTGACTGTTAAAACTTTGCAGTTCTTTATCATGAATTTAAGTGATAACAATGTCTGTTGCACGCGGAAGCCCTTTAAAGAAAAAACCCCGAATAACCAACGGCGTCTGTTAAGTTAGTACACGTGGTCCAATGAGCGCCCGCCATGACAGTCCTCGGTGTACAATAGGATTGTTACTGTGGCCTTGTTCCCAGGGTCTATAATCGACCTCGTCCCTAACCATGCGGGACAGAGTAGGGGGAACCAAGATGGCGACCGTACTGCCTGTAGTTGGCCGTGCCTCACTCATTTGACAATGGGCAGATGCGTTCCATTGCAACCTTAAAGGCACTATACAACATTGGTAAAGGTCTAAAGATTGCAACAGTTTGTGTGTTAAACCATTAAACATTCCCAAAAAGAAATCTGTAGTGTAAAAATATTTTATTACTCGCGAGTAATAAACTGTTTGTCGATGTTCGAGAGAAGATTTTTCGAGAAGGACAGCATCCCAGACCGTAAGATTCCAACATGATGATTCTATCATGACCATCTACAAACTGTGTACATTAGAAGGAAATCTGTGGACATCGATTTTTCTGATCTTCCCAATGATATACTGGGCCTTTAGCAATATTTTTTTTTTTTTACAAGGGCCCACATTATCTTATACTAGCTCTGCTTTCTCGCGGGTGCCTTAACAGTATATCCCGTAGTTCTAAATAGAAACAATCGTAAAATGTGACCCGCCACAGCGACATGAGGAATATCCCACCAAAACACTTTTCGTGTAAACAACGCCTGAAGTCAAAGTATCTTCTCAATTCGATAGTCAATTTTAGTTTTTTGTATTTTCTGAGAGTTAATGAATTGGAGGATATTATGTCCAAAGTATTTTTCCGAAATCCGTCTCTAACTGTTGAAAAAACGATGATTTCGGGGGAGTGTTTGTGTACTGTTTTCATGAAAATTTAAAGTTCCTGCCTTTTTGAATGGCCGCTTTCGAGGAGTTAAAATGGCGCTGCTATTATTGTGTCTGGTACCAAATGAACGAGCGAAGTCCCCTTGTACCATTTACAACAAAGTTCACACGGAAATAATTTTTATATCATTTGA
>OX465102.1:29059267-29231767 GCA_949987565.1 Luidia sarsii
GAGAAAGGTCCTGCTAGCATCCATAAACCAGGCTTTGTGATCAATTGAGAAAGGTCCTGCTAGCATCCAAACACCAGGCTTTGTGACCAATTGAGAAAGGTCCTGCTAGCATCCAAACACCAGGCTTTGTGACCAACTGAGAAAGGTCCTGCTAGCATCCATAAACCAGGCTTTGTGACCAATTGAGAAAGGTCCTGCTAGCATCCATAAACCAGGCTTTGTGACCAATTGAGAAAGGTCCTGCCAGCATCAAAACATTAGGCCGTCTGACCATTTGAGAAAAGCTCTGCTAGCATCCAAACGCTGCCATCTTACCAATTGAGAAATGTGTTGTTGATATGTGTCTTTGCAACCGGTGAGCAGTTTTCAACAATACCATGGAAGGTTTCTATAGCGTATTGCACACGGAACAAAAAATGTAGGCTATACTGTCTTACCGTAGTATGATTCTTGGCAACTTGTGGTGCGAAATATCCCACTGTCTATATATAGTATAGGCCTTTCGAATCGATTTCTATTTGCGGAAAACGAACAAAACGGGGGGCTTCGAGTGCAGCACTTCCATCGAAATCGTCAGTAACTCGGGAGAGGCGGTTTCCGTGTATCGAACGTCACAGACATCAAGTCTGTTACCGACATTCCTGCCTCGCTAACTCACCGCGTGGTTTGTCTTCGCTGTATTATATGCAGCCGCTAATCGATCGGCCCACATTGTACTTAACCTAACGGAAGGGAACGGAAAGCACGATGACTGAAATAAGAGCCAGACAATCGAAACTCCCTATAGTCACATCCCGAGAGGAAAATGGCTAGGGAAATCCTGGCCTTGACAGTCAAAAACAAAAATGGAGATAAATGAGACTAAAGGCTTTTCATGGTGGGTGAAACAATACAGGAGGGTTTGCGGTGACACCAATGTATAAGGTCTCTTAAACAAGAGGTGTGGTTCTGAGAAGAACCTGAGTGATAACTCGAAATTCCGGCCAGTATGCTCTGGCCGTCATCAGGAAAATGTCCCTGCCTCTGTCTAAGCCTCTGTCTCTATCTCTGCCTCTGCCTCTGCCTCTGCCTCTGCTTCTGTCTCTGCCTCTGCCCCTGCCTCTGCCCCTGCCTCTGCCTCTGCCTCTGCCTCTGCCTCTGCCTCTGCCTCTGCCTCTGCCTCTGCCTCTAGCTCTGCCTCTAGCTCTGCCTCTAGCTCTGCCTCTGCCTCTGCCTCTGCCTCTGCCTCTGCCTCTGCCTCTGCCTCTGCCTCTGCCTCTGCCTCTGCCTCTGCCTCTGCCTCTGCCTCTGCCTCTGCCTCTGCCTCTGCCTCTACCTCTGCCTCTGCCTCTGCCTCTGCCTCTGCCTCTGCCTCTGCCTCTGCCTCTGCATGCCTCTGCCTCTGCCTCTGCCTCTGCCTCTGCCTCTGCCTCTGCCTCTGCCTCTGCCTCTGCTCTGCCTCTGCCTCTGCCTCTGCCTCTGCCTCTGCTCTGCCTCTGCCTCTGCCTCTGCCTCTGCCTCTGCCTCTGCCTCTGCCTCTGCCTCTGTCTAAGCCTCTGTCTCTATCTCTGCCTCTGCCTCTGCTTCTGCCTCTGCCTCTGCATCTGTCTCTGCCTCTACCTCTGCCTCTGTCTAAGGCTCTGTCTCTGTCTCTATCTCTGCCTCTGCTTCTGCCTCTGCCTCTGCGTCTGTCTAAGCCTCTGTCTGTATCTCTGCCTCTGCCTCTGCCTCTGCCTCTGCTTCTGCCTCTGCCTCTGCCTCTGCCTCTGCCTTCGAAATCGTCAGTAACTCGGGAGAGGCGGTTTCCGTGTATCGAACGTCACAGACATCAAGTCTGTTACCGACATTCCTGCCTCGCTAACTCACCGCGTGGTTTGTCTTCGCTGTATTATATGCAGCCGCTAATCGATCGGCCCACATTGTACTTAACCTAACGGAAGGGAACGGAAAGCACGATGACTGAAATAAGAGCCAGACAATCGAAACTCCCTATAGTCACATCCCGAGAGGAAAATGGCTAGGGAAATCCTGGCCTTGACAGTCAAAAACAAAAATGGAGATAAATGAGACTAAAGGCTTTTCATGGTGGGTGAAACAATACAGGAGGGTTTGCGGTGACACCAATGTATAAGGTCTCTTAAACAAGAGGTGTGGTTCTGAGAAGAACCTGAGTGATAACTCGAAATTCCGGCCAGTATGCTCTGGCCGTCATCAGGAAAATGTCCCTGCCTCTATCTCTGCCTCTGCCTCTGCCTCTGCCCCTGCTTCTGTCTCTGCCTCTGCCCCTGCCTCTGCCCCTGCCTCTGCCTCTGCCTCTGCCTCTGCCTCTGCCTCTGCCTCTGCCTCTGCCTCTGCCTCTAGCTCTGCCTCTAGCTCTGCCTCTAGCTCTGCCTCTGCCTCTGCCTCTGCCTCTGCCTCTGCCTCTGCCTCTGCCTCTGCCTCTGCCTCTGCCTCTGCCTCTGCCTCTGCCTCTGCCTCTGCCTCTGCCTCTGCCTCTGCCTCTGCCTCTGCCTCTACCTCTGCCTCTGCCTCTGCCTCTGCCTCTGCCTCTGCCTCTGCCTCTGCCTCTGCATGCCTCTGCCTCTGCCTCTGCCTCTGCCTCTGCCTCTGCCTCTGCCTCTGCCTCTGCCTCTGCCTCTGCTCTGCCTCTGCCTCTGCCTCTGCCTCTGCCTCTGCTCTGCCTCTGCCTCTGCCTCTGCCTCTGCCTCTGCCTCTGCCTCTGCCTCTGCCTCTGCCTCTGCCTCTGCCTCTGCCTCTGCCTCTGTCTAAGCCTCTGTCTCTATCTCTGCCTCTGCCTCTGCTTCTGCCTCTGCCTCTGCATCTGTCTCTGCCTCTACCTCTGCCTCTGTCTAAGGCTCTGTCTCTGTCTCTATCTCTGCCTCTGCTTCTGCCTCTGCCTCTGCGTCTGTCTAAGCCTCTGTCTGTATCTCTGCCTCTGCCTCTGCCTCTGCCTCTGCTTCTGCCTCTGCCTCTGCCTCTGCCTCTGCCTCTGTCTAAGCCTCTGTCTCTATCTCTGCCTCTGCCTCTGCCTCTGCCAGATGACGGCCAGAGCATACTGGCCGGAACGAGTTATCACTCAGGTTCATCTCAGCAATACCTCTTCTTTAAAAGACCTTATACGTGGTGTCAACGCACACATTCCCAGATATAAAAACGGAAGGAACTCGTGGAGACGAGGAAGGAGAAGGATAGCCGTGGATGTCCAACTTTGAAAGAGCGGTTACAAAAAGAGGAGTCAGTCTGTTAAACATCATGAGCCTGGAGCTGATGGAGAAAGCAGTGACCACCGAAAATTGTATGGCATGGCATAATCGCCGACACCAATAGATAGGCCTTTGACGGAGAGAGAGAGACCGCAGATAGATAACCTATTCAGAGACAACGTTAGAGCGGTGAGCCTTTAGTGAAATCATTTACGGCACAAAAGAAACTGAAGGTGCTCGATACAATCGGACCATCATTTGGACACGAGCCAGGTCAAAATATCAACTGGTCGCTGTATTTGGTCAACGAAAGCCGAACTGTTGGATTACGGTAAACATATAGTGCTTTGTTGGATTGAGTCCGTCAATAAATCCACAAGAACTCAACTAAAGATTCTACCAAAGCTGACCGGGTGTTGGGCCGGTGTAAAGGCTAATTCTTCCCCCCGCTAAATATGTCCGGGGGAACAAAATCAGCTGGATCGAAGTGTCCCCGGACAGGCTTATCCAGGTATACATGTAAAATGTACCCCCGGTCAATAATGTTCATGGCCACAACCGAGTAATAATGTCCGCGGGCAGACGCATTTAAAGGGAAGACGGGGGGGGGGGGGGGGGCAGATTTAACCTTCACACCGGCTACAGACTTGAATGCAACACTATTGATGTTCAGTTGATACAGTGTAGATGTTTCATTGGGCACCGTTGCGTTCTCGAGTGCTGCGTGCAACCTAAAACTCGCCGTATTCGTGTCGAGGTGACGAAACCTGGGCCGGCTGGCGTATTTTTTTTCCAGGACGGGAGAGGCCATCATTAGCATGAAGGCGCGCTATTGGTTGCATTTGTCTACGTATGGTGACTTATTCATCATAATCATTCAACTTAGCATCCCAAATCCTCACTTGAGTACATGTATGGTTTACATGCATGTCCATGTACATTTTGGAAAAGTGTAGGCCTACATAATGTATAACTAGTGACTATATTACTATATAGTCCTATATAGGCCTATATTACACCACAGCCGTGTACTAAAGATGTCGGTGCGCAAAATTATCATGAATAATTCACCATGACTGGATAAAATGCAACCAATAGCGCGCGTTTATGTTAATTCTGGCCTATCCCATCCTGGGAAAAAAACCCGCGGACGGCTGCATGCAGAGACTGTGGCCCGCTTTAAGGCGTAATAGGCCCGCGCCGTATTGTACGGCGCCGCTGGCACCCGTAGGTCGATGGACGGCCTATCTACCGGCGCATGGCAAGCCAAAAAAAAAGTCCATTTAAATAATCTGCTTTATTAACGCTCCATGCCTCGGGGGCCTAGTATTTTTTAACCTCTCCCTGCTTAACTTGTAGGCACTGATCGAGCCTCTACCGTTACTGCTGTCTATCACCCTAGACCCCCCCCCCCACACACACACACACTGAAACCCATGACTCACGGCTCTCAAAGGATTTGATTACACTTCCATAGTGAAGCAAGCATACATCTTCTTAAAAACAAAATCACCACCGATAGACGGTACAAACATGTTGGACTGTATCTATAAAACTTTGACCTTTCGGGAAAGCGACAGTCTTTGCACAGCTTATTAATGACATTTTTTTTGGGGGGGGTGAACTATTTTTGGCAGTTGGGGTTGCACTCAGAAGCTGTAGATCACGCGATAACATGTTGGATGGTGGCTCATTGGTGCGATGTGTTATACATTGTAACAAATATGTGACCCGGCACAGCGACATGAGGAATATCCCACCAAAACACTTTTCGAGTAAACAACGCCTGAAGTCAAAGTATCTTCTCAATTCGATTAAAAATCATTTTTTGTTTTTTTGTATTTTCGGAAAGTTAATGTAAATATATATTGGAGGATATTATGTCCAAAGGATTTTTCCGAAACCCGTCTGTAAATGTTGAAAAAAACGAGGATTTCGGGGGAGTGTTTGTGTACTGTTTTCATGAAAATATAAAGTTTCTGCCTTTTTGAATGGCCGCTTTCGAGGAGTTAGACTGGTGCTGCTATATTGTCTGGTGCCAAATGAACGAGCGAAGTCCCCTTGTACTATTTACAACAAAGTTCATACGGAAATAAATTTGATATCATTTGAAAGCTAATGGTATAATATTCTTTCACATCATTAGAAAATCTCAAAATCTCAAAAGTGGGGGTTATTCCTCGTTATGCTGTGCCGGGTCACATATTTTTGCAATATTTTTTATCTATCCAATGTTTTGGCCAGCGCAAGCCGAAAATATCAACTAGTATAAATACATTTTTGTCAATGAAGAGCAACTGTTGGATTTGTGTGATGGATGCAAATTTCCAAACCCCAGTCCCAGTCCGGAACTCGCAAGGTTTCCATTCAAGACAAAAATGTTGGGCCAGACGAATTTGCGCCCGTTTTCTTTTTTGGCAAAACGGGTTTTGCCACACGCCCTCAAGAGTCGGCGATACCCACGCGAACGGACGAAAGCATTAACAGCAATCTGAGGATGTGGAATAAAGGGTGGCATTAAACTTTTCAGATTGCAATTTTATCACGATGTGACAGTCTAAAATGGGTGGCTTGATGAAATGGGTGGCCTGCCATATAAAATTATGGTCAATCAAGTAAGCGCGCGTAATGCGCAGTGCATACCCAAGTAGTGTCCTGTTATTGCCGTGCTGAGTCGTTTATTCGCATTCGCAAGATGGATGAAACTAAGATAGCAACGTTTTACAATTGAAATAAATTACTGTTCAATTTCGTATAAAATTTGCAAAATATAAGTGGGGTTATTCCTCATTATGCTGTGCCGGGTCACATTTGTTAATTGGTTTCTATTTTGATTGCGCTACAATCCTACCCGCATTATATGTACACATATTACGTCATGATGAATCAAAACTAATTGTTAAAAAGACACAAAACGAACCAGACAGAATTGGTTCTCAGCTGAAGGGCTTAAAGTGATTTTAGCGTCTGAATGCGCTTATGCCCTTTTCCCGGGCACCCGACGGTTGGATACATTGCTGAACGTGGACGGATTAATAATTTTTTGCTCGGCAATAAGCTTGGTCAGGTTTCACCTGAGAGGGATGGGGGGTTGAGATTTATTTTAACCTATACACGGTCCAACAGAGGGCATTTTGCTGACCAGCCCTGTGACCAGTGGATGATACTGAAAGTGCCGGTTGCATTACTATACTCTCTAAATGCAAGAGAACCAATAATCCTCTCGCGCAGGGTGAAATTTCGTCAAGAAAACCGCTCAAAAAGAGTGAAGACCACTGTAAGAGGTGTGGAAACCGCCAATAATGGAGTAAAACACCACTCTATAGAGAAGCCATATGGAGAACAACTCTTTTTCAAGTTGTCCTTCATATGGCTCCCTGCACGAGTAGGATTTCACTCAAATCTGAGCGGTTTCCACATCTTTTACAGTGTTTTTTTTTCACTCTTTTTGAGCAGTTTTGGCTTTTTGGAGCGATTTTCCCCACTTGAGCGAGTGAATTATTCGCTCTTTTGCATTTAGTGAGTGCACTTTTTTTGGTGTAACATCTTACATTTTTCTCCACACGAAGGAACTCAAGAAGGCTTGAATTATCGATGGCAGCAGGACCAAATGACGCTTCCCTTCCTGTCTGTGCCAACGTCATTGAGAAACGTCTTGCCAGGTTCGAGACATGAGGCACCCTTTTTAGAAGATTTGCAGTTTAGGTATAACTATATTTAAAGGCCCTTTATACAACATTAATAAACGTCAAAAGATTGCCACATTTTTTTGTGTAAAAGCCCCTACACAACATTGGTCGAGGTCAAAGAATAGCACCCGTACGTTGTCTGATCCAATATATGCATGAAATAGCACACCTGTGAACATTTCAGCTCAATCCGCCAACCGAGTCTCGAGAAAATCGTGAAAACCGCTTCATTTGTTTCGCAAAAATGTAGCATTCAACGCCGTACTGTTCCGAAAAATAGTTTAGATCTTGGTGAGACGTAAACCATTTCTTTTACTCTTTTCTCCCAAAATGTAACATTTTAGGCAAAAATATTTCAGTGCGAGCTTTCTACTATAACCATCTTCAAACTGTATAGGTTTCATGTAAATCTGTGAACATTTCTGTTTTTCGATCTTACCAATGTTGTGTAGGGGCTTTAAACCAGCAAACATTCCAAAAAAGAATTCCTCCAAAGGTTTTTGCTCAAATGGTTTCCTGAGAAAAGTCGAAAAGGGCAAAAAACGTCACGGTTTTCGTACCGGCCTGCAGTGAAAGAAATGGTTTATTACTCGCGAGTAATAAACTATTTGTCGATGTTTGAGTGAAGATTTATCGAGAAGTACAGCATCCCAGACCGTAAGATTTCAACATACGAATTCTATCATGACCATCTAGAAACTGTGTAAATTAGAAGGAAATCTGTGGACATCGATATTTTCCGATCTTCCCAATGCTGTACTAGGCCTTACGGGCAGCGAGCAGTTTGTAACATTGTTGTAGTTCACTCTAAGACTCTAAGACTCCAAGTGGAATGTCTGCGGTCGGTGACACCATGTAGCGCATCTCTTTTGAGACGGAGTTCTTGGCCCCGAAAGCCACACACTTCGCGAACAGTAAGCTTACCTTCATTGATAATTTCATTGATGCATAATGGCGTAACACGTGGCCTGAACACACACGAAAACAGAGCAGAAATACGACTCGAAAACGAAGACTCCGTTTTTATTAACATAGAAGACAATTTCCTCGTCCTCTTGATCGAGAGCTGACGCCGAAAGTCGTCGCCAGACAGCAATCGAATTTCCATTTGACACCGAGCAGCGAGGTAGAGAGCTTTAAAGCGGAACGCATCACGTCTGGTCGTGGTATACTGGGCTAGCAAAACAGCCACAGCAAAAGACGGGATCGCATCGGAGGGTACCTTTAAATAAAAACGTGTAATGTAACCCTGTAGAAGTAGAGTATAGAAAATAAAGACAAATCGACGAAGAATATTAAGACTGGAGGGGAATTTGAATCCGAGGACTCTTGATTGACGTACCAGCGCTCTTACCACCTGATCTATCCAGCCCTAAGATGGCGGCCTCCTCAAATAATCAACTAGGCCTATCTTTGCCGAGTTATAGTATAGTTTTACTCTACTACTTCTCGTAACCAGTCTTCAAGCTGGACATCCCAGTCACCCTTCTCTTGACCTCTGATCGACTTCACATCGATTTTTTTTTCACATCTGAAGCCAGGTTTTCCAAGCCATTTTTTTTCAGGAAGTAACTAAAGGAATTTCAGTTCGGATTTTTCTTCTTTTTTTTATCTTTAAGTCAGCTAAAAGGATGAAATTAAGCAGAGGCTTTAGTCCACTCGTCACCTCGAAGCGATCGGAAGACCTTCAGGGCGTTGATTGCGACAGATGCCCGCTTTCCCTGCATGGTTTCCCAGAACACGCCTCGCCCTCATTCAGTCAATGGCCCAGCTCCACCGAGGCTGAATCCGTCGGCGGTTGACAGTCGATCAGCTAATGGGTCCGCTAGGCTCCAGGGTAGGCCTCTGTCCTCCTGTGTGACTCCGTGAGGAGTCATTACACGCGCCGTCTCCACGGCCGACCGTGCCGCTCGTTTGATCGAAATCCAGAAAGTCTAGCACAAGCCGAAAACATATCCTTGATCTAAATCTTGATTTGGCGTCGAGGAGAATGTACAACTCCAATAGGTGTTTGCCCTATACTCAACGTGTCGTTAAACACCGTATGCTAAGCGTTCAACCCGATTGCCTGATGGGAAATATTACAGACGGCTCGGGCGGGATTCGAGCTCGCGACTCCTCCTTTCTAGTGCAGACGTCTTAGCGGCTGGACCACCGAGGTCGTGTAGAGGATTCGAGTGCCGAGCTGGGAAACAATTTGTATGAACTGCGACAGTCTTGGTCATTTCTGAGTCGGGCAATATCCAAGTTCGCCGTTCATCGCTACGGTTTTTTTTGTTGCAACGCACGGATTGTTTGCCTATTCGAGCCGCTCAAATTGGGAGGCTTTTTGAGACGCTGATGGCAGCAGACATTATCAGCGCCTCTTCGAAGGTTGTGCGCTTGCTCAGAACGACAGCTAACCCTATCCCAAACAACCCTAATCCTAACCCTAACCCTAACCCTAATCCTAATCCTAATCCTAATCCTAATCCTAACCCTAACTTTATCCCTGAAGCTAACCCAACCCAACTCTAACCCTAACCGTAACACCTTAAGCCTAACCTACGCTGGTTTACAAAACACGAGGTACCAGCGACGGTGGATCAGCGTCATATGTCGGTTCTGTAATATATCTCGAGGCGTTGTATATGAGCTAAACATTGGTGTACCATATGTAGTCGAGTTATCTGATGTGTAGAGTGATTGAAGGTTTGGCGACCTTTGCCTTTGAATAGTTCGATATAATAATTATACCGTAGCCCGTACAAATAGTCTGATCAATAAAAGTTTGAGAAAAAAATACACCAATTCAGAGGTAAGAGGTAAAGAGGTAGAAGAAAAACTACTCCAATTTGTTGAGCAACAGTCTGTTCGAAATGGCCCAACGCACGCACCGGTAGTTCACATTTTGACTATCACCTCAACCATTCCGGAACCTATCCAAATCAAAACCCTTCGGGCCAGACCTCCAGCATTGAAAGAACGACCCGTTGACCACCCCTCTCTGTTCTCCATCTAATATGGATTACAATTATAGGTTACATGATAGGCCTATCCCTCAGACCGCACCCCAACTCCTACGTCTTAGTGTGATATAAATACGGAGACCCCATATTAGAAGAAAGTACGAATGCTACAAGAGATCTTCGAATGTATAGATGCTACTTCGAGCGTAGAATAAAATTAAATACATCGTTTGCTAGTCTGTGATTTTGAGTGAACTCGGTTCATGCCTGATTCAGGCGGTGTTCGAGTAAATGCGACTCAGGCTGGCCCTTTTTTTGTACAGAGAGCCAAGCGCAGAGCAAACCGGTGGAACTTTGTGTTTCATGATCACTGCCGCACTGCCAATAATTGGCACGACCTCCCTGCGAAATTAAAAAAAGAAAGAAGCGAGCACGAGAGGTGTGGGGGGGGGGGTGTTCTTGCTCGGACGCAAGCGCAGCTGTTGGATGTCACAGTCTAGTCGCCACGCAAAGGAACGGTCCCGCCAAGGCGCGTCCAACCACGTGCGGCCATTTCGCTTATAGCGAGCCCGGGCGCTATCATTTTTTCCGTGTCACATAATTATTCGCTATGGGCCCATATGTCTGTGCACACAAAATTGTGGGGTGGGGAGGCAAGGGGGAAGGGAGGGGGCTATACCAGTTGAAGCTAGGGATAGGCTTTCTGCACAGCCAATAAAGGCTTTCTGCACAGGGAATACAACGTACGTGAACAATCCGAGTGACCTGAGACTCAATTCTTCATACTTTGTGCACAAACATATGGGCCCATAGCGAATAATGTGGTACGAAAAAAAAATATTGCAGCCCGGGCTACCTCCGTGCGTGTATCCCATCTCGCCATCACAGACCGGTCTAATAACCGTTCCCCGCCCTCTCCACACACACACACACAAAAACCCGGGAGAAGAAGCCAAATTCATTTTCCCATTTCGCACCGAGCAGACGGCTGTTTGATGAGTGGGATGGGGGGGGGGGATGACGACCCTAGAACGACTTGTCGGCGCCGCGGTGCGCTCTCTCGACATGGGCCGGCTCTCGTCCGTCTCGATCTGGGCGCTGGCTCTATAATTATGGAATATCATGAGGGGTGCTGCTGTTTCTTCTTCTTCTTTTATCATCCCGTAGCCGAGCATGGAAGGGGAGATTGACGAGGGCGGTCGATAAGGAAAATGTCATCCTGACTGGATTCGTGGACGATTTACGACACCAAGGGCCTGCACTTTGAGCTGGGCGAGATGACCGATAATAACACCATGGCAAAAGACAGCGCACATAATAAGCTCGCAGCTTCCGTTTTTTTTTCTCTACCCTCTCATCTGGTCGATAAACTAGAACCCTTTCCCGGAACGGGGGTGGGGGCGCACTATACTATTTTCGTTTGAAGCACAGTGTAAGAATGCCTTTTTGGGAAGCTGTTGTTTTGAAAGCGTGACCGTGTATTTGTATGTGATGAGTGTGATCCTCGATGGTTGAGCTTTTCGGAAGCTCTCAACCAATGGTTGAAGGACAGGGTAGGGCAGAGCAGATGATGCCTGGCCAGAGCAAAGAAGAGTAGACCAGAGAAGAGCAGAACATAGCACGACAGGACAGAGCAGATGATGCTGAGCCAGAGCAAAGAAGACTAGACCAGAGAAGATCAGAACATAGCAGGACAGTACAGAGCAGAGCAGAGAAGAGCAGAGCAGAGCAGAGCAGGGCAGAGCAGAGCACAGCAGAGCAGGGCAGAGCAGGGCAGGGCAGAGCAGGGCAGAACAGAGCAGAGCAGAGCAGGGCAGAGCAGGGCAGGGCAGAGCAGGGCAGGGCAGAGCAGGGCAGAACAGAGCAGAGCAGAGCAGGGCAGAGCAGGGCAGGGCAGAGCAGGGCAGAGCAGAGCAGAGCAGAGCAGGGCAGAGCAGGGCAGGGCAGAGCAGGGCAGAACAGGGCAGAGCAGGGCAGAGCAGGGCAGGGCAGAGCAGGGCAGGGCAGAGCAGGGCAGAACAGAGCAGAGCAGAGCAGGGCAGAGCAGGGCAGGGCAGAGCAGGGCAGAACAGGGCAGAGCAGGGCAGAGCAGGGCAGAGCAGGGCAGAGCAGGGCAGGGCAGAGCAGGGCAGGGCAGAGCAGGGCAGAACAGAGCAGAGCAGAGCAGGGCAGAGCAGGGCAGGGCAGAGCAGGGCAGAACAGGGCAGAGCAGGGCAGGACAGGGCAGGGCAGAGTAAAGCAGAGCAGGGCAGAGCAGGGCAGAACATGGCAGAGCAGGGCAGGACAGGGCAGGGCAGAGCAGAGCAGGGCAGGGCAGAGCAGGGCAGAACAGGGCAGAGCAGGGCAGGACAGGGCAGGGCAGAGTAAAGCAGAGCAGGGCAGAGCAGAGCAGAGCAGAACAGGGTTGGGCAGGGCAGAGTAGGGTAGAGCAGAGCAGAGCAGGACAGAGCAGAGAGCAGGACAGACCAGAGCAGAGGAGGGTCGGGCAGATCAGAGCAGGGTTGGGCAGGGCAGAGCAAAGTAGAGCAGAGCAGAGCAGAGCAGAGTAGATTAGAGCAGAGCAGAGCAGAGCAGAGTAGATCAGAGCAGAGCAAAGCAGAGCAGAGCAGAGCATGCAGAGCAGAGCAGAGCTGAGCAGAGCTGAGCAGGGCAGAGAGGGCACAACAGGGCAGAGCAGAGCAGGGCAGAGCATGCAGAGCAGAACATGGTTGGGCAGGGCAGAGTATAGGGTAGAGCAGAGCAGAGCAGGGCAGAGCAGAGCAGGATTGGGCAGAGCAGAGCAGGGTTGGGCAGGGCAGAGCAGGGTAGAGCAGAGCAGGGCAGAACAGGGCAGAACAGAGCAGAGCAGAGCAGGGCAGAGCAGGGCAGAACAGGGCAGAGCAGGGCAGGACAGGGCAGAGCAGAGCAAAGCAGAGCAGGGCAGAGCAGAGCAGAGCAGAGCAGGGTTGGGCAGGGCAGAGCAGGGTTGGGCAGGGCAGAGCATGGTAGAGCAGAGCAGGGCAGGAAAGGAAAGGAAAGGAAAGGAAAAGAAAGGAAAGGAAAGGAAAGGAAAGGAAAGGAAAGGAAAGGAAAGGAAAGGAAAGGAAAGGAAAGGAAAGGAAAGGAAAGGAAAGGAAAGGAAAGGAAAGGAAAGGAAAGGAAAGGAAAGGAAAGGAAAGGAAAGGAAAGGAAAGGAAAGGAAAGGAAAGGAAAGGAAAGGAAAGGAAAAGATCGCGGGTAAGCGTATTGGTGTTTTTTGTGTCAAGCTTTCCCAAAATTAGACTCTGCTGATTCATATACTGCATTCTGATTGGTCGGGTTTGTATGTGGTTTTTAAATCTTCTTTGAGCGTAGGTCCAAGCTTCGCTCCATTAACTTTTTTGGGGGGCAGGGCAGGGCAGGGCAGGGCAGGGCAGGGCAGGGCAGGGCAGGGCAGGGCAGGGCAGGGCAGGGCAGGGCAAGGCAGGGCAGGGCAGGGCAGGGCAGGGCAGGGCAGGGCAGGGCAGGGCAGGGCAGGGCAGGGCAGGGCGGGGCAGGGCAGGGCAGGGCAGGGCAGGGCAGGGCAGGGCAGGGCAGGGCAGGGCAAGGCAGAGCAGAGAAGAGCAGGGCAAGGCAGGGCCGTGACCTTCGACATGCATGCGTCAAGTGACTCTTCCTCAACAACCAACCCCCCCCCACTTTTCTCGAATGAGCCCGTCATTATCGAATGGGAAAAGAGATGATGAAAAGAGAAAGGAGAGGAGGAACGAGTAGTCCTTCGTCGAGACGGGACGTCGAGATGGGGACAAAGGCGCGTTGATTCCCCCCCCCCACACGGAGTCTGCTGTGCGCAGGGTAAGGGGCAGAGGCCCGAGAGGCTGCCAGTGACTTCGTCGAACGCCTCGGGACCAGGAGTTAAACCTATCATCCCCGGGGGTACCTGCACGGGCAATATTACCGGGCTGAGAAGAAACGAAGGAGCCTGGGTGGGGGGAAGGGGACGCGCGCTCCCGCCGCTGCCTCTTCCGACGAGATTTATACGGGCGCCCGGCCCGCCTTCGTTCCATCGCTACCCGCCGAACAGAATTAGCTCGAAATTGCTGAGGCGTGCGCTGAGGGGGATAATCAAATTGAGGGGGAAAAATCAACCCCCCCCCTCCTTCCCCGCTCGCCAAGTTAAGTTGTGGAGAGGTGGGAAAAGAAGTGAAGGAGAAGAGAAAAGGAAGAGGGGGGTGTGGAGAAGGGGAACGAACAGCTCACTTGGCTGGTCGTCCACTCGATTCAACTGGCAACTTGCCGGACGTTTTTTCTTCTATAATGGGATCGCTTCGTTACCGCTCAACGGGAAGGAAGAGAGTTGGCGAATGTGAAATGATGCGGCAGGGAGTTCGGGACCCGAAAAAAAAAAAAAAAAAAAATAGGCGTTGCCCGGAGACGCGACGAGGTGACGTCATAGGGCGCGTATTGTGTACGCTGATATAAATTATTAGTCAACAGTGAGCACGTTCGATCTGATGCACACGATTTCCCCAAACAATTATTAAGCGCACACAACTTAACGGGCAGGGCTCCGCTAGACCATGCCCCGTGGATAGATCCGAGAGCGAGCCGAGATCAGACGGCTCTTGGCGGCGCAGCGAACTGAGCTGAGCCCGCCCCGGTCATGCGGAGAAAGATGCCACAGCGAACGCCGACGAAAGCGCGCCCTCTTGATTCGCAAGCGTTGGATGCGTTCACGAAACGGCCGTCGGGGAGGAGGGGTTTAAATAAGGGAGTTGAACAACCCCCGTACACACATACGCAGTGCGCACGTTCCGTGAGCAAAGACAGGCATTCGTGCGTGCAGAGCTGATTTTTTTCCCCCCTCTCGTTGTTGAACGACACGGCGAGATATTGATATTAAAATGGAAGTGGACGGTTCGGCCGAACGGCTGCCTTCGTAAACACAAACACAAACCCACGCGACTTTGACCCGGGCGTATGGGAAAGGCGGTGACTGTTCAACCAGTCCTGGATATTTTGGTTAGAATATAATCTCCATTAGTCCATTGGCTCTGCTCGTACACACAGGCAGACGAGTGTAAAAACTCGGGCGGTGAGAGATTTTGGAGTGGGCATTCCTGATCCTACTTGCGGACAGTGTGTTGCGAGTTTGAACAGGATACCCGTGCCGCAGACGTTGAGCACGTTGGCTTACAGACTAGACACACACACACACGCACCCCCTACACGCGCAGACGCGCGAAGCACTCCCCAACCCGCTACCCACGTTTTCACTCCGGCCTTCGTCGGTACGGTCAGTCGGGGGCATTCTCTCCTGTGGAGTGGAGTGAAGTGGAGTTCGTGCGTCCAAGCAGCGGTCCCCTCGGTCGACGGGGATTTCGGGTGTGTGCGTGCGTGCGTGCCCTGTGTGAGTGAGCCCGCGGGATCGGAGCGTTTTATACCGAGGCACCGGGACGCCGCTGTCGACTCTCGGCGGGCCCTGCGACGCGTCGGCCCGGCGCTCGTCTCGTCGAATCCCGGCCACGGGTGAGTCTCCCCGTAGTTTCCCCCTCTTCGTCTCAGTCATGGACATTACCCCCCCCCACACACACACACGCTTTGATAGCCACCGGTATCAAAGTAATTTGATTGGATTTCTGGCCTTTAGACATACCTATTTCTCCCTGCGTTTGGAATAATCGCTTTGTATGGTTTTATCAGAAATTTTGGTAGGTCTTGATTTGTCTCGACCGACACAATCGAATAATGGGTCAGATTCGCAACGAACGTTTGGTCAAAATATTTGTTTTTCACTGTGCATAATGGAGATTACAAGATGAATAGTTTGCGATAACAAAATTTACAAACTCCACGGGTTTGTTGTTGTAGTCTGTGCGGTCTTTTTTCTCCACGCAGAACCGCACGATCTCAAAAAGAGACTGTTTGTATACGTGCATGGTGCTGCCTCAACTTTTCCACGAGTTTTGTTGTCATCGCCGTAAACGGTCGCGCACTTTTCTGGTGGTCTGGAGCTATTCAGCCCAGCGCTGCTGTGCACAGTTATTAATTGTTGCCTCAATGCCCATGAATGGTTCCCAGTGCCAACGTCGTCAAACAATTGTTAACATCCAGCCGGCGCGCAGCCATGCAGTGGAAAATATTATTTTCAAACAGAAAAATCGGGACCGCACGCAATATTTCCAAAAACCTTAGTTCGATGTGTTTACCCTTTTTTTTCGTTTGTGAGCGCTGATGCGTTATTTTTTCTTAATTTAAATCGTGCACGTCGAAGGATTTGGTGTTGTATAACCGGTTTGTTTGGGAGTGTCACTTGGCTGGGATTTCGAAAGGATTGTTACAGCTGTATTTCTCTCTTCGTGGCCCGATTTAAAGGGATAACACAACATTGGTCGTGGTCAAAGAATAACATCCATACGTTGTCTGATCCAACATATGCATGAAATAGCACATCTGTGAAAAATTCAGCTCAATCCGCCAACCGAGTCTCGAGAAAATCACGAAAACCGCTTCATTTGTTTCGCGAAAATGCAGCATTCAACGTATTGTTTCGAAAAATAGGAGTGAGACGTGAATTGTTTCTTTTCTCCAGAAATACAGCTTTATAGACAGAAATATTTCAGTGCGAGGTTTCTACTATGACCATCTTCAAACTGTATAACATTGCATGTAAATCTGTGAACATTTCTGTTTTTCGATCTTACCAATGTTGTGTAGGGGCTTTAAGAAAGAATTTGTCCACAAATCTTTCGGTCGCAACTGTCGGTGTGGTGCAGCAGTGCGATTGCCCCATCGTTTGCCAAGCACTTGCATGGTCAGACAAAATGTGGAAAATTCTGGATTGATTCTGAACACAGTAATCCAACGGTTTTCTGTCGAACAATGGTGATAACCATTGGTCATAATGTTCGTCACATAATTATAAATACCCACTCTCTAAATGCAAGAGTGAATAATTCACTCTCTCGAGGAGTGAAAATTGCTCCAAAAAGCTAAAACCGCTCAAAAAAAGTGAAAGGCACTGTGAAAGATGTGAAAACCGCTCAGAGTGGAGTGAAATCCCACTCTTGCAAGGAGCCATATGGAGGACAACTCGAAATATGGCTTCTCTATAATATAGTGTGGCGTAAGTTACTCCATTCTTAGCGGTTTCCACACCCCTTGCAGTGGTATTCACTCTCTTTGAGCGGTTCTAGCTTTTCATGATGAAATCTCACTCTTTGTGCGAGTGGATTATTCACTCTTTTGCATCTAGAGAGCATCTCTCGTTGGACTTGGTGACGTGCTGTATCGAAGAGTCACTTCTTTCTCCCGCGACACCCAAAAAGTCCCAACACTTTGAGACACAGTGCACAGTGCGAAACTGCTAAAATGCCGATTCTTTCACTTCCCCGCCCCCCCCCCCCCAAAAAAAGAGAGGGCCTGTCACTTCGATCCTGGCCTTGCAGATCCTTTAAAAAAGGCAGAACCCATTCCGCCTTATGGAAAAGCTATTGCTAGCATCGTTTTGCCAGACCCTCTCCATTTGGAAGATTAACATTTTAGTCAATAAAACAACCCCATATGCACCATTTATATATGTGACCCGGCACAACGACATGAGGAATATCCCACCTAAACACTTTTTGAGTAAACAACGCCTGAAGTTAAAGTATCTTCACAATTCGATTACAAATCAATTTTTTTTTTTTTTTGTATTTTCTGAAATGTTAAGTATTAGAGGATATTATATTTTGATATCATTTGAAAGCTAATGGTAATACTCTTTCACATCATAAGAAAACCTCAAAATCTCAAAATGGGGTTATTCCTCATTATGCTGTGCCGGGTCACATATTCCCCTTTCGCCTATATTCGACTAGATGTGTCTGCCTTGATTTCACAAATCTAGAGATATACCACTTTTCACTGCGTTCCCGAAATTCTACGTCGAGCTATCCGCCCGAAATCCACGCAACGGCTCCTTTGATTCCATCGTTCAAAATGCCTTCTCGTTTTAACATCTGAAACAAACACTGACATCTTAAACATATTTTAAAAACCTGATATGTTTTTGCCGATTGAGAATGTAGAATATCTACACGATGTAGGCCAGCAGTTTGATATTTCAATCTGAATAGAAAGAATAACAATAGCCCAGGCACAAGCGGTTATATTAAATGCAGATACCATGTACTTGAAGGGCAACTAAAACGAGTTTTTGTTTACGTGTTTAAGTTACGAAGGTGTTATTTGGATACTTAAATACATTATGCAATCGCAAAATTAATTGGTCGAAAACCTTTTTAGTTGCTCTTTAATGGCCAGGTACCAGCATCCTAGAAGTCCATAATATCCTACAATGTATAGAGCTATGATTTTCAAGGCTGATTTTTTTTTTTAAGTTATGGTCCACTAAAGACACCTCTTTAACCGCCTGGAAAATTGTATCTTGTGGCTTGAATTGACAGTCAAGTTAAGGTCAAGATACAGTCTCAATGGCTTGCTGCGGTAATCCATAGTATACGGTAATCCATATGGTAATCCATGGTAATCCATATTGTAATCATATGGTAATCCATATGGTAATCCATAAGGGGCGTATTGGGAGTTCTTGTGTGATTTATCAGTGAGCATCCTGTACACTACTATAATTATACTGTCAACGACAAACCGTTCGATTTACACAGAGTGCACGGCAGTTGGCTATAATTCGTAGGATCGTGCACCAAGAGTGCCACACACAGATGCATTTTATGGCAAACGACCCCCCCCACTCTTATTTTTTGTCTCTCACTCGGAACACACGGTGGGAAGGGGTGGGGACGGGGGGCAAGCCGTGCTATAGGGTCTGGCAACTCGCCTAATCTGGCTTTCTGCCCGTGGGATTCCGGAGGAATGATCCCCCCTTCGCCCTCGCAGTTTACAGACGCGGAGCTCTTGTCATCCCGCGCTCGATGATCTTGTTTTATCTCTCCCGGCACTCAAAACCTCCCCACTCCCCCCCACCCCCCACCCCCTCCTCTTGCCTGCCGCCCAGGCTGCCTCTAGTGTTCATTTTCGATATTTTATTAAATGCGGGCGGGAATACGATATAAATATGATGTTTACACTTAACCCACTTTCCTTTCCCCCTCGCCTCGCTCGTGTCCGCGGTTTGTGCGAAGCTCCGTGTTGATTTTTCGTCGTGCAATTGCGGAGATAAATATTTGGTTTTGACGGTGCCTAGCTTTTTTTTCAAGCATATTGATATTTCATAGTGCAGTGGGTTGGAGGGAGGGAGGGAGGGGGAGAGGGAGGGTGAGTGGGAGAGAACAGAGACAGATGAAGAGAGATAGCCAAAGAGAAGTACAGAGAAATGGAGGGAAAGAGAGAAACATAATACAGAGAGAGAGAGAACAGGGCGAGAGAGACGGAAGACAGAGAGAGACGAAGAGGCAGAGAGATAGAGAGCCAGAGACAGATATAGACAGAAAGAGGTAAAGACAAAGATATACATACAGAAAATCATACATATACAGAGATATACACACAAGAGAGAGAAAGAGAGAGACGGAGAAAGAGGGAGCGAGAGAGAGGTGGAGAAAGAGAGAGAGAAAGAGGGAGAGAGAAACAGAGAGAAAGAGAGAGAGAAAGAAAGAAAGAGAGAGCGTGACAGAATGAGGTAGGGATGAACAGGGAGAGAGAAAGGGAGTGACAGAATGAGGTAGGGAGGAAGAGAGAGAGAGAGAGTGAGAAAGGGAGTGACAGAATGAGGTAGGGAGGAAGAGAGAGAGAGAGAGTGAGAAAGGGAGTGACAGAATGAGGTAGGGAGGACGAGAGAGTGAGAAAGGGAGTGACAGAATGAGGTAGGGAGGAAGAGAGAGAGAAAGGGAGTGACAGAATGAGGTAGGGAGGAAGAGAGAGAGTGAGAAAGGGAGTGACAGAATGAGGTAGGGAGGACGAGAGAGAGAAAGGGAGTGACAGAATGAGGTAGGGAGGAAGAGAGAGAGTGAGAAAGGGAGTGACAGAATGAGGTAGGGAGGAAGAGAGAGAGTGAGAAAGAGAGTGACAGAATGAGGTAGGGAGTAAGAGAGAGAGTGAGAAAGGGAGTGACAGAATGAGTTAGGGAGGAAGAGAGAGAGTGAGAAAGGGAGTGACAGAATGAGGTAGGGAGGAAGAGAGAGAGTGAGAAAGGGAGTGACAGAATGAGGTAGGGAGGAAGAGAGAGAGTGAGAAAGGGAGTGACAGAATGAGGTAGGGAGGAAGAGAGAGTGAGAAAGGGAGTGACAGAATGAGGTAGGGAGGAAGAGAGAGAGTGAGAAAGGGAGTGACAGAATGAGGTAGGGAGGAAGAGAGAGAGTGAGAAAGGGAGTGACAGAATGAGGTAGGGAGGAAGAGAGAGAGTGAGAAATGGAGTGACAGAATGAGGTAGGGAGGAAGAGAGAGAGTGAGAAAGGGAGTGACAGAATGAGGTAGGGAGGAAGAGCGAGGGTGAGAAAGGGAGTGACAGAATGAGGTAGGGAGTAAGAGAGAGAGTGAGAAAGGGAGTGACAGAATGAGGTAGGGAGGAAGAGAGAGAGTGAGAAAGGGAGTGACAGAATGAGGTAGGGAGGAAGAGAGAGAAAGGGAGAGGTCCGGTCCAGAGAATCTCATAGTATTAAAAGAAGACAGTAAGGGGAGGTGACATTAAATTGCCTATCTGTTGGGGAAAAAAATCATGTCCCAGATGTTTAATTTTGACAAAAATCCGGGGCACAATGTTGACAAGAATCTGGGGCACGAGTCTTTTTTTTTTTTTTTTTTTTTTTTTATTTGCGTCAGAAACTCAGAATGATGCCTTCGGCGCGAATCATTAATCCTGGAGATTTTTTTTCCTTTCGTCTTCTTGTTTATCTTTTCCCCGTCACCTCCCATCTTCTTGCCATTCTCCTTCACGCTCGCAAAAAAATAACCCATTTCGGTCGATCAGAGGGAGATGACGTCCTTTTTGTTGTTGCGCTGTTGGCGAGGAACCTCGGAGTCACTCCTGCGGAGCTCGCTCGGCGGGAGTTAATTTCGCTGAGCAGAAACGCCTAAGAAAGACATTTTGAAAGGGACCATTATGGGTATAATGTCTCTGTCTCTGTCTGGTTTTTTTTTTATCTCTGTCTCTGTCCGTCTGTATATGTATGTTTGTCTCCGTCTCTCCTTGTGCGTGTGCCTGTGTGTCTGCCTCTGCCTCTGCCTCTGCCTCTGCCTCTGCCTCTGCCTCTGCCTCTGCGTCTGCGTCTGCGTCTGCGTCTGCCTCTGCCTCTGCCTCTGTCTCTGCTTCAGCCCCTGCCTCTGCTTTTACCTCTGCCTCTGCCTCTGTCTCTACCCCTGCCTCTGCTTCTGCCTCTGCATCTGCATCTGCATCTGCCTCTACCTCTGCCCCTGCCTCTGCCTCTGCCTCTGCCTCTGCCTCTGCTTCTTGCCTCTGCCTGTGTCTCTGCCTCTGCCTCTGCCCCTTCCTCTGGCTCTGCCTCTGCCTCTGCCTCTGCATCTGCCTCTGCCCCTGCCTCTGCTTCTACATCTGCCTCTGCCACTGCCTCTGCCCCTGCCTCTGCTTCTACATCTGCCTCTGCCTCTGTCTCTGCCTCTGCCTCTGTCTCTGCCTCTGCCCCTGCCTCTACCACTGCCTCTGTATCTGTCTCTCCCTCTGGTGCCGTTCCTGCCTTCGTCTCTCTGAATTGAATGGCTTATTTCCGTCATTTGCTCAATTTTCTCTCCCCTGTTTCAGAATATTTAAATTTGACCATTGCTGCGCTACCGTATATTATTACCCAATCTCTCGATAATATCCAAGAAACAGTAGCCTTTCCCTCACACGCGGGTTCTCAATTCTCTGCCCAAGTTGAAATTTAATCAGATCCGACGAAATGGATATGCGGCGATTTCGAAATGAGCTCTTCAACTTTCTCTCTGGCCTATACGATTCCTCCTCGGGGTTGTCTCGACCACAGGGTGAGCACGTTCCCGCAACCCACGGCCAATCACGACGTGGACAACGGTGAGCAGCTCAACAATAGAGTGTAGGAAGGTGATTATGAAGTTGAATACATTTCCTCTTTAAGAGTGTGGACAATTGCTGAGTGTTATCCCATTACATTCGATACTCTCACATTCCCATAACCGTGCAAGAAATAAACGCGAAGCACTCGCACGTAGAGTTTCCGCGTACCGGTCCATAGGAGTCGTGAGATACGTTTCGCGCAGCTGACAAACAGAACATTGCAGTGCACATTTTGTACACCATTGGAGTATTTCCATTGTGGCATGCATTCAGTTGGAAGGAGTAGTACTTCTGGCCCAGCTGAGGAAGTATTGGCGAATATTAAACATTAATCAATATTTCTCTCCAAGAGGATAGAGAGAGAGAGTAAGAGATACACATGCCAGAGAAAGACAGAGAAAGACACAGAGATGGAGACACAGGGTGAGACAGAGAGACAGAGAAAGACAGAGAGATAGAGAAAGACAGTGAGACAGCGAAATACAGAGAGATAGAGAAAGACAGATAGACAGAGAAAGACACAGAGACGGAGAAAGAAACAGAGACAGAGAAAGACAGAGAGACAGCGGAATACAGAGAGACAAAGAATGACAGGGAGATAAAGAAAGACAGAGAGACAGCGGAATACAGAGAGATAGAGAAAGACAGATAGACAGAGAAAGACACAGAGACGGAGAAAGAAACAGAGACAGAGAAAGACAGAGAGACAGCGGAATACAGAGAGACAAAGAATGACAGGGAGATAAAGAAAGACAGAGAGACAGCGGAATACAGAGAGACAGAGAATGACAGAGAGATAAAGAAAGACAGAGAGATAGAGAAAGACAGAGAGATAGAGAAAGACATATCAGAGAGACAGAGAAAGACAGAAATACAGCGAAATACAGAGAGATAGAGACACAGGGAGAGACAGAGAGACACACAAAGAGTCACACAGAGACAGGTGGAGACAGATGGGGACAGAGAGACAGAGAGGGAGACAGAGAGAGAGACACACACAAAGTCATAGAGACACAAAGAGAGACAGAGGCAGAGAGAGACTACGAATGGGAAGTGTATAGAGAGAGAGAGGCAGAGAGAGATAACAGGAAGGCAGACAAAGAAGACAAAGAAAGAGTGTGGAAAATGACAGGCACCCCTTCACATTTTTTTGGAGAGGAAAAACGGTTAGTTCTTGTTTGTCGTTTTCAATGTCTGGATGGAATCCCGCCCGGTTATTGACTCAGCCGTTCTAAAAACTAATGATTCTCACCGGCCTGCCAGCTATACATGCATGTAATTAAAACGCAACCCAAAGCACACGTACGACGGTTGTGCTCGGTTCTGAATCGGTCGGCGGCAGAGCTCGCGGACAGCAGAGCTCATGGACTTCACTCCCATTCGTGATCAAATTTGTCTACTTTAGATAATTGTCCCTTTGAGAGAAATCGAAATTAGGCCTACCCTCCCCACCCCCCCCCCCCCCCTGAGTCTAACAGATGCAAGGTTCACACGGCAAAGTTCGTTTGCACTTAATAATGTTTCTACCTCGGACAACGAAAACCGTTCACAGTTAGATGTGAATATATTAATCTTATAAAGGGGAAAAGGATTAGTTCGTTTGGGTTTGATTTCCTCCCGGATCCCGGTGCTTATACTGTTAGTGTACCAATGCCACAGCTCGATCGTAAATCACAGGGGGTTCATTACCAAGTATAATGATACTGATGATGATAATGGAAATAAAATCTTTAATACAATGCGCCAACTCAGGCGCAGCTCTTATTCAAACCAAACGAATTATTAAGCCATTTTCACACTGCAGGGCGAATCCCCGGGGGATTTTTTGTTACCCCACCAACTCCTCCGCAACCATTCACACTGGACCGGGGACCCTATATTTCCCCGTGGAAATCGTAAAATACCGGGTTTTTCTCCATCTACCCTACCCCCGAGCAGGGGTAAAAAAAAAAAAAATTCCCCTGCAAAAGCTGTTTATCCTCCGGGATTTCTTCGGTAGTGTGAATAGACAGACCGAAATCCCCGGGGAATTTTCGAGAAATCCCGGGGGGGGGGATTTTTCGAGAAATCCCCGGGGATTTCGTCTAGTGTGAAAGCCCCTTTTATAGAGAATAGCCCATGACCCTACACATGTACGTGTGTAGACTAATTAAACTGGCCACTCGATCCGCACATTATTGAAAAACAAATTAACAAGAATGGTTTCGACCAAATCGAGGAAAAACTGACTGGTAACTTTTAAACGATTTTGAAAAAAAAAATGGCAAAGAAAACTTGGGCTGGACCGGGACTCGAGCCCGTGCCTGGTTTTGCGCACTAGCATTCATGCAATCGGATCTATCCAGCCCTTAACGACGGTGACCTTTCCAAAATAGTCAACTGAGTCTTTGCCGCGGTGGGAGCGCCAATCAGAAGCAGCTAGAATGATTTCAAAAATGACCTTTTTATAACTCCCCCCCAAAGCCATGTACTAGCAGATTTGATACCTCACCCTCCTGCGTTATTGGTCTCTACTCTATCAAACTTGTACTTGGATTGTCCCATTCGTTGAATCTGATGAAATAGGTTTTTTTTGTTATACGAAACCTTGTGCACTCTTCTCAACTGGTTAAACTTTAAGTAGGTGATGCTTTCCTTACATTGTCTGTATTCATCACAGTAAGACTAATCAGGCTCTCTGTAAACGCACCTTCCACGGTAGCCATACACCTTCGGGATGGGCTGAAGATGCGATCCATCTAATTATTCTGCACGGATTTGTTCGGTGTTTGGCTTCGTTTTCAATTGTTCTTCCGTATTCATTTTCCAAATACATCACAGACAGAGACAGAGAGGGAGATACAGAGAGAGAGAGAGAGAGAGAGAGAGAGAGAGAGAGAGAGAGAGAGAGAGAGAGAGAGAGGGAGAGAGAGAGAGAGAGAGAGAAAGAGAGAGAGAGGAGAGAGAGAGAGAAAGAGAGAGAGAGAGAGAGAGAGAGAGAGAGAGACAGAGACAGAGACAGACAGACAGAGACAGGGATAGACAGAAAGGGGAGGGAAGAGACTGAGACAGACAGACAGACAGATAGACAGGGGAGAGGGGGCAGAGAGAGAACAGGAAGGAAAACAAAGACAAAGAAAGCGTGTAGCAAGATGACACGCACCGCTTCACATTTTTGAAAGGAAAATGGGTATTTCCTGTTTGTATATACACAACCTCCCACGATAGCTATTCACATTCGGGATGCATGGACTGAAGATGCGATCTATAATCCTGCACGGATTTGTTCTGTGTTGAGCTTGGTTTGTCGATCTTCAGCACTTCGTTTCCAAAACATCACCCGAGCCTTCAGTTCTCGAGGGGAACGCGAAGAAGCAGGAGCCGAACTGGATTACTCCTTTCGACCAAACAAATGAAAATGTGTCTGCAATGATCTTGAAATTTAACCAAATGAAAAGATACGAAAGGACCGGGATAATGTCCTATAGCTTTATCTTACTTTGGAGTCGTCGTTTTTTTTTCCCAGAAAGACGGAGATATTTTGTAACATCGTTCGGCTGACGATAATAAATCGCTGCTCGACAGATCCAACGCATCTACCTCGGTACGGTGTATATACCATCGGCCGAGCTGCGTTATAGAGATATATCGCAGTGTTCGTTGACGCTGTTCTCGCCAGCCAACGATCTATAGGCACTCAAAATCCAACAGGCGCCACAGACACAGTTGCATTTCACAGCAAACCGATCCGTCCCAATCACGCCAAAGCCTGTTGTGAGTTCCCCCGTCCCTTCCATCTATAACCACCGATATTTATTAGCCTTTCGCCGGTCGCCCGATAATGGGGCGCACGCTAACTTTTACCGCCAACGAAATGAACCGCGGCCGATCCGCCTTTCTTTTTTGGGGGGGTTTTATTTCCTCGGTGAATTTCACTCAGTGAGTAATGAATGAATGTATCTGCGATGTCTCGGTGTGGTGACACGGGTAATATAACTCTGTCTGCCTTTACGGACTAAACCCGCTCCGATATTTTTTACTGCTGCTTTGAGCAAGGGTCTATTTCATAGAGTCACTTGATCACCGAAACCTTCATGAAAAGCCTTACCTAAAAAAAAACAAAAAAAAAAAACAGGTTGCCAGCCAAAGTTCCACTTGCGGTCTTTGCTATAAGTACCCATTATTTGAAGAAAAAAAGGTCAAACACAAAAGCCACTGATTGTACTACCCCGGTACGGCCACACTCCATCTGACAAGAAACGACCTACACGGTGTCACCGCAAACCTTGCACTATGGCCGTTTATGAAATGAAGGCTTAGGCTCGGGCTTAGGCTTCGGTCATATCTATCTTACTCGTTATAATATCACAGGCATCTAAAAACAAGCGTTTGGCCCCAGTTTTGTTGGTGAATACTCTGTACCTATCAAGCCAACGGACCTTCAAATTCGGAAACAAACCACAAACTGGATTTTCAGGTTTTGTCAGACGGAGACGAAGCCTAAGCCCGAGCCTAAGCCTTCATTTCGTAAACGCCCCCAGATCGTATACTTCCACTGTGCAAACCTTCGACCTTGGGCCAGCGATCTTGTTTCATCAAATTAACAAACAAAGAGTGCCTCACGTTTCGATCCCGGCAGGATTTGTTTTCCCACGGCAGAAGAGAAGGACCCTGCTTGATCCAAACGACGGGTCCTGCATGCATTTTTTGGGGAAGTGTATATTCGCCCGGCAACGGCATTCTTCCTGGAGGTCGTTCCAGCTCATGCTATGCATATTCATGAACACTCTTTACTCTGATTGGCTAACGTCATAGCATACATCACACACGAATATGCGTAAGCATGATTTAATGACAATTGGCCAATCAGACTAAGGGACCGGCAGAATAGCGTTTGCGGGAAGAATGCCTTTGCCGGGTAAATATAACCCGCCTTTTTAATAACGATTTGCATTTCGGTTATTTAAGTCAGTGAACAGTTAAGGTGATATACAAAAATGTTGCAAATTGCTTACTGACTAAAATTACCAAAATGCAAATCTCAGTGAATAATTGAAAGCATCTGTGTTTGTCCAAGGCCGACTGGTCTTGTTTAGCAGGTTTTCCCCATTTTCAGCGAACTCTGCACGCCAAATAACACCGGGACAGATAGGGCCTACGCACCTACGCGTGATGGAAACAGCTCCGACCCAGTACATTCACATTAGAAGAACTCACTATAGTCCGAAACACGAACACATGGAGAAGTGATTACCAGTTATTGTGATATACACAAAAAAATGCAAACTGCTTACTAACTAAAATTACCAAAATAAAAATCTCAAAATTTAGTGGGCCTGACGTTTCGATCCTAGCAGGACCTTTCACAAAGACAGTGACAAGGACAAAACAGATAAATGTACACGAAGGAAGGGGGAAGAGAGTGAATAGGACACGGATGAGAAACAAAGGACATAGAGTGAAGCTGGTAGGGTGAGATCAAAGGGAAGGGCAAGGAGTAGGGTAGGGATTAATGAGAGGAGGGGGAAAGATCAAAGAGAGAAGTGTGGAGGAGTGAACACAACAGTAGGGTTATCAGAAAGCAGCCTTCCTTAAAAACCAACAAACAAACGATCAAGTTCACTCGCACCCCATCAGACGGGTGAAGCACGCATAGCGCCAATCCCCGTATAAGGGCTGGAAAGTATTATGATACAGGGCTTGGTACGCGGTGAACTAGAGTCATGGGTTGAAGTTTCTGCCCGTTCACTTTGTTATGTATCCCTATCACATTTCTCGGATTCCTTTCCAGTGTTTGTTCTTCAGTTTCTCGAATGTAAACGGTTTCGAATGGCCCCGAGAAAGGCCTGACTGATAATGCACGAAGGTCGCTGACCTGATATCGCATTGCACTTGCATTGTATCTTTTCCAAAACGCGTGCATTTATTTGAATGTCCAATTTTCGGTTGACCGAGGTTCATACCTCAAAGAAAGAGAGGGATATATCGTCACCAGGGACGTATATTATATGTAACATCGTCCTCTCTGCGATGCTTGTAATACGATGTAGGGCCTAATACCAACGTAAATGTCCAATTTTCTTTTGACCGAGGTTCATACCTCAAAGAAATAGAGGGAGATATCGCCACCTTGAACGAATGTTATCTGTAACATTGTCCTTTCTGCGATGCTTGTAATGCGATGTAGGGCATAATACCAACGTGAATGTCCAATGTTCTTTCGACCGAAGTTCATACCTCAAAGAAAGAGAGGGAGATATCGTCACCTTGAACGAATATTATCTGTAACGTCGTCCTCTCTGCGATGCATATAATAAGATGTAATATACCAACGTGCATGCTTATGGTTTTCGTCCCTATAGATGTCCCGTCTCGATCTCTTCATCAATTGCTTTCGACGTTTTTGGGCTTGAGGTTTTACGCGTAGCTCTATATCTCACATAACCGTCACCTTGAGTGGCAATTAAACACGTGTGGCCTTCTTCCCTTCCTCGGTCGGTCGACTGCAGTGGCGGGCGGAGACCAAGTCACATCTAATCATATCTGTGGAGAATAGTACCAATCTGTCATAGCAAAGGCGAATAGCAACGCATACACACAATGCAGCGTGCAACGAAAAAACCGCACAGAAAGTGGACGGAGAATCTTACAGTGTATGAAGCAGCTCCCCCCATTTTCAGGTCAACTGAATCACTCGAGCATTGACGCTTTAGTTTCACCGTCCAGCCACGTCGGACCAGAGCAGGCCGTCGGCATCACCAAGAGCCGTCTGCAGATGCATAATTTCAGTCAATCCTCACAAGAATCTTAAGGTACTATTCGCCATCTAAATGCTAAATCCTCAAATCAAATTTTCAAATTAGTAGCCAACAAAATTCTCCAACTTTTTCCTTATGATTATTTCTTTTCCGGCTTATAATTTCCAACTCTAAACTTAATTGAAATCTCACGTCTGTTAGGATTCCTTGATTAAGTCCACAAAATTAAATTCGCCATCTATATACACACCGGGAATGCATTGTGAATCCTTTCGAATCCCATACACACACTAGCACAGTATAGTGCTGAAGGACAATATTAACTTAATTCTCGTTTACATATGAATGATCAAAACAAATTGAAATTCTTAAACTCAACTTAAAGGTGGCTGGTCAATCTCACCTACTTATCTGCCTCGCGCCGAAGTGGAGACAAAATAGATCAAGCCTCAATGTGCTTGAATTCAAGGTCACAGATAATTATTGCAAGAGGTGATAAGAAGAAACATGAGATTTGAAGGTTTGCATGGAGAGAATAGCAGGATAATTAGGTTTGCGGTGACACCATGTAAATTCTCTGTTGTGAGTATAGTGTGGTTCTGAAAAGAACCGGAGGAACTCGACGTTTCGAACAGTGTACTCTGCTCGTCTTCAGGAGACTGCTGGATTCCAACTGGGAGTGAGGCTATGTAGTGTAGAGAGGGATCCTGGTGAGGGGATAAGCTCAGTGAGGAAGAAACATCGTTGGCCCTGCATTACCTCAAAGTATACACAAACCAGCTGGAGCGAACAGTGTACTCTGCTCGTCTTCAGGAGACTGCTGGATTCCAACTGGGAGTGAGGCTTATGTAGTGTAGAGAGGGATCCTGGTGAGGGGATTAGCTCAGTGAGGAAGAAACATCGTTGGCCCTGCATTACCTCAAAGTATACACAAACCAGCTGGAGAAGAGCACATGGATGGTGCATCTACTCACTCTCTACAGCATCGGAGATGAGAGCACTCTCAATTCCTTTAACAAAAACCACACTTCCCTGTGTACCAATTTCCATTTAAGGCGATATACAACAATTGTTGCAAACTTCTCTCAACATCCAGGAGGGTAATGACTAACACCATGCAGCTTTCTGGTAATCCTTCTTTTGTGTTCAGTCCTTCACACTTCTCTCTTTGATCTTTCCCCCTCTTGTCACTAATCCCTACCCTACTCCTTGCCCTTCTCTTTGATCTTCCCCCTCCTCTCACTAATCCCTACCCTACTCCTTGCCCTTCCCTTTGATCTCTCCCTACCAGCTTCACTCTTTGTCCTTTGTTTCTCATCCGTGTCCTATTCACTCTCTCCTCCCTTCCTTCGTGTACATGTATCTGTTTTGTACTTGTCACTCTGCCTTTGAGGAAGGTCCTGCTAGGATCGAAACGTCAGGCCCACTAAATTTACAATTTCCATTTCGGGTTTTTTTTCACACAAATTCAATAATGATCTTTCGTAGGAAGCGACTTATAGAGGTATGGGTGTGTGGAAGGTGTCGTTATTGCAATTATATTACGATCAGTCGACCATAGCTTCCTTGGATTGGCCTCTCATCTATTCATAGAATTATGTATGAACAAGGATCAAAAGACAAAAATGGAAATAAATAAGTATTCATATAATTGCAATAATCGCAAGTAAAAGGGTGATCTTTATTTTGAGTACAAGCACATTTCCACTAATTCGAGTATAGGAGTTTTAAGGAATGCGTTTAAGAACGCGCTCACGTTCTAGTCCCACCTCCAATAAAGTTGCAATTCATTTGAATATAGGTAAACATCCGTCATTTCAATTCATTCTTAATTATTTTGGGTGAACAAAAGCAAAGGAAATCTGAATGGACCGGGACTTCTTTTTGAGGATATTGTATGCAAAGCACCGTAAACTTTACAGATAGAGGCAAGCCCGTACCTTTTTGTACTTCTCAACTTCACATTAGAATATCGCACGCAATACACCTTAACGTTTACGCCGGTTAACCCACTTACGTCAAGGTACACTCGGGGATTATATTTAAAGCCACGACGCTTGTCAGACAGCGTATGGGCCAATCAGTCGTGCGCAGTACCTCCCCCGACGAGACAGCCACTCACGCTCCCAACAAACCTTGAAATTAAGCACGTACATGCCAAATAAAAATCGATTTACGGATATCCGTCTCCCCCCCCCTCCACCTCACCCTCCCAGTCTCTAGATTATGCCGAAGGGGGGGAGGGGAAAAAGAACGCCACAAATTGACATTTCTTTGAAATTGAACATGTTCTTAGTCGAGGAAAAGGAGGAGATGGCTTATAGATCCGCTCAGGCCTGCTTGACTGGCGATTATTATGACAGATTCGGTTCCCGGGGAAAAGGTCCGTGCGAAAAGGGATATTTTTTACCCCATTCCAGCTCCGTAAAGCAGATTGCGGTGGTTTTTTTCCCTCCCTCGTCAAACCCGATTACACACGCTGGATGGAGGCTGAAGGGCAATGAGCAATACAGTTTCTATATGCACTTGCAGGGTCCGCGTATATATATACAAGGGACGCGTAGCGTAACGCTCGCATTGCGACACGCCTGAAGGACGTCGCATATGGATCACGTGGTGGACACGCGTCATCGACCACGTGATTGGCCCCCGTTCTCCGCGACGTGACCGCGCTATGGGCGAGGCTTAGTGAACTTAACGCGCCACGGACTGCTACCAAAAGCCCAAGGTCGCACGTGCGGCTCTCATAGTAAGCCCTAAAAAAAAATTGGCAAATCGACATTCCAGGTTCGAGGCCGAAAATGTGAATGATATAAGCACATGTCAAGTTCGACGTCTGAAACCATGCGCACACTGTAGGAAACTGTAGCATTTAATTATTTTGGTTTAATAATAATATTTTGGCCAGGGTTGGTTACAACATGAGCTGATACATTGTTGATAATTATAAAAAACATGCGCTCAACTGGTGAATTGTGTCAATCGAATTCGAACAAACACTCCCTTGGTTTCCTAGAAAACCATACTTAGAATTGTAGGGCAAGAAACGTATTATGCTTTTATAGTGCAGTATCAGATTGCGAAAGTAGTTCTCACTCTGGCTGTTTGAAGAAAAAAAAAGGAGACCGTAATCGTTCTATGTCTGTTCAAAACCTAATGAAACACTGTCGTTCTTCCATGCACCGGTTACCAATGATTCGGAGTACCAGTGGTCATACGCCGATGTTCAATCAGCTAAAGTAAGCCGAACAATTTTTTTTTTGCCAAATGAAAAAAGGCTGAAAACGCCAAGCAAGCCGCATTCCAATACAAGCATGAGCCAAGAAGTCAATAGTCGATAGCAATGGCTATCAGCGAGACTTTGGTTTGCGGTAAAGCGCAGCGAATCTGCCCGCTTATGTGATGACTATCGTTCTATAAACTCTTGGCGTGAAATCGACGCCCTGATTTTTTAGATAAAGGGAAGACACCGTGTTTGCGTTAGGTCAGTTCGTGTGAGAGCCGAAATTGACCCGGACCCCCCCCCCCCCTCCCTGATTCGCCCTCAATCGTCGTGACTCCTGAACGCCAGCAGCGCGTTCAAGCCCAAACAACATCTACACTCCAAAAACAAGGAAGCGGGTCGGAAGTGTGTGTGTGTTGAAATCACGCCTACGGGAACGCCGGTATATACGGTACAGGCATGTGGAACGCATCGGTGCTGTGTATGGTATTCGTAGCGTATAGCATTGAGGATCAAAACGCCTAATGCCATTTTCTCACTGGCGTGAATGACCCAGATTTCACAGGCGTCCGAAGATTCAGAGGGCCATCTCTGATTGTAGCGGGCCTTTTCCCGAAGGAAGAATGCCAAGGAGAAACGCCATACGTGTTTCATATACGGATTTGATCAACTGATAATGTTTTGGGTTGTTATTCTTCTTCATCAGCTCCACTTCTGGCTTCAATTCAATGCTCTGTCATTGATCTCTCCCCTCCCGCATGCCATTTCCTTGGATCTGACCTTTGATCTGATCTTCTGTCATATGAATATTCATACTGATCCATCTTCCTGTATGTTTCTGTCCTTGTCATGATGTCTTTGAGTCAGGTCAACCCAATACCCAAAATCTCCGATTGATTTAAAAAGAAAACTCAAACAGATAAAGGAAAAACTAACTGACAACTGTCATAACTCTGAACAGAAAATTGTTAAAGTGGAGGTTTTGCAAATGACATGACCATTCGCAAGAGGATAGAAAACTCTCAGCTTCCATGGTAAGTGAAATAACTCACCCCCACCCCCCAAAAAAAATCAATAAAAAAAAATCAAAGGAACATCATAGATAGTGAAACATGATTTACTAGGAACAAAATAAGCTTTAAGGTTAATAACCGAAGAAAAATTAATAATCAAAAATCTCAAACGTAAGAGCGATCTACATCAACTTAGGACCTTTCTCAGTGGCAAAATGACAGACGCCTTTTAAAGGAGAAGGGCGTTTCCGTTTCCTAGAAGGCACTTTGGTTTCGATGTTGTGACGGCGCTGTTTTTTGATGAGATGATATCGTTGCAGACTGTCTTCCATCCATTCGTTCAGTGCCCGTGTATCCTTATGCATACAGCGCCGGGCAGCGCAATCCGCAGTACATACACACTCTGAAACGTCGAGTTACCGAGTTACCTTTAGAGCCACACTCCATCTCTAAAGAGATGACTCACAAAGTCGTCACCGCAAACTGTGTACTAAAAAAAACACATAACGCAACCCACCGCTACATTTCAGTATTACTCAGTGCGCAGACGCTGACATCCACGGCACGGTGGCTGCTGTCGGTGGGCTAGTCTTCGTACCAGACGCACCAGAGGTTGACATAACGTCCCGCACCATAATATGCCCCCGGGCACGGCTTTCCCCTCAAAGGCCATTAGTCACGATTCGTTCAAGTGCTCACTTTATTCCCCTTCTCGTTTTCTCCCCCACTGGACGACACGAACAAGACAAGACACAGGGAAGATAAAAACTAAACCAGCCTGCTATACAACATGACCAACGTCCACCTCTGCGACGTTGTTCTTATGCATTGCGTATACAGAATTAGTGCTTTCTTACAACTGAGTCGAAACCATTTTTTACGGCGGCACGCTGGATTTAGAGTCAGTCACCGTTTCCCCACATCGGAGAGAATGCAATAATATGTATAGCTCCAATCTTCACTTTTGCTTTCTTGTTGCTCTTTGCACCCGGTAATTTCTGCCGTCCAGTAATGTCAGTGGTGGCACGTTGCTTCTGTCTGTCCTCAAGCGGGCGTGTGTAGATCTTGGAGAGAGATTGTCCGGCCGATCTTGTCAATGTGTCTTGAAGCTTCTTTCCCCCCCCTTTTTTTTGGGTCCGCGTACAACTTGCGCGCACCCTCCTCACGATGCATCGTATAACCGTGGTATGTAACTCAGTTGAAATGGGCGGTGTGGTCTCTGCGCATCGCTCATCATCGTGCCGCCGATTGTCAGTTACGACGGGTTCAAAGGTGGCCTTTATCGGCGCGGTTATTTTGTGGAACAGCTGTTCTCTCCGTGCTTGGCGTTTGCATCGGCGTACGGCGTGGCGGAAGTACCAGGGTGCTCCAACCCAGCATGTAGTGCATCCGTCGACCAGTGGTCCCGTATGGATTTCTTCGTGTGACTTACACAGTGCTGGTGTCGTTTGTGCAACTTGCAAGTCCGATTTGGGGCGTGGCAGTTCCTGCAGCATCTGCCAACGACAGAATTTGAAGCCGATCTTGCCAATTCATCCCCTGACTAACTGGTGTCTCTCTTTGGTATAGGGTTATAAATTACTCAATGTGGCCTTGAATGTGATAAGAGAGCTTGGGAGATGATTACCACAAGCAAGCTTAGTCTCGATCTCTCGTTCCTGCTGGAAACTGGCTTTTCAGCCCCCTTTTCCCCCACCGTGATAGGCCTAGATTCAGCATTCTATACCCTGCAGCAAGTCATTGAAACTAAGACTTGCTTAGGCTGGGGCTCCGGCGTCGTCTCATTTTCCTTCGACGATTTTTAAGTATATATTTTTAATTTATTTATTTGTCTATTGATTTCATTTCCCGGGATACATGTATACACATCACTGTGCCAGCACACTCAAATAACAGTAAAGGGGATAAAAACAAAATAAATAAATGCTAAAAGATGGACACTAAAAATTCAAGAAAAACAGATAGAACATCCAATTAGCTCCCGCAGGATTGCCCAAAAGAAACTAGTTTCCATCAGGAAAAACTAATTGGATGACAAAAACAGCACACTGTATATTTTATACGGAAAATGAATTATAAATTGATTAAAAGTGTATGTAGTGCCAATCATATAGGCCCCCTATAAAGTAAATAGTAAAGTAGGAAACAGTAAACCTTTAAAAAGACAGAGATTTAATCATAATACTACTAAATATAACAAATGAGGAGAATTCTATACAACAAATCATGGGAATTTGGAGAGCAATTGCAATAGGGCAGGCAAATTCTACAACGAGTTTGAAATGGGGTCTCGGTAGAAAATGTAGACGGCATTGAGGAAGGATTGAGAAGAAGGTTCAAGACATAGATCACGAATATCACTTGGAAGAGAGTCATTTTTTTTGGGGGGGGGGGTGGGACCGGAGTCGATCACGGGTCTCCGCCCCGTGTTGGGGGGGGGGATGTCATACACGCGCAGCCATGCTCAACCCACGCGGTGCAATATCATGGAGTGTGACGACCGTGGGACCGAACACGTTTCCAAGGGCATCGCTGATTAAATCAGGCAGACCCTGTCACAACACTTCGTTCCGCACCAACTCCAGCCACCATCACTCAGACGTGTGAAGAGAAATAGAGAAGCAGACCGCTGCGGATCTCACCGCCGACTCTATATGATATTGCCCGGTATGGAACGCCGATGCTATATATAGTATTATACCCCCCAAGGGTGTCAGAGACATCGCCAAGTGTGACTCCTTCAGGCGGGAAAAGGGCGCAAGATTATTATATCTTTTTTTTGGCGTGCGAGTCCCTGGCTCCCGGAGGCACGGACCGGCTGTCGTTCGCTGGTTCGCACTGCTGCCTTCTGATTGGTCGAGCGTCTGCGTGATTTTCTGGCAACTTGCCAACAAAATACTGCGCTTCATTCGCATGCCGCCGCCCCGTCTGATCGCGGGTAAGCGTATTGGTGTTTTTTTTTTTTTAGCTTTCCCAAACTTAGACTCTGCTGATTCATATACTGCATTCTGATTGGTCGGGTTTGTATGTGGTTTTTAAATCTTCTTTGAGCGTAGGTCCAAGCTTCGCTCCATTAATTTTTTGGGGGCAAGGCAGGGCAGGGCAGGGCAGGGCAGGGCAGGGCAGGGCAATGCAGGTTAAGGCAGGGCAAGACAGGGTAAGGCAGGGCTGGGCAGGGCATGGCAGGGCAGGGCATGGCAGGGCATGGCAGGGCATGGCTTGGCAGGGCATGGCTTGGCAGGGGAGGGCAGGGCAATGCAGGTCAAGGCAGGGCAAGACAGGGTAAGGCAGGACCGGGCAGGGCATGGCAGGGCATGGCAGGGCAGGGGAGGGCATGGCATGGCATGGCAGGGCATGGCAGGGCAGGGCAAGACAGGGTAAGGCAGGGCAGGGCAGGGCAGGGCAGGCCAGGGCAGGCCAGGGCAGGCCAGGGCAGGGCATGGCAGGGCAGGGCAGTGCAGGGCAGGGCTTGGCAGGGGAGGGCAGGGCAATGCAGGTCAAGGCAGGGCAGGACAGGATAAGGCAGGACCGGGCAGGGCATGGCAGGGCAGGGCAGGGCATGGCAGGGCATGGCAGGGCAGGGGAGGGCATGGCATGGCATGGCAGGGCATGGCAGGGCAGGGCAGGGCAGGGCAGGGCAGGGCAGGGCAGGGCAGGGCAGGGCAGGGCAGGGCAGGGCAGGGCAGGGCAGGGCAGGGCAGGGCAGGGCAGGGCAGGGCAGGACAGGGCAGGGCAGGGCAGGGCAGGGCAAGACAGGGTAAGGCAGGGCAGGGCAGGGCAGGGCAGGGCAGGGCAGGCCAGGGCAGGCCAGGGCAGGGCATGGCAGGGCAGGACAGTGCAGGGCAGGGCTTGGCAGGGGAGGGCAGGGCAATGCAGGTCAAGGCAGGGCAAGACAGGATAAGGCAGGACCGGGCAGGGCATGGCAGGGCAGGGCATGGCAGTGTATGGCAGGGCAGGGGAGGGCATGGCATGGCATGGCAGGGCATGGCAGGGCAGGGCAGGGCAGGGCAGGGCAGGGCAGGGCAGGGCAGGGCAGGGCAGTGCAGGGCAGGGCAGGGCAGGGCAAGACAGGGTAAGGCAGGGCAGGGCAGGGCAGGGCAGGGCAGGGCAGGGCAGGCCAGGGCAGGCCAGGGCAGGCCAGGGCAGGCCAGGGCAGGGCAGGGCATGGCAGGGCAGGGCAGTGCAGGGCAGGGCTTGGCAGGGCAGGGCAGGGCAGGGCAGGACAGGGCAGGCCAGGGCAGGCCAGGGCAGGCCAGGGCAGGCCAGGGCATGGCAGGGCAGGGCAGTGCAGGGCAGGGCTTGGCAGGGCAGGGCAGGGCAGGGCAGGGCAGGACAGGGCAGGGCAGGGCAGGGCAGGGCAGGGCAGGGCAAGGCAGGGCAGTGCAAGGCAGGGCAGGGCAGGGCAGGGCAGCGCAGGGCAAGGCAGGGCAGTGCAAGGCAGGGAAAGTCAAGTCAAGGTTAAAGCCTGATAAAGCAAGGTACGCTTAGGCAAGGAGAGGAGAGGACAGGACAGGACAGGACAGGACAGGACAGGACAGGACAGGACAGGACAGGACAGGACAGGACAGGACAGGACAGGACAGGACAGAGGACAGGACAGGACAGGACAGGACAGAGGACAGGACAGGACAGCACAGGACAGGACAGGACAGGACAGGGCAGGAACGGACAGGACAGGACCGTGCTAGGCCGGACAGGATAGGACAGGACATGACAGGACAGGACAGGACAGGACAGGACAGGACAGGACATGGCAGGAGAGAGGAGGAGAGGACATGACAGGACATGACAAGACAAGACAGTTCATAGACAGGACATGACAGGACGGGACGGGACAGGGGCAGAGAAGAGGAGAGGAAGGCAAGGAAAGGGAAGGGCAGGACAGGACAGCTTCCATCAGTCGACAACAGACGGGCCCCAATCATTACCGAACAAGGCATGCACCTCCGATTATTCACCCGCCCGGGCCTACGGTCGATAGGGACGAAACCTTATATAACAGAGCCCGTTTTTTGTTTTACCAAACCACCCCGCACAAAGTTGTCACGGGTCAGGGGTGTTACAATACGTCCTCACCACCCCACCTCCCCCCCCCCTAAGACGTAGCCCCGAGCACCGCTCCGCATAGAATTACAGTCGACACGCATAACAAACTGGTATTTCACCACTCCAGGGTATGCAACACGGAGCCTTCTCTTTTTTCATTAATAACCCTCGTTTCGGGCAGGCGTTGGAGAATCGCGCCAAATCCCGAATACTTAAAATGTAGATTAGAGAGGAGGACTCGAGGTCAACTCCGATTGGGGTTTTGATTTCAGACGGGGAGAGAGGGGGGGGTGACTTAAAACGCCGCAGTGCATGCAAGACCAGAGCGCTTAGATAATAATATGCGCGCGAGTTTTCCTCGATTATGGGTTAATTTCAGAAGGGTCCGGCATATAGGCCTATAGCACGCGCGTTGCCTGGATATATGTAAGACGTGGCTGGGAGATGAAAACTACGATAACCAATTTTTTTGGTTTTTAGTGTCTCCCTGTTCTCAGAATCACACCAGACATAAAAACTAGACCTTCTATGTATGTAGGCAAAATAGTATATGGCTTTTCCTCCTCGTATTGATTACTTTAAACAGTGCAACAAAACAATTGACCAATGCCTCACGGTGTGTTTTCAAGAGTCGCTGTTTTATGACGTCACGATGACGTCTTTGGTGGATTGTCTTCGCTTGGTGTAACGTGGCGTGACTTTGAAGAGGATACGCGATCGCCAAACGCCTATATATAAATCTTTGCCTTCAGATCTGTGTGCAAAGGCAATGGGGACAATTATAATATTCAAACATTAATAACATCTCGCTCGATGACGTCGTCTTTCCGTCATTCTTCGAGGACCACATACGCATAAGGGATTAAGGGTCCTTCATTTGGTGTGAGTGTGACGAATATCAAATTTAGAAAGTAGACTAAAGACGTCGGCAGTAGAAACGTGCATGAAGTAAATTTCAAGAACCAGGCGAGGTTGACATAGTAAAAAAAACTTTAAACAAAACCTAATTCATTTTCTGTTTAGAATAGAAAGGAAAAGATTAAAGAAAGAGATCTTTCATTATTTTTACGAAAAGAAGAAAGCATTGTGTTGGACAAATGAGAACCAACTACATTTTCCGTTCTAAATTATTTTAAAACTCCACTTGTAAATATGTATTGTTATGAAATTATATTAATCTTTAAAGTTAACGTACACAATATATTGAGGTAACTGAGACCTGTAATCATTGATTTTTGACGATGGTTTGATGAAATGAGGGAATCAAAAGAAGGAAAATAACTCTAAAAGAAGAAACGTTCATAAAGTGAATGGGCTTTTTTGGGGGGTGGGGGGAGAAGAGGAAAACAATCCGAACGATTCCAGAGGGTTTTCCGTTACGCTGTAGGAAGACTGCATATTTTGCTGCCGCTAACTATAGTCTCGTCTTGCTCTGTCTTCACCATGTGCTAGTGCTGGCGTGGCAAGGGGGACTTTCTTGCGTCGCCGGGTCGTGCTGTGCGCATTGGGGAGTTGGTCACTCGGCCATTTCAGAAAAGAACAAGTTCGGCTGTACGTGCACCTTTAAAACACGACAGCACGGCCAGTGTTGTCCCGTGGTAAACCCACACGCCCCATATCAATGATGCAAACGTACTGCCCGCTCTCATTCACTCGATAACGTGGGAGTACGGAAACATTACCGGTCCGCGCGTGAACAGTATTGTACCATTCACCCGCTATAGATTTTGATGTGTTTTTCAAATTCTACTCATGTTTTGGACACAGTTTTACTATACCCCTCTCTCTCTCCCTCACCCTCTCTTTCTCTCTCCCTCCCTCCCCACTCTCCTCTCTCTCCCATCTACCCCCTGTGTCTGTCTCCCTCTCTCCCGTCCCCTCTCTCTGTCTATCTCTTTCCACCTCTCTCTACCTGTCTCTCACCCTCCCCTCTCTATCTCTCTTTCCCTGTCTATATCTATCTTTCCCCGACCCCCTCTCTCTCTCTCCCTCTGTCTCCCCCCATCTTTCTCTTCACCTCTCTCTATCTCTCTTTCTCTCTCCCTCTGTCTCCCCATCTTTCTCTACACCTCTCTCTATCTCTCTTTCTCTCTCCCTCTGTCTCCCCATCTTTCTCTACACCTCTCTCTATCTCTCTTTCTCTTTCCCTCTTTCTCTCCCATCTTTCTCTACACATCTCTATATCTGTCTGTCTCTCTCCTTCTGTCTCCCCATCTTTCTCTACACCTATCTCTATCTCTATCTCTCTCCCCATCTTTATCTACACCTCTCTCTATCCCTCTTTCTCTCTCCCTCTGTCTCCCCCATCTTTCTCTACACCTCTTTCTCTCCCATCTTTCTCTACACATCTCTCTATCTGTCTGTCTCTCTCCTTCTGTCTCCCCATCTTTCTCTACACCTATCTCTATCTCTATCTCTCTCCCCATCTTTATCCACACCTCTCTCTATCCCTCTTTCTCTCTCCCTCTGTCTCCCCCATCTTTCTTTACACCTCTTTCTCTCCCATCTTTCTCTACACATCTCTCTATCTCTCTGTCTCTCTCCCTCTGTCTCCCCATCTTTCTCTGTACCTCTCTCTAGACTCTATCTCTCTTTCTCTCTGCCTGTATAATATCTCCCCCATCTTTCTCTACACCTCTCTCTATCTCTCTTTCTCTCTCCCTCTGTCTCCCCCATCTTTCTCTACACCTCTTTCTATCTCTCTTTCTCTCTCCATCTGTTTCCCCATCTTTCTCTACACCTCTCTCTCTCTCTCTCTTTCTCTCTCCCTCTGTCTCTCCCACATTTCTCTTCACCTCTCTCTATCTCTCTTTCTCTCTCCCATCTTTCTCTACACCTCTTTCTATCTCTCTTTCTCTCTCCCTCTGTCTCTCCCATCTTTCTCTTCACCTCTCTCTATCTCTCTTTCTCTCTCCCTCTCTCTCTCCGGCCCTCACCCCTCTCCCCACCTTACTTCATCCCCGCTCCACTACCGAAATGTAATTCAATTGTCGACGACAGAGCGCGTCACCCCAAGTTGCAGATAAAGCACGCGGGTGTAGCCTTTCAGATCTTCCCTTCTTGCCTCTGTGTGTGGCTTTTAAAATGGAGGGAAATCGTGCCAAAAAAGAAAACGATGGTCGCGATAAAAATCGTTCGAACGAACACGGGTTGCTCGTGCGTGCTGTGAATTCCAGCAGACGAATCAGTTTAGTCTTATCGTGGGAGAAAGAGAGGGCCTGTTTATTTCCTGGAAAATGTTGATGAACTCTTCTGGATAATTTCGCGGCTTATTGTCATTGCGCGTATATCATAGACAGGGGTCTTGACCGAGCAGTATAACGCGCGCGGTAGATACGGACGGCGTCGATCGCATTCTGTGAAGCCAAATGGAATGATAATGTGTGCGGGGCAAAAACCCAAAACGAAGCTGCGCAGCCCCCGATCACTTGGTCTGGTTTCTATCAGAAATGCTGGCAGTAATATGCAAAAATGTTGCAAACTGCTTACTGAATAAAATGAAGGAGTAGGGTAGGGATTAGTGAGAGAAGGGGGAAGATCATCGAGAGAAGTGTGTAGGAGTGAACACAAAAGAAGGATTATCAGAAAGCTGCATGGTGTTAGTCATTACCCTCCTGGATGTTGAGACCATGTGGTTGAATAGTTTGAATAGTCCGAAGACGCTTCATCCACATTTTCTCACGGCTAAGACGGACAGCATTACTCTCCCCCATTACAATCCCTCTTTTGTGTTCACTCCTCCACACTTCTCTTTTTGATCTTCCCCCCTCCTCTCACTTATCCCTACCCTACTCCTTGCCCTTCCGTTTGATCTCACCCTACCAGCTTTCCTCTTTGTCCTTTGTTTCTCATCCGTGTCTTATTCACTCTTTCCCCCTTACTTCGTGTACATGTATCTGTTTTGTCCTTGTCACTCTGCCTTTGAGAAAGGTCCTGCTAAGATCGAAACGTCAGGCCCACTAGATGTTGAGAAATGCTGGCAGTTGAAGATTTTTCCTTCAGTAAAATCTACCCACAGATCATCTTTTTGAGGGGGTTCATAGCGAACGGAAGCGCCGGTGTCATGCCAAATAGTGCCCCCTGCCAAATAGTGTCCACTCATTAGCATACTGATCGCTGATTGGTTCAATACGTATGACATTCAACCACCGTGATTGGGGTATGGTTGCGCACTACACACGCATTGTGTATGGTTGCTAGCCTAACACACGCAACGTTGGGCACTTTGGTACCGTTGGACCCTAACTGTAACCGTAACGCTAACCCTAACCCAAACAACCCTAATCCTAACCCTAATCCTAATCCCAATCCTAATTCTAATCCAAACCCTAACCCTAACGACCCTAATCCTAGTCCTAACGCTAACCAATCAGCGATCAGTATGCTAATGAGCGGACTGTCACAGTATTTGGCAGGGACACTTTTTGGCAGGACACCGGCTTCGTTCGATCGCTGTCCCGGTCCATTTGGCTCCGATGTGATTGCGTGTTGATAGGTTTTTTTTATATCTTTCGATTTTGTCAGATCATCATCGTGCAATATCATCGCTGCTTCGCGATATACAGAGCAGGTCACCTGTGGCTCCCCCCTTTTCCGACGACTGGTGAATGATTAACTAAAACACACACACACACATCAAAGCGCTCTTTAGTGGCGCAGGGGTGGGTAGGGGAGTCGATTTCGGCGGGACTGGGAACGTCAGAAGGCCTGCCTGCTTCCCCGGCGATGATGCGGCTATACCACCATTATAGGTTCCATAGATCACGGCAAACTTTCCAGTCTATGGGGCTTGCTCTTGCACAACCAGGTCGCCACTTAATAGACAGTGCGCACTGTGTCGCAGTGATGTGTGCGTCAAGGCAACTCATACACAACGCGGATGAGGCACTATGCATTATTTACCGAGGTAGGCCTAATTGCTTTGCGCGCTCTAAAAGAAAGGCATGTTTGTCGCGGCAAACGTACCGGTAGTGGCGGAGCCAGCCGATTTGTTTTGTCGAATTCAGCTGACTCTCCTAAAAAAAAACCACTTCTTCGTTAGATCAGGGGACTTCAAATGTATTTCCTTCTAATCGACCTTCAGAAAGATAAACCACTTTCAACCATTAGGAAGGGGTTTTCTTTCCGCAGAGGATAGAAATGACACCTCCTCTTCCACCCCGCCCCCCCATCATCGTCGTCCTCTGCGTCCTCCGCGGCATCCTCCTCCGCCGCCCCCTCTTCCTCCTCCTCCTCCGCCCCTCCTCCTCCTCCGCCTCCTCCTCTTCCTCCTTCTCCTCCTTCGCCGCCCCTCCTCCACTTCCTCCTCTGCCGCATTCTCCTCCTCCTCCTCCGCCGCCCCCTCCTCCTCCTTCTCCTCCTCCTCTTCCTCCTCCTCCTCCTCCGCCGCCCCTCCTCCTCCGCCTCCTCCGCCGCATCTTCCTCCTCCGCCGCCCCCTCCTCCTCTTTCGCCTCCTCCTCTTCCTCCTCCTCCTCCTCCGCCGCCCCCCCTCCTCCTCCGCCTCCTCCGCCGCATCTTCCTCCTCCGCCGCCCCCTCCTCCTCTTTCGCCTCCTCCTCCTCCGCCACCGCCACCGCCACCACCTCCTCCTCCTCCTCCTCAGCCTCCACCTTCTCTTCCTCCTTTTCCTCCACCTCTACCTCCTCCTCCTCCGCCTCCTCCACCTCTCCTCTACCTCATCCTCCTCCTCCGTTTTATCCCCATCATCCGCTTCCTCATCTGCCGCCTGCTCGTCGTCGTACTCCTCCTCCGCCAACTCCTACTCATCCTCCTCCATCTTCATGTTCTTCATCTTCATCTTCTTCATTTTCTACTCCTTCTTCTTCTTCTTCTTCTTCTTCTTCTTCTTCTTCTTCTTCTTCTTCTTCTCCTCCTCCTTCTCCTCCTTCTCCTCCTTCTCCTCCTTCTTCTCCTTCTTCTTCCATCCCTGCCTCCTCCTCTCTCTGTCCGGTGTTTATGTCAGACGCAGTAGCTTAGAGCGGCGACCGCTCGAGGTCCTGACCGTGTACCGCCAGCGAACAAGCTACATATTATAGGCTACCGATATCGCCACCTTTAATCAAGGCACCGATCGATGCCGTAACCCACACCGGTCCGAACGGGCCAGCCGCGGCAGAGAAAACGCGCCGGCCCAGATAATCAAGTGCGCACAGGGTTTTTTTTCCTTCCCTCATTTTTTTTTTTTTTTTTTTTTTTTTTTTGGGGGGGGAGGTTTTCTTGGCTAATGACCACCGCGGAGGGGCGGCAAAATCCCCGGCGATAGGGGAGTGAAAGGTTTGGCTTACACCTGGTCAAACCCCAGAACGAAAGGTGATGACAGCACAGAGAGACACCCTCAACCTGAAAGGGGAGCTGCAATGTCTTTCTTCCTATACGACCCCCGCTGCTTGTGGCCCGAAGTGATTTTCTTTTTCTACCAATCTTTTCATTTACAACGCTTCCCCCTGGCCTAAAATTGCATTTCCCTGCCGACACAGAATGTATTTTTAACTGAAAGGCAAGAGGAAAGCGGTGTCTGCATCCAGGAAGGCTCTTTTACAAAAAAGAACAGAAAAAAAAAGCGAGCAGCGTAATTCGTAAAGTGACCGTCGAAATTCTAGGTTCTTTTATTTGTGTTTATTTTCACTGGGTTGGGAGAAAGGGAGTCCTTTCTGAGACCTTCACCAAAAGGAGAGTGCTGCAGATTCGCGAAGACGATAACAATCTAAATGGAACTCTCTCGGCTGCCAGAGCCCCCTTCCTCTCAATCATGCCCTTTCCCTACTCGTCCCCACTCTGTCTATCTCTGTCGTTTCCATGGCAATTGTTTACGCAGCGCCATCGGGGATCGAAACGATTGGGGTCGGCTCCTCGCGTGAAAAGACGTGTTCACGAAACACCGGGTGCGCGGGGGAGGTGAAACTATAGAGGACCGGGCTGTTTGAAGGGGAAGGCATTGATGGGACTTCTCCCCGATATTGTTGACAAAGATGGGATGGGGTCTTCTTCTTTCTCTTTTTGCTGTTTCTTCTCCTCCTCCCACTCAACCTCCTCCTCCTTCCCCTCCCGCTCCCATCTCCTTCCCCTTCTGTCTCGTTCTTCTCCCCGTCTCTCTCTTACTCCTCCCTCACCCTTACCCCTCCTCCTCCTCCTCATCCTCCCCCTCCTTCTCCTCCTCCTCCTCCTTCTCCTCCTCCTCCAACTTCACCTCCACCTTCTCCTCCTCCTCTTCCTCCAACTTCACCTCCGCCTTCTCCTCATACTCCTCCTCCTTCAACTCCTCCTCCAACTTCACTTATGCCTTCTCCTCCTCCTCCTTCTCCTCCTCCTCCTCCTCCTCCTCAACTTCACCTCCACCTTCTTCTCCTCCTCCTCCTTCTCCTCCTCCTCCTCCTCCTCCAACTTCACCTCCACCTTCTCCTCCTCCTCCTCCTTCTCCCCTCCTCCTCCTCCTCCAACTTCACCTCCACCTTCTTCTCCTCCTCCTTCTCCTCCTCCTCCACCTCCTCCTCCTCCAACTTCACCTCCACCTTCCCCTCCTCCTCCCCTCCTCCTTCTCCTCCTCCTCCAACTTCACCTCCACCTTCTCCTCCTCCTCCCCCCTCCTTCTCCTCCTCCTCCAACGTCACCTCCACCTTCTCCTCCTCCTCCTCCTCCGCCTTCTCCTCCGCACCCTCTCCTCCTTCCGCATATCTCCCCTTCCTCCGCCTCCCTCTTATCCTCCTCCTTCTCCTTTCCCCTACCGTTAGTCCTCCCCCACTCAACCTCCTTCTCCACCTCTCACCGTCTCCTCCATCTCTGTCTCCCCTTCCTCCTTCTATCCCTCCTCCACCTCCTCTTCATTCTCCCCCTCCCTCCCTTTCTCACTCATTCTCCTATTTTCCCGCCATATTTTCCTCCTCCTCATTCTCCCCTCCTCCCTCTCTACCCCTCGCTCCCCTCCTCCTCGTCCTTCTTTACACACAGCTTCAGGTTTCCATCTTAAGAAGCAACCAACATCTGTACCCGTACATATAGTAGGCCGTATTTGTTTCCTATTACACTTGGATGGTCAGGCAGCATATCGGTTAGATGACCCAAAGCCATTCTCAGCGGCCACTGAGCCCAAAATATCTTGGTCATATCGACTTTCTACTGATTTAATTTTCTTAACGAAATCGGCTAGACGTGGTGCATACATGGTGCAATCTGCGGTGCGTTCGATATACAGGCACAGTCCGCGAGATTCTGAAGAAGAAGAAGAAAAATTGGAAGTTAAAATTGGACACTGACAATGCGTCGGTCGCTAGGCACACGCCTCAGCACAAGATATTGCCGACGTGCACCGACATGGCTCTCGAGAAACGAAATAACCTAGGTTTCCATCGCCGCACGGAACTATCGAACTGTCCGCTGCATCGATTGCCACGAATCCTATTTTCTCAGGCCGAGACTTCCTTCAGACAACTTTATTTATGAAAAAGGAAAACAAGACCTCCTGGCAAGAGCGATAGGACGACAGACAGGAGAAGAAACAGAGTGGTTTAGAGAGAGCCAGAGAGAGGAGGAGAGGGGAGACAGAGAGAGAGGGAGAGAAGTATATAGAGACGAGGAGAGATACAGAGAAAGAGGGGGGGGGGAGAGGGGAGAGATGAGAGAGACAGAGAGAAGGGAGAGAGACATACCAACAGATACACAGAGACAGATACAGAGAAAGGGATAGAGACAGAGATTTAAAGGAGGGGAAGAGGGAGACAGAGATAGAAAGAGAAAGAGATGGGGAGAGAGAAGAAACAGAGTGGTTTTAGAGAAAGCGAGAGAGAGGGGGAGGGGAGACTGGGAGAGCGGGAGACAAGTATATAGAGACGAAGAGAGACAGAGAAAAAGAGGGGGAGGTAGAGATGAGAGAGACAGAGAAGAGAGAGAGACAGATCAACAGAAAAACGGAGACAGAGACAGTGATAAATACAGAGATAGGTAGGAGGGGGCGAGAAAAACAGAGATAGAAAGAGAGAGGAGAAAGACAGAGAAAGAGATGGGGAGAGAGGAGGAGAAACAGAGCCAGGTTTGGGGAGAGTGAGGGAGGGAGAGAGAGGGGAGAGCGAGAGAGAGGAGAGAGACACAGACAGAGACAGAGGCAGAGACAGAGAGGAGAGAGAGGGTGAGGGAGGTGCGACACAGACCAGCGATCGTTAGAGACTTTCGGTCCGGAGGACAAACAGGTGCACAGTGAATTCTGGCTACAGGGTGAGAGCATGGCCGAGGAATAAAGGCCCCCAAAGTCCGCGCCAGCTCAGCTTATCCATACTACCCCTGTGGACGGGTGCGCCGTGACGAGTTCACCCTCGCGTGGAGGAATTGCAACCCCCCCCCACCCCCCCCACCCCCCCCCCCCCCACTGCAACAAGAATATTACAATGGGCAGTGTCCAACATTCATTGGCTCTGGCTTGGGAGTACACGCGAGTTTATACAAGTTGCTAACTTGCGGCTGTACCGTAGCCAATTCCTCATCGACTTGCTTCATTATAGCAAACCAATACAATACGAAATATACAGGACCGGAGTGTGATTTTCGAGCCGTCGTACCGTCTGAGCTATCCATCCCTTTAGACGGCGGCCTTCCCAAATAGTCAACTCATATTTGCCGGGATGGGAGTGCCAGTCAGAAACAGTCAACTATTAACCGCAAGTTAACTCAGAAACTGTTGCAAACTGCTCGCTGACTAAAATGACCTGCAATACGGTACATAAATCTAAAATTAAGTTAGAAAGCCTAACGTTTCGTTCCTAGCAGGACCTTTCTCTCAAAGAACCTTGAGAAAGGTCCTGCTAGGATCGAAACGTCAGGCCCTCTAACTTTCGAGAATTATTAACTGCCCTATATCTAAAGGTGATATACAAAAATGTTGCAAACTGCTTACTGACTAAAATTACCAAAATGTAAATCAGAGGCAGAGAAAACTTTTAGAAAGTTCCTGCTAGGATCGAAACGTCAGGCCCACTAAATTTTAAGATGCCCTATATCTCGTTGACTATTTGGGAGGCCACCATCTAAGGGCTGGATATAGCTCAGATGGAAGAGCACTGGTACGTTAGTCCAGAGGTCTCGGGTTCAAAACCCGGTCCAGTCAAAGTTTTCTTTGCCAATTGTTTTACAAATTGCCGTATATCTCCATGGATCACCCCCCCCCTCTCCTCCAGTTTCCATCCCGATGCAAATAACAATACTATAGTTGTAAACCGGCTATCAAACAGGGTTTATCATCTGACAAACAACGGACAATACAAACGGTTTCCTTTCTTTCGTATACTAGACCACTTGTACGGTGCGCAGTCTAGTTAAACAAAACGATGCAGGGTGAGATTACGTTACGGTTGCAAAGTCGTCATAACCGTCGGCCGTAGGCTATAGGGATTGTTTGTAAACCGCTCTGTTTGTGGCATTCGCCTCGTCTCCATCTGACCCACCCTTCCCTCCCCTCCCCACTCGGCCATCCTACTCAGCGTGGCCGCAGCTCTTGTCACCGAACCACCCGCCTTGTTCTCCCTCCTCCTTCCCCTCTTCCTTCCCCTCTCCCCTCTCCCATCCCCTCGCCCCCCCTGTGAGCGGAAGGCTATCGATTACGTGGCGACCGGGGGGAACACCGTCATCGATCGGCGGGACGGGCGCGCCGCGGTCCAGCGCGGGGCCGGCCGCCGCGGTGTACCGCCACGGTATACGACAAGGCGCGTAATCCACTTCTGTCCCGCGGACTTCTTCTTCTGTTCTCCATCCACCCTGCTCCTCCTCCTCCTCCTCCTCGTCTTCCTCTTTCTCTTCCTCCTCCTCCCGCTCTCTCTCTCTCTCTCTCTCTCTCTCTCTCTCTCCCCGTTTCTCTTTCTCTCTCTCCACATCTCCCCCTCTCTCTCCCTCTAATTCTCTCAACACCTATCTCTCCTTCTCCTTCTCTCTCTCTCTCCCGCACTCCCCTCTCTCCCGCACTCTCTTTCTCCCTTCTCCCCTCTCTCCATCTCGTTCATCTCCATACATCTCTCTCCCTCTTCTACCTCTCTCTCTCTCTGTCTCCCTCACTGTCTTTCTCCCCTCTCTCCCTCTCCCTCTCTTTCATTTCCTTACATCGCTCCCCCTCTCCTACCTCTCTCGCCCTCGCTCTCTTTCTCCCCTCTCCCCTCTCTATTCCCCTCTCTTTCTCTCCACATCTCTCTCCCTCTTCTTCTCCCTCTCTCTCCCTCTCCCTCTCTTTCATTTCCTTACATCTCGCTCCCTCTCCTACCTCTCTCTCCCTCGCTCTCTTTCTCCCCTCTCCCCTCTCTACCCCCCTCTTTCTCTCCCCATCTCTCCCTCTTCTTCTCCCTCTCTCTCCCTTGCTCTCTTTCTCCCCCTCTCACCTCTCTATTCCCTCTCTTTCTCTCCACATCTCTCTCCCTCTTCTTCTCCCTCTCTCTCCCTCGCTCTCTTTCTCCCCCTCTCCCTCTCTACCTCCTCTCTTTCTCTCTACATCTCTCTCATTTTCCATCTCTTTCCCTCACTCTCTTTCTCCCCTCTCCCCTATCTACCCCCTCTCCTTCTCTCTACATCTCTCTCCCTCTCCTTCTCCCTCTCTCTCCCCCGCTCTCTTTCTCTCTACATATCTCTCCCTCTCCTTTCCCTCTCTCTCTCGATCTCTCTCTCTCTTCCCCCTCTTTTATTCACCCCCTCTCTCTCTCCCTCCCCCTCTCTCCTCTCCTCTCTGTCTCTCCTCCTTTCTCTCTCCTCCCCTCTCGTCTTCTCCCTCGCATCTTCACTCGTCGTATATATCAACAGACTGATTATTTTGTTAGAAATTGTAATTACCGGTTACCGCTTACCCTCCAATTTCAAGTTAACTATTCGGGGGCCCGCCGCTTGGGGGCCGGGTATAGCTTATTGGGCAGAATTGAAATCTCGGGCCGGGCGAACGTTCCGGGATCTTTGATCGATCAAAACCTGCCGGTCCGTTTCTCCGCTTCACAATGCTTCAGAATGTTTCACGACAGTACTTCCACTTTCTTTCTTATTTGATCAAGCAACGAGTAAACGTGTAATTTGATTGAGATAGATTTACAACCGAGCCTTCGGCCTTAACGTACCAGCGTTCGACCACATGCGCCGCCCAGCCAATGAGTCAGAACAATGTTATAGGTCAACGTGTCAAAGCTACGAAGCTGTACGAAGCTGTACGACATACGACCGTACGTACATGCGACCTATTTGCCGCGTGCGCACGACTCATACGCCGTGAATACGGTAATGATTTACCCCGTATATATGTAGCCCGTACGAGATACGTATGGTCGTACGGAATGACGAATTAACTTGTTAGGTCAATGAGGTAGAATGTTTTTTCGCAATGTTACTAATACAGCTTCGTATCGTGCTACTGTTTCTCGTAAAGTTTCTAAAACAAAAAAAGTACAAGACCAGCTCGATGGTGGTTCAGACGCCTCCACTTTAAAGCAGGAGTGGCAGGTTCGAATCCCGCCCGAGCTGCCATCATACATCTCGGTAAGCGATCGGGCAAAGCCCTGAGCACTCCGTGCCGAGTTCGGCAAAACCGTCATCAAATTAAATTCTGCTCGACGCAAAGAAAAAGTGTATCTAAAAAGGGTAGGCCTGTAGTTGGGGGGGAGGTGTATGAAATTGCATATCGATCATTTTGTTTAACGAACTGCGTGAATGACTGACATAAAAACTTTAGTTCAAGCTGAAACACAGAAATCACACAGAGTTGCAGGACCTGGCGTTTTGCGATCCATCCCCAAAGGCGAAGAAGGTTGCCATGAACTAACACTCGCTACAAATGCTTTATGCCCGCAGACAATTTCGAGTGGTAACCAGCTGGTTTATTATGTCGTGGCTAACATGTTAAGCGTGCATGGAGAACTGCAGGAGTGTACAAGGCCTACGCGGGTCAAGGGTCATACCAAGGTGGCTCCGAATCAATAGAGTAGCCAAGTCCTTTGAGTGGAGCAATTACAATACAAATTGAAGGGAAGATCTGCAATTGAAGAGATTGAGCTTGCCTTCCTGTGTCCGTTTTATAACGGTATATCTTTTCGACTTCAGTTCGCTTAAAAATGTGGGAGGTAAAAGTTGGGGGGGGGGAGGAGAAACATTTGGCTTGGTGTGGGTTGGTTTTCCTGACAAATTAGGACCTTGTTAATGACTCGGACCGACCCAATCCAATCGATGGGCCTTCGCTGACCAACAAGGTTTTCACTTGTTATAATTATGACAAACGCCGGCCAAAGTATTGACCGATATATCAGCCAATCATTTTCCTTTACAGCGTAGCTGATATTGAGTTCATTCGATTGATCGTTCGTCACCTCCGGCATGACGACTTTTCGGGCTATTAGTTGAATTTTTATTATTATTTTTTATTTTTAGGATGACCTAGCCGTTTATATACGGTCACAATTTCCACCTATCCCGGATTCAAGACAGGCACCTGCCGTAGCCCCCCGACCGCCTCTCCTCATCCGTCCCCGAACCTTCTCCGTCGAATTTTGATATACACCCTATAAACGCACGGGACCAAACCCTCGCAACTATACCCCTGAGGGGATTGGTGGGGGTGGGGAGGGGAGGGGAGGACGCTCGGTCAACCGAAAGAGTCCGTCCCCTTTTTATCTGGTAGTCATCGGTCGGACCGGAGATTGACCGGGGTCATAGGCCCCGAGCCCCGAGCAGCGAGCCATGAGCTCGGGCCAGATGAACGACCCCGAGCCGCTGATAAGTCAATTCAGCGGAAATCATTTCCTGCGATCGTTTATCTTTCCACGGAGAAGTGCGAGATTACATTTTTACCTGCGTCAAGGTGGTTATGTTTTTTTCTAGCGTGTGTCTGTCTTTCTGTCTGTCTGTCTGTCTGTCTGTCTGTCTGTCTGTCTGTCTGTCCGTCCGTCCGACCGTGCGTCTGTTAGGAAGTTAACTAGAAAAGTTATGAATGAAATTGTGACGGAATTTCGGTGTTCTTATGGCTCGAGGTGGTTCGTTTTTGGTGATGATCCGGATCAAATCCTATGATTCTGGATCGAGTAATATACACAAATGTTGCAAACTTTTGATGTAAATAGTACAACGGGACTTCGCTCGTTCATTTGGTACCAGACACAATATAGCAGCGCCATTCTATACTCCTCGAAAGCGGCCATTCAAAAAGTTCATTCAAAGAACTTTACATTTTCATGAAAACAGTACACAATCACTCCCCCGAAATCCCTTTTTTCCACAATTTTTCATCATTTAGAGACGGATTTCGGAAAAATCCTTCGGACATAATATCCTCCAATACATTAACTTTCCGAAAATACCCAAAACAAATGTTTTTGTTTTTATCGAATTGAGAAGATACTTTGACTTCAGGCGTCGAAAAATGTTTTGGTGGGATATTCCTCATGTCGCTGTACCGGGTCACATATTCTTCGCTCTGATAACGTGCGATGCTATGGCCGGTACGTTACCGTGTAATAGTATACGCAGTGAGCGTACGCTATTACGGTAGGCAGTACCGCTGCTGATCGCCAGAGTAACTTGCATCGTGGCATCACAGTGTGCAAAGAACGGAGGAAAGAGAAACTATGTTTCAGACTTAAAAGAGTAAAGTCAACTTTACTGGACCTCGATTTTAAGCCAGACCTGTGGTTGATTTTTTTTTTTTTTTTTGCTTTTTGGGACCAGTGATCGGTTTGCCTTCTAGAAAGGTCCTGCTTCGGTCCTGCTTTAAGAGTATGGTACATTTTATTGACCGAGGAATTGAGACTGATTTGCTGCAGTTCAAGAAGATCAACGTCTGGGGACTCGGAGGAAACCGAACGGGGGTCTCACACACAGACAGACCAAAAAAGGACCACTCGAGACTCGTCTTGAAATATAACGCATTATAATCAGTTCTGAGTGCCCGACGCAGGGAAATCGCCGTGATGATGGCCGCAACTGCACTCGGTGATTGAGATAGATGTGCGGCGAGGGCCCGGCTTAGTCTTTCTTGGGTAATGGCTCGTGTAACGCTTTCTACTCGTGGCTGATTTAGCAGCTCTCCTCTCGTTCCTTCTGCCATACATCAAACATGACTCCCCCCTCCGGTTTCCCACTGCCCGCCCCGTTCGGCTTCGTCCTGTCGCCTACTCGTAATTTCACATGATGGGATGCTGCGCCGAACCACCGCCCGTTGGGCAAACGGCGCCGCATATTGCAAGAGAACGTTTTAAGAATGCACGAGGCAAGACAACCAAATACAACCTAATGAAACCCATAGCGTGTAAAGACAGACCAATACACGACAAAGCACCGCGAGAAAAACCAGTGTAACCAAAGGCAATGCAACCCAATGCAACCCAAGACACGGGTAAGGCAACCCAATGCACCCCATGCATGGCAAGCAAATGCACCCACGGCAGGGCAAGGCAACCTACGGTAATCCAAGACACGGGTAAGGCAACCCAATGCACCCTAAGGCAACCAAATGCACCCACGGCAGGGCAAGGCAACCCACGGTAATCCAAGACACGGGTAAGGCAACCCAATGCACCCCAAGGCAACCAAATGCACCCACGGCAGGGCAAGGCAACCCACGGCAACTCAATGAAACCAAGGCATGGCAAGGCAACCCAATGCAACCCAAGGAAACTCAATGCACCCACGATACGGCAAGGTAACCCAAGATAACCCAATACAACTCAGGCATGACAAGGCAACCCAATGCAACCCAATGCAACCCAAGGCAACCCAATTGCACCCACGGCGCGGCAAGGCAACCCAATGCAGCCCAATGCAACTGAGACATGGCAAGGCAACACAATGCAACTGAGAGATGGCAAGGCAACCCAATGCACCCACGGCACGGCAAGACAACCCAAGGCAACCCGATGAAACTGAGGCGTGGCATGGCAACCCAATGCAACTGAGGCATGGCAAGGCAACCCAAGGCACCCAATGCAACTGAGACATGGCAAGGCAACCCAAGGCACCCAAGGCGTCACAAGGCAACCCAATGCAACCCAAGGCATGACAATGCAACCCAATGCAACCCAAGGCATGTCAATGCAACCCAAGTCCTGGCAAGGCAACCCAATGCAACCCAAGTCCTGGCAAGGAAACCCAATGCAACCCAAGTCCTGGCAAGGAAACCCAATGCAACCCAAGGCAACTCAATGCACCCAATGCAACCAAGGAAACCCAATGCACCCAATGCAACCCAAGGCAACCCAATGCACCCAATGCAACCCAAGGCAACCCAATGCACCCAATGCAACCCAAGGCAACCCAATGCACCCAATGCAACCCAAGTCCTGGCAAGGCAACCCAATGCAACCCAAGTCCTGGCAAGGAAACCCAATGCAACCCAAGTCCTGGCAAGGAAACCCAATGCAACCCAAGGCAACTCAATGCACCCAATGTAACCCAAGGAAACCCAATGCACCCAATGCAACCCAAGGCAACCCAATGCACCCAATGCAACCCAAGGCAACCCAATGCACCCAATGCAACCCAAGGTATGGCAAGGAAACCCAAATGCAACCCAAGGCAACCCAATGCACCCAATGCATCGCACTGCATACCAGGACAGCCACATTCAGATCGGTGCAAGCAATTTCAGCCCAAAGTTTCGGACATAAAAAAGCGAAGACGACGCAACCCAACTGAAACACCGCTGCCGAATGACGATGACACCCAATGCTCGCCGGTGATAATAATAATAATTATTATAATACAAAAAGCGATACCCGTTTCGTATGGACCCGCGCTTCATTCTATTATATTATACGATGGCAACTCCTACAAAACTCCTACAATGTATCTAATTAGTCCTTGTGTATAGTTTTCTATGTGTTTTGTGTTAATACTAAGGATTTGTGTTCTATTGATTGATTGCTTCACTTGCATTGAGCTCTCTCCCTACCGTTTACGGTCTAAATTAGCATGAGCATTCCTTTTCCGGCTCAGTGCAAGTGGGGCCCAACACTTAAAAGCTGTGCTTCTTGATGGGTCCCTCTGCAGTATCGCATTCATTGTTTATTTATATTAAGTTATCACTTAATGTGCCAGTCCTTTCCCTATTAATTTTGCCTATTCATTCTTTGTGATGTACATTCTGTGATATGTGCTTTGTTGGTGGAAAAAGAAATAAACTAAACTAATATGGGGCGAGTTACTAAAAAAAAAACCGAAACGCCACCCAGCGTGGAAAAGCATTGCTTCAGTTGAAATACCCAAGACCTTTTCCCTCACCCCCTGCCATGAACCCACTATTTATCAATCTAAAGTATTATTCGTTTGGGTTGTTTTTATCGTGCCTCTCCAATCGAGTCATGGTGAGCCAAACCGTGCCTTTATCGCCTGGCCGATGCAATTACGACTACACTGGGGGAGGGTTGCCGCAGAGTGCAGGGTGCGACGGCGTTGTCTGAGGGCGGACAGATCGCTCGCCACCGCTCATAACCCGAGCGTACTTAACTCGATTTCCTGCCTCGGTTTTGTTTGTTTGCTGGGGTTTTTTTCTGAGTTTTTTTTTTTTGACTGATGAAGTTTTGATTTGATTTATGAGATTACCCGTTTCGATCCAATATCTATCGCCGCTATCTTCAGTGGCCCGTGCTGCCAGTACCACCAACCCCCCCCCCCTCTCCCCGTTTCTTGAGGAGAATAATAAAAACAAATCCCCTAAATTCTGGTCTAGGACTCTGGTCAGATGTAGGGTCGACGTCACGGCCAGGGTTTCGTGACCCTAACCGCACCGATACCACGATACATAAATTATAACTGTTTTGATCTTGTGTGTGTAATGTAGGCCTATGCGGCAATCGTGTGTTCCCTGAGTGCATAATGCATGCGATGATGACTTTCCACAAAACGAGATAACTTTGTCCATTAACTCGGTGTTTTGTTCTCTTCCCTTCGACGTGTTCCGTCTTCCGTTTAAGTCAAGTGAATAGCTTTAAATGTTGAGACTTTGCCTGGGTCTATTTTTTTTTGGAGAGGGGGCTCTATTCTTTATTGATTTTATTTCTGATTTTTAGTTTGTTCGTGTTTAACTTTCAAAGATTTTCGTCTCCGGGAGGAAGTTGTGCCGCTCCGGGCATTGCACGTTTCGATTGGCATAGAGAGGTAAGGGAAGGGAAGGGAAGGGAGGGAAGGGAAGGGGAAGGAGGGAAGGAGGGAGGCAGGGAGGCAGGGGGAGGGAGGGGGAGGCAGGGGAGAGGGAGGAAGGGAGGCAGGCAGGCAGGGAATCGGGGAGGAAGGGAGGCAGACAGGCAGGGATGAAGAGAGGGAGGGGAAAGGGAGGCAGAGAGGGAGCTCGGAGGCAGGGAAGGAGGCAGGGAGGCAGGCAGACAGGGAGGCAGGCAGGCAGGCAGGGAGGAAGTGAGGCAGGGAGGAAGGGAGAGAGTGAGGGAGGTGAAAGGGAGGCAGTGAGGGAGGCAGGGAAGGAGGCAGGTGGGCAGGGAGGAAGGGAGGGAGGGGAAAGGGAGGCAGGGAAGCAGGCAGGGAGGCCAGGAGGGAGGCGGGGAGGCGGGGAGGCAGCCAGGTAGGAAGGCAGGCAGGGAGGGAGGGAGGGAGGCAGCCAGGCAGGAAGGCAGACAGGGAGGGAGGCAGGAAGGCAGGCAGGCAGGCAGGCAGGCAGGCAGGCAGGGAGGCAGGCAGGCAGGGAGGGAGGCAGGCAGGCAGGCAGGCAGGGAGGCAGGCAGGCAGGCAGGCAGGAAGGCAGGGAGGCAGGCAGGGAGGGAGGGAGGGACGGACAGACGGACGGGCGGACGGACAGACGGAAGAGGGGAGGGAGGGAGGGACGAAGGGAGGGGGAAGTGAAAGGGGAGGGAGGGAGGAAGGAAGGAGGGAGTGAGGAGGGGAACTTGAAGGTAAAGATTATTCCCTGGAGTGTAAATGACAGTCGCTTGGTTTACCGGGTACGGCAGGGCAAAGGGGGAAGTGAAGGATGGGGTAAGGGGAGGGAGTGGGGGTATTACGATCATCGATTTTCGCTCGCATGGGCCCCTTCCCGTAGATTAACTTTGTAGATGCTATTATTTCAGTAACAATATCTCCGGGCGTGGGGACCGAGGGGGGGAGAAGGGGGAGGGGGAGGAGGGTGGACCTGGAAAGGTTATACGGTCGAGATCTTGGTCGGAAACCCCTGGATTTTGCCTCAGTGCACCAGACAATAACCACAGAACGAAATTAAATAGAGAGACTCTATGCAGAAGAAGATAATTCTACGCTGATTGTAATCAAACCCATTTTTTCCCCTTTCATTCTCCACGCCCTTTACTTCAATTGAAATAATTTCCTTTTTATGATTTTTTTTTTCATCACCCCGGGTTGTTTTTTTTTTGAGGGAGTTGAGGTTCGTGTGTTTTTCAAGGCAGATGACTTTTTATAAGATCTGCATGACTAAATGCTGGATCGTGGTCGAAGGAGAAGGGAAAGAGAGAGAGAGAAAGCGGATAAGACACACCACGCGATATCTCGATCGCGCGATCAGTTTCAGTCATCGCCAGAATGGCTTTCTATGACGATTTTCTTTCCTTTTGCAATTTTGCCTGGAGCGGCGCTCCATACTCTTCGAGGAAGGAGGAAGGGAATGAATACGGCAAAATAGTATACTGATGAAGAAATTTGATGGGGGAACTTGCCTTATTCAATTACCGAGCGTCATAATTGGCACGGTCGGAGGATTCGGATGATGAGACGAAACAATGTCCGAGGGAGAGAGACGAAGAGGAAACAGTTTTTCTCAGACAAGAAGTCTGAGCGGAGTGTAAGGGGGAAAAGATGGAAATCTATTTCCTTTTCTTTTTGCAATAATAAGCTTTATGCGGTGGGGGCAAGAATTATGGAACGCCCATGGAGGCAAAGGAACAAATTCCAATTAGCCATTCTCTACACTGTTACAGTATCGGCCTATAGAGGTTTTCTTTAGTCACGTGCCTTTTGCCGGTCAGCGTTCAATGCACGCGGGTGTACGTACGTACGCGGAACGCGCGCGTGTTCGATCGAGATATCAAAACGTCCAATGGAAAAACTCACATTCGATATTTTGCACGCGCGTCCGCGTATTTGGACGCTCCTGGTGGACATGCTAATCTGCCTTTGGCTGTCGAGTGACGTCATGTGAAAAAAAACTCTATACGCCATTTACGACATGAAGGCTTAGGCTCGGGCTCAGACTTCACTCGAATTCCTCTTACTCGTTCAAAGGACACAGGCATATCCGCATGTACTAGGTCCTGTTTCTTGGCGAATACTCTGTACTATAAGCAATCCAACAAACCTACAAATTCGGCCATAATTCACAACCTGTTTTTGTTTGTTTCTTCAAATTGTATCAGACGGAGACGAATACTGAGCCCGAGCCTGATCCATGGTCTCATAAAGGTCCACAATAACTGGGAGATAGTCCAACTATTGGACTGTGCTGTTTATCACAGACATAATCACAGACTTCCCCGCCCCCCCCCCCCCAAAAAAAAAGGAACCAAGGTGATGGGCAAACAATTGTGACCCGGCACAGCATTATGAGGAATAACCCCACTTTTTATATTTTGAGGTTTTCTAATGATGTGAAAGAATATACCATTAGCTTTCAAATGATATCAAAATATAATATCCTCTAATACTTAAAATTTCTGAAAGTAAAAAAAAAGAAAATTGATTTGTAATCGAATTGGGAAGATACTTTAACTTCAGGCGTTGTTTACTCAAAAAGTGTTTTGGTGGGATATTCCTCATGTCGTTGTGCCTGGTCACAATAAGTGTTGCCAGCATTCCGTCCGATCGCTTCTTTTTTACAGTATACACAAATAACACAACGGCGCCCGTATCCCGCAGTGGTAGTCAGGTGGTAGTCAGCTTTGTATACGTGGGTCGTGCTGCTCGGATTCAGTGGCTAAAGGATTCGAGGCTTCGGGCTTAGGGCTCGCTCATATCATGCACGAGTTCATGGGAGGCCGTAAGCCGGTTTCCACATGCGTGGACTTCTAGCATTACAGTATGTGCAGCCATAGCCGCTGCACTTTCGGTCAAGCCCTTATGCACACGGGCCTAAGCTTTGTCTATTATTAAAGCATTCTCGAGTATTGTTTTCAAAAGGAGAATCGGCCTTTTTTTCTGAAACCCGGCTTGGGCTCAGGCTCCGGCTTTCTTTCTCAAGTACAAGGCACGAAGGCGGGAGGCCCGTTGGATTGGCTTTTTGAATGTTACACGTCTGCATTTTGGGAAAAAACAAATCCGAAGCTTCAACTCCAACGAAGAACTACGACCTGTGTTTTCAGCCTTTGGATGACAGAGACGAAGCCGGAGCCGAAGTCCTAGCCTGGTTTTGGTGGAAAAAAATCGGGCTGCACGGTATATTCATTTAGGCCTATCATAGTCATCTAACGGACGAACGCACGCACTAAAACGTCCTGGAGGGACGGGTGTTTTTTGTTATCTTTCAGGAGGCTTATGTGCAGAGCGTTGCATTGCTCTAATGACGAGTGAGAGTTCACTGAACCCCGTGCGAAAGCCTCTTGCTTTGTCCGTCCGGGTATATCGCTGACGGCGGGCCAGATTTGAATTTCGAGGGGGAGACGGGGGGAGGGAGGAGAGGGCCCCGAGGTTCATAAATCAGACGAGACTCTCTCTGTATCCCATCAGACAGATTTAATGCAAAGCCCGAAATCTATTCCCCCCATCCCTCTCCCCCTCTCAAAAAAAGACCGATTCAAAAGCGCACGTGCGACAGGTTCATCGCTGAAGGCCTTGCGAAACTAGCGAAGACCGTGCAGACTGAACCTTGGTTGACAGGATTGGAATAAATACGGTCCATCGGGCCAATTGATTTACATGGGTGAGACGAATCGCTGCCTACCTACTCGGGGTATAGTTACCTGCCTATACTCCTACTCCACCTCCACCTCCACCTCCACCTCCTCCTCCTCCTCCTCCTCCCCTTCCCTCTGTCCTCTGAGCTGACAGCTCAGCCGAACGTTCGAGGCTTGATGAAGGATGTCTCTCTACTCCTTTCCTCCTCCTCCTCCGGCTCCTCCTCCTGCTCCTCCTGCTCCTCCTGCTCCTCCTGCTCCTCCTCCTTCTTCTTCTCCTCCTCCTCCTCCTCTTCCTCCTCCCCCTCCTCCTCCCCCTCCTCCTCCTCTTCCTCCTCCTCTTCCCATTCTCATTCCCAACCCCATCCTCCACATCCTCCTCTTCCTCCTCATCATCATCATCATCCTCATCCTCATCCTCCCCCTATAACTACTCCTATTCCTACATTTGCTCCTACTCCTACTCCTCCTGCTTCTGCTCCTCCTGCTCTTTCTGTTCCAACTTCTGTTCCTACTCCACCTCCACCTCCTCCTCTTCCCTCTGTCTTCGAGGCTTGAAAGATTTCTCCTCCTTCTCCTCCTCCTACTCCTACTCATCCTCATCCTCATCCTCTTCCTCATCCCCACCCTCCCCCCCTCCCCTCATCCTCATCCTCATTATCATCATCTTCCTCATCTTTCTCATCATAATCCTACTCCTACTACTACTCCCACTTCTCCTCCTGCTCTTTATGGTCCTCCTCCTCTTCCTGCTCATAACCCCCCCCCCTCAACCCCCCTCTTCCCTCCCTCTGGTTTTGCCTGTCAATTATAAAGCCGACAGTCCTCCCCCTCCTCCTCCCCTCCTCCTCCTCCTCTTCCTCCTCCCCTCCTCCTCCTCACTCTCCTACTCCTCCCCCTCCTCCTCCTCCTCCCCTCCACCTCATCTTTCTCCTCTTCCTCCTCCCTCCCCCTCCTCCCCTCCTCCTCCTCCTCCTCCTCCTCCCCTCCTTCTCCTCCTCACCATCCTCCTCCTCCTCCACCTTCTCTTCCTCGTCCCCCTCTTCCTTCTCCTCCTTCCCCTCCTCCTCTTCCTCCTCCTCCTCCCCCTCCACCTCCTCTTCCTCCTCGTCCTCCTCCCTCCCCCTCCTCCCCTCCTCCTCCTCCTCCTCCTCCCCTCCTTCTCCTCCTCACCATCCTCCTACTCCCCCTCCACCTTCTCTTCCTCGTCCCCCTCTTCCTTCTCCTCCTTCCCCTCCTCCTCTTCCTCCTCCTCCTCCCCCTCCTCCTCCTCCTCCTCCCCCTTCACCTCCTCTTCCTCCTCTTCCTCCTCCTCCTCCTCCTCCTCCCCCTCCTCCTCCTCCTCCTCCCCTCCTCCTCAACCTCACCATCCTCCTCCTCCTTCTCTTCCTTCTCTTCCTTCTCTTCCTTCTCTTCCTTCTCCTCCTTCCCCTCCTCCTCCTCCTCTTCCTCCTCATCCTCCCCTGCTCCTCCTCCTCCTCGTAGATCAGCCGAAGACGAGGGGGGAGCAGGTCCCTCTGATTGAAGTTAATACGGTCATATGATGTCCCGCCTTCAAACACCTCTCACCCCCACCCCACCACCTCGCTCTCTCCCCGCCCATTAGGTCGGTATACCTCGTGGGACGCCAGGACGCATCTCACCCTCCGCCTCGCCTCGCCTCTCTTCGACCGGGGCAAATAATTGACGCACGAGAAACAAAACGCATCGCGTCAAATGACGCCCGCGGTTAGAAATCAGTCCCGAAGTAAACGGGCCTAGCTAATTCCCAACCCCCCCCCCCTCTCCCCTCTTCTACCCCCCTCCCCGAGTATAGGTCGAGGAAGGAAACGTGCCCGGCATATCTCAGCGTATATACGGGATCTTTCCAAAGCTAAAGATAAACGTTATTGACCACGACACGCGAGTTGTGGGGGACGGTGTAACTGATAGCACATTGCGGTGGGGTTTTTTGTTTTAGTTTTACAACTCGACCACAACTGGCATTCAGCGCACGGAGCCGTCGCATTGACCGGTGAGACCTTCCCGACACCGGACCCACTGTCCGTGCCCCAAAACCTCCGTGACCGAGGGTGTCACTGGGCCTGCCACTCGTGGCGGGGGGTTGTGGGGGAAACTGCGCTTGAAATCCCGGTCCCGATGCCCCGAATATCGCTGCGCTGCCGGGGCGCCGGTGAAATTTTTTTTTTTAATACTCGGAGATCGATTTTCATGTCGCCGCTTTGTTTCATACTCGTTCAGAAGAGACGTCTAGGAATGGGTGGGTGTGCGGTCGTGACTGACAGATATCTGATTACGACACGCGGGGGGGGTAGCCACCTGGGATCGATTACGGAGATCTGATTACCAAGAGAAATGAGTCTATATAGCCCTCCGTTATCTTTTTTCTTTTAAAGGAACATTGCCGACTAACATCGTGTGACATTTATTGCTGGGGATTTGCAAGCAGATGGACATACAGACAGACAGATGCACAGATGAAAAGAAAGGCTGACAGACAGACAGACACATGGGAAGTGACAGAGGTAGAGACTGACGCAGAGACGGAGACAGATTAAGAGACATAGACAGATAGAGACCGAGATACATGCAGAGACAGAGACATAAGATGCAGCGATAGGGACAGACAGAGGCAGAGACAGAGAAAGGAACAAAGACAGACACAGATTAAGAGACATAGACAGATAGAGACCGGGATACATGCAGAGGCAGAGACATAAGATGCAGCGGTAGGGACTGAGATAGAGGCAGAGGCAGAGAAGTAAACAAAGACAGACGGATACAGAGTGAGAACCAGAGAAGGAGATGCGGACAGGAATAGAGAAAGAGACAGAGACATAAGATGCAGCGGTAGGGACAGAGGCAGAGACAGAGAATGAAACAGAGACAGTGGAAGAACCAGAGAAGGAGATACAGATATGTATAGAGAAAAAGACACAGGCAGAGACAGAAACATGCGAGGCAGAGACAGGGCCAGAGGTAAAGGCAGAGGCAGAGACAGAGACAGAGAGGGGTAAAGTGAGACGTAGACCGAGACAGAGATAGAGAAAGAGACAGAGACCGAGGCAGAGACAGAGAGAGGCAGAGATAGAGAAAGAGACAGAGACCGAGGCAGAGACAGAGAGAGGCAGAGATAGAGAAAGAGCCCAAGACAGATGTAGAGACAGATACAGATGCAGATATAGAGACAAATACAAAGTAGAGACAGAGGCAGATTCGGAGACAGATATACAGAGACAAAGATAGAGGCAGAGGCAGATATACAGAGACAAAGATAGAGGCAGAGACAGATATACAGAGACAAAGATAGAGGCAGAGGAAGAAATACAGAGACAAAGATAGAGGCAGAGGAAGAAATACAGAGACAAAGATAGAGGCAGAGGAAGAAATACAGAGACAAAGATAGAGGCAGAGGAAGAAATACAGAGACAAAGATAGAGGCAGAGGCAGAAATACAGAAACAAAGATAGAGGCAGAGGCAGATATACAGTGACAAAGATAGAGGCAGATATACAGAGACAAAGATGGAGGCAGAGGCAGATATACAGAGACAAAGATAGAGGCAGAGGCAGATATACAGAGGCAGAGACATAGGCACAGGCAGATATACAGAGACAAAGATAGATGCAGAGGCAGATATACAGAGGCAGAGACATAGGCAGAGGCAAGCGCAAAGGCAGAAAAAGGGGACAGACGCACTGCAGATTCAGACGTACCCACAGTCAGATAGACACGTGCAGTGGCAGTGGCAGTCACGGAAGCAGAATAGACCTAGAGGCAGACAGGAAGGCACAAACAGAGATTCGAATCGAATCTCGATGATTAACCTTGACCACGGGACAACAATGAACACCAACGAGGGCGCGAGAGATTCCCACCTGTCCCATCAGAGAAACCGGTTCGCCCTGCACAATGAGCACCGAAAATCAATTCCCATTACGGGTACTTTCCTACCGTTCGTCCCACGCCCTCAGCGGCAAGGGACCTATGCCCATCTTCAAATTCAAGACGCCATACGTACGCGGTGTCGTGATGTCAACCCTCCCATTGCTTTCGAATTTGTCCAGTTTTCATGCCCCCACCAAACAAAAATAAAGACCGTGCATGAGTGAGTGAACGAATTCGCCTTGAGTTCGTTGACAGATGCATGAGACTCCGACATAGACAGACATCAATGTGGAAGAGAGGCAGATATATAACTGCCGGAATTTACCTTCATTTTACCCCCATCCTCCCCATTCTTCCTTCCCCTCATCATCCTCCTCATCCTCTTGATCCTCTTCATCCCCATCCTCCTCAACTCCATCATCCCGGCCACCTACACACGGTCTGCCTTAATCGAAGCTGATTGATTGCTCGGGGGCCGTGGCTCGAGTTCTGGTTTCTTTTCCTTGGTCGTCGTCGTCGTCATCATCTTCTTCCTCTTCTTCTTCTCCTCCTTCTTTGTTCTCATAGCACGGACGCCATGATGACGTCGTGCAGCGGCCTGGAGCTCTCGGTGGAGATACGGGAGGCCTTCCTGACGTGCCCGCTGTGCCTGGGCCGCTTCCTGAAGCCCAAGCAGCTGCCGTGCCAGCACACCTTCTGCACCCGCTGCCTGTTCAAGTGGTACAACGCCCGCCCCATCCGGGCCAAGACCCTCCAGTGCCCCGTCTGCCGGGACTCGGTGCCGGTGCCGGCGGCCGGCATCCAGACTCTGCCGGACAGCATGCTGGTGGTGGGCTTCATGGAGTTCCTGGACCGGCGCTTCGAGACCACCGAGTCGCTGGGCTCGGGCCCCGTGGGCCTGCTGCACCAGTTCGGCGTGAAGGGCAGCGGGGAGGGTCAGCTCCACCGGCCGCTGGGCGTGGCCGTCAGCAGCGACACGGAGCGGGTCTTCGTGGCCGACACCAAGAACCGCATCCAGGTCTTCGACGCCGACGGCAAGTTCCTGCGCAAGATCGTGGTGCGCAACCTGAGCAAGCGCTTCGGGCCCACCTTCCTGGCCCTGACGCGCCACCTGAGTACGGACGGCAGCGAGCGGCTGGTGGTGTGCGACGTCAACAACCGGCAGGTGCTGGTCTGCGACCTCCAGGGCCGGCTCCTCCGCCAGGTGGGCAAGCACGACCTGGGCATGCCCGGCGGCGCAGCCGTGACCAGCGACGGCCACATCCACGTGGTGGACGTCTACGCCCGCGTGGTGCGCACCTACGACAGGCGGGGCACCTCGCTCCGGCTGCTGGGCCGCTACGGGTCGGCCGAGAACGCCTTCCGCCACCCGCGCCACATCGCCGCCTCCAAGAACGACGACCTGGTGGTGACGGACGTGGCCAACCGCTCGGTGCACGTCTTCGAGATGTCCGGCCGGCTGGAGCGGGCCTTCGGCGTGCGCGGCAAGGGGGAGGGCGAGCTCCGTTCCCCCACCGGCGTGGCCGTGGACTGCGCCGGCAACATCCTGGTCTCGGACGTGGGCAACCGGTGCCTGCTCCTGTTCGACATCAACGGCCGCTTCGTCCGGCGGGTGGACGACCCCATCGACGACCTACGACACCCCGAGTGCCTGGCTCTGGCCGGGGACAGCAAGGTGGCCGTGGCAGACGCCAGCAACCACTGCATCAAGTTCTTCGCCTTCTAGACTCCGATAAAATAGGGGCTCTCTCTCTCTCTCTTCGAGTCCCGGAGCAGCCAGTCGGTGTCAGTCCCCGGATCGCCGGAGATTGAAGACCCGTCGAAGATTGAGGACTATAGCATAATTATTAGCGAGCAGGAGAGGGTATAGCTTCAGAACCCAGGATATTCGGGACCCTGGACCCCCGCTGTTCACTATCCTGCAAGACCCACGATGGGCGTAATTGGAGATCGGTATAGAAGGGATCTTCAGAATCAAGACAATTCCAGGATCTCTGGGTCTCTAGGATTTACGCACTCAAGATTTTCGTGGGGTTCGTGGGGCTCTTCCCTGCTGAATCTCAGATCGTTAGGATTCAGCGCCTCTACCGTTCCACGGCGTCTGAGAGATTCGGGATCTTGAAAGGATTCTCACTTTCCGAGTATAGCTTTAGTATGTAACATCTCGTCCCGGTGACAATAGATTCATGACACCTCTGGTACCTCCAGAATTGAAGATATTCAGGAGGCAGGACTAGCGTGGTCGGAAATCAGTTGTTGGTGTGTGTGTCAGAAACTACGGAGTTGAATTTGGGAGGGATCCTTAATCTTCCCGGGTTTAAGATCTCAAAAAAAAAAAAATCAAACAAAATATCGTCACCATTGTCATCTGTGTGAAGGTCGATATCTAAGGTCTGGGTAGCTCACATGGAAAGAGAGCGCTGGTACTCAAAACGAGAGTTCTCGGGTTCAAGTCACGGTTCAGTCAAAGTTTCTTTGGGGCAAATCTTACAACAGAAAGAGCAAAATATCTGATATCATTTTCTCGGTCATCGATAACGATAGATCATGGATATAGTTCTCGGATCTCCGTGATTTCGAATCTCAAAGGCTCAGGATTCTGGAACTCGAGACTCTAAAGATCTCCGCCTGTCAGAGAGCTATGGGATTTAGGGTTCAGGATCTTCAGAGATAGGGAATCTATATTGGATATACGGGATTCAGTGTCAGTGACCCGATACAGCTAGTTTGAAGGACCGGGTGGGGGTTTATTCTTTATCTAGGTTGAATGGGGGCGTTGATGTTCTGTACTGACCACAGCAGTAACGCGCCTTGCAGCCGAGGGTCCAGCCTAAACCACTTGAGGCAGGGTGTCCGAAAAAAAAATGGCCTGGATTTGTGTCCAAGTGCGCCACGCACATCGCCATCCCTTCGATAGTGTGAGCACCAAACCCCCACAGGCACTACACCTTTAAAAAGAACCATTCCACCGACGCCACCGCCATCCTTTCCAAACCGAGATTCGCACGCGCAGACACTTCGACTTTAAAGGGAAATGCCGCCTGGCCGCGGGTACGGGTGTGCCAAACTGAAATCCTTTTTACTCCGAAAGAGTAGCAGACACAAAACGGAAGGGAGAAATAAACAAACCTTATTGTAAAATATTTTGGTCGGACAATGCATAGCGACCATGATCGTGGTCTCGACAGAAGCATAGGGTGTAAGTGTGTATTTTCCTTGCGGTGTTCATCGTCCGCTGTTCCTGGTAAAGCGATATTGTACAATAATTTTCGTCGGGAGGGGGAGGGGGGTGGGTAACCCGACGCTTGTGCGCCGCAACTCGATACCCGTACTGCCAAGGGCCTCCATAGTGTAACCCCACCCCCCGAGTCCCGCTAAATGTGTCTGTGTGAGAGACAGATCCATCAGTGGATGGTTTTGCTCGACTTAACGCGAGCGTGTGCATTCCGACCCAGTTTGTAGAAAGAGAGAGAGAGAGGGAGAGATAGTGTGGATGTGTATGTGCGATGTGTTTGTGTGGGTGTGTAAGGCCCTATTACGAACCTTTTGGCCAATGCCGCAAGCGTGCCGGAGAGCTGCTCTCGCATCTGCCGCACTAAACATTATTCTGTCAGTACGACGTAAGCCAGTCTGACATGTTGATATCGATGGACCTGCTTCAGTCAGTGTTCCCGAGGGGGAGATCAACGCTGTCATTTTGAGACATTACGGAACATCGTGTTTTCAGTATAGCGAGGGCAGGGCGTGCAATGGCCGGTTTTGGGTTTTTTTTTCGGGGGGGAGGTTAGAACTAAGCCACAGTTGCATGCGATTCGATGCGGGTCGCTGCATTGTGTAGGCCTTGCCGCCATTTGCTCGTACAGCAGGCGTTGCCGTGTGGTTATTCCATATACGGGCCTTTTCGGAAAACGCAGTGGCTGTTGTTACGGCAGTCGTCCGTGTGGTTCCCTGACTTCACAGTATTTGTCAGGATGTTTAGCTCTTGGAACCAGACTTATCAGCTAATAGACTGGTTCAACCAGCCTGCAATGCTGAAGAAATACAATCAAGTCAGGGAACCACACGGACGACTGCCGTAACAACAGCCACTGCGTTTCGAAAAAAAACCTGCTCCGGCTTCGTCTCTGTTATCCAAAAGCTGAAAACACAGGTTCGAATTCTGGGCGTGTATAGTGTGACCTGTTTACGTTATTCTCGAGGGAGGGTGTATAATTATACGCTCTGCAACCAGCGACTGTTTTGTTAGCACTTCCAATACTAGGTTATTATGGTGTTTATTTCTTAACGGCCGAATGTCCGCAATATTCTCCAAGTGTGCGGAAACAGCCGCGGGTGTTCTCCCTCAAACAGTAACTAACGATGAGACCGAAATTAATCGGGTTACTTTGCGGTGCAATAGTATAGTGTTCCATTCCTTTTCGTAGCATGCGGTAAACAGTGTCAGCAGCAGCGAGGCACTGACGGTGGTGTGTCTTCGCCACAAGAGGGCGTTTTATATCGACGCCATATTGGGGTCAGAAAAAACCCGCGAGGGCCGCCATGCTTCTAATGCGTCCATGTTGTTTGAGCAGGAAAGAACGGCATTTACGTGCTGACTTCTATCTCTAAATGTTCATCATGGGAACCAACTTGGAAAGTTTAAGTCCATCATAATTACAAGGACAACACACGAAAATTAAAGACCAGACTAAGTTTTCTAGACAGTCACCTCATGTAGGCCTAATAGGTGTTAAACCGAGTTTAAGGCCGTGTCTGAAACGGGCTTCCAGAGCTACGGCTAGGGCTATTGTCTTCGCATCTCCGTGTATTTCCAATAGGGGGAACACCTATACCTAGACCTAGCTCTAGACGCCCTTTTCTGACACGGCTTTAGGCTGTCCCTTGTGCACGTGTTTCTTGTTCATACCGGCGACCTTTGACCTCTGCCATTTAGTTCACATCGATTATACGGTTTGTGCTGGGAGTGTCAAGTGTAGCCGGCATGTGGAACTCTTCCCTCATTACGATCCATTATTTCGTATGACCAAAACCGTGCGGCCATTCATTGCACGGTCAAATAACGGCAACTTTGCTGGAAAATGACAGAATCCATTTCAGTGGGAACGTAACGTAGACTAAAGCTCCTTCTAAGTTACCGCGACCTTGAGCTGAGGTAAAAACCCAACGGGCCGAAGTGATTGCGGAAACGTTCCGCTCATCGGCTATATGGTAACATAACGTAATTTACCGGCCATTCGCGGCAAACAGACATTCCGACAGTGTTAACAAAAACAATGGCCAAGTGGGAATTCCAGGTAGAATTTTACTTTCGGAGATATCATGCAATATTACACCGTGACCGCAGAACAAAAGGTCAATGATGAGAACATGGTTTTTTAGTGCGCAATTTTCTGAATATTTTTTAGTACAGTATTACTCTAAGTACACATGGTGCACGAACAGATTTGACATTGCTTCCTTTAAAAGGTTTGTTCTTCAGATCTTCAAAGGTTCGGGGCCTGACGTTTCAATCCTAGGTTCCTAGCTCGGTCCTCTGAGAAAGGTCCTATACTATGATCGAAAAGTCATATCCCCGAGCTTAATCAGTTCCTTCTCCTTCACGGGCAGTATAACATTTCTGTATTACTTTTACTAATTGGTTTTTTAAAGTATTAATTACCTTCAACCGATTTTGCTTGAAGTATTTTTGAAATGGTATCGGTTCTCAGTATTGGGTATTTGAATACATCCAGGCTTCTAAGCAGGGAAGTTGTAATTATGTGCACGGATATACGTGGAACTTTTTCAAACTGTTCATGTCTGACAATTCTGCAACAAATAGAAGATAGGCCTAAATATACTTTCTTTCTTTTCTTGAAAACACATTCAAGAAGATTCCGGTCAATGTGTTGATTCAATAAGCATCACAAAAACATACCTTTTTTATATATATTTAAATATTCCGTGTTTGAAAAAAAAACCACAAGTATGACGTGAACGAAACGGATCAGTTCTCACTCTCAGCATAGCGCCCTCTGGTGTTTCACTGAATTCAAATTGAAGTGCTGTGATTTTGTGTTGTTTGAAGCCAAAACAGGCTATTTTCCAAGTCTACCAATGGACCTTTCCCATGAAATATGCAAATTAGACCTAGCGCATGCGCTTAACTAAATTGGTGGGCAAGCGGGCTGCCAACCAGTCATAGTTTTCCACGGGCGTGCGCGCGTTCCTTCTCACTAACAGTTTGGCGTGCGGTCACTGGCTATTCAGCGTCTCCTACGCGCGCATTTCGACACCTGCACGCAACGCACACTCGTTTGCCCACCAATTTAGTAAAGCGCATGCGCCAGCTCTTATTTGCATATTTCATGGGAAAGGTCCATTCTGCAGGGGGTCGTCGTTTCGGACATGCCGTGGAACACGTCGGTCAAGGGACGTAAATTCCATGTCACCGTTATTCAGTCTTTCGAGATTTAGGAATATTTTGGTTATGTTTTGTAGTTGTTTATACGAAGTACAACCTAGGCTCTATAGGTTTTCATTTCATGTAATTACATTGCATTACGTTCATTTATGGCCATTGTACGTTTTAAAACACATGGGCTATATTGGTATGGGTTTGTTTTCCGTATTACCTAGGCACAGTATTACGTTTATTTATGTGCACTGTACGTAGTTCAAAATCATTATGGTTTATTTATGTATTTTTCGGTTAAATTATTTCTGATTAAATGAATATGAGGACTTTGAAAAAAGAAGGATTGCTTCTTGACTGTGCCTATAATTATCTGCGTGCGTTTTGGGATAGGAATGAAGGATAAAGTGACACGGTGATTATCAATTTTGTTTCGACATTCGCAAATTCGATCAAAACGTTGCGAAGAGTGGCTACAATCAGTATAAGATAAAAATTTGCTTTTTTTTTCCATGAAAATTTTGGCGTAGCAGTCCCAGCGCACCCGGCCCAACCGATCGGGCCAAGTGACGTTGGTGCTCGTAAAGGTGTTTCTAGAAGCTCTTATAGTTTCCCCATTCATTAGCAGACTAAAAAAGGACAAAATACCGGGGGCGGCCTCGAACACGGACCGTCCACCTTCCAGTCAGGCGCCTTAACCACCAGGCTACGCAAACTGCTTTGTTAACAAAGCGTACTGCGTTCTATGGGAGATTGAATTTAGAGGTAAGCACCCTGCAGGTTGCAGCGTACTAATACAGCGTACTAGGCTCCGCCGAGCTCATTATCATAAATTGTGGGCCTACAACCTTTTTTTAATGAGGAGTCTTTGCAGGCTATTTAATGGATGTATGTTAGAATACTTTAAGCAGCCCTAGGAAATTAGTCCCAGGTGATCGACTGTGCAATCCATGTATATAGACCTTTATACCAAAACCCGGCTTAGGCTCGGACTCCGGCTTTGTCTTCGATTTCTAATATTCTTTATTACCGGTATCGGATATTAGTATCTTCGGTTTAGAAGATCAATTCTTTATATTCTTTTGTCTTTTCCGCCGCGGAGCTGAAAAGCTATTGTTTTTGTTCGTATTTTTTTTCTTCTGACTTCTTTTTCCTGTAGGAAAAATCCCATAGACTGTGTACAGGGGTTTGTAGAGGCACTTCTGCCATTGAACAGACGTTGGTTTTCAACAAACTTGGCAAATGCATAGACCCCATGCTGAAATTTGTCCTAGTAACCTTGATATCATCATGACGTCATCATGTGTCACGTGACAGCGCTTAAAGGGGCAGTTTTCAAACTCCAATAAAAGCAGAAGTACAAGGTCGTTTGGTTTCAATTTTGCACTATATCTAAGTTGGGAAAAGGTGTATCGAAATTTTTCCTTCATTAAATCGTGATGTCATATCATGAATATTAATGAGGGTCGTGAACTTTTCAGGCAGTATCATTCAATTGAGCATATTTGGCCAACGTTGCGAGATTTGTTTTCATGTTATCTTTTATATCTATTGGGGATATGGTTGAGAAACACCTTCCGGGACCAAAATGTCATGACGCAATCATGACGTCATCAAAATGCATGATTTTACGCACATATTAGCCATTTGTAAATCTTCTCGAAATTTGGTGGACAGTTAGCTATTTTACTAGACAAAATCTTAGGATTGGAACCACAGGACCATTGTTTGGGATTATTATGATTTTTTAAATTCAATTTAAATTAAATTGTTAAAGTCTCTTAGACTTTGTGCAATTATATTCCCGCTGTCCACTGTGCGCAGGTCTGCATTGTGTGATACCTCCTGGCCTCCCAAAGCCGTGTACTGGGCTCCAATTCCATCGAGTTCCTTGTGGAAGTGGGGTTTGGAAGTCCCACCCTTTACACCAAAACCTAGCCATCATCTTCAAAAGCAAATAAAGGAAAGACAAACTGACTGCATGGGAAATGTTTCGAACATTATTTTTACCAAAGTTAGCAACGAGAAAGAAATGACTGGACCGGGATTTTAAATCTAGGCTCTGGTTGGGCCAAGTGTTCTACCACCCGAGTGATCCAGCCTTATAAGGTTCTGCAGATTAATCATTTGTCGCCGAGAATTCGTGTGTGTGTCAAATGTATAAGCGTGGGGATCAATCAGGTTTGCGTGCAAAAGTAATACATGTAGACAAAATAATGTCGAAAACTGCTAACTGACTTATGTGATCAAAAGACAAACCTCAAAAATTTCAAAGGAGAATGTCAGAACCTATCACCTCTCTATTCCAGCAGGACCATTCACAAAGGCGTAACCCGCCTTTGGATTCCAACAGGACCGTTTTCAAAGTGTAACCCACCTTTCGATTCCTGCAGGACCTTTCTCAAAGGCGGAACCCGCCTTTGGATTCCAACAGGACCTTTCTCAAAGGCGTAACCCGCCTTTGGATTCCTGCAGGACCTTTCTCAAAGGCGTAACCCGTCTTTCGATTCCTGCAGGACCTTTCTCAAAGGCGTAACCCGCCTGTCGATTCCTACAGGACTTTTCTCTAAGGCGTAACCCGCCTTTCCATTCCTGCAGGACCTTTCTCAAAGGCGTAACCCGCCTGTCGATTCCTACAGGACTTTTCTCTAAGGCGTAACCCGCCTTTCCATTCCTGCAGGGCCTTTCTCAAAGGCGTAACCCGCCTTTGGATTCCAACAGGACCTTTCTCAAAGGCGGAACCCGCCTTTCGATTCCTGCAGGACCTTTCTCAAAGGCGTAACCCGCCTTTCGATTCCTGCAGGACCTTTCTCAAAGGCGTAACCCGCCTTTGGATTCCAACAGGACCTTATACTCAAAGGCGTAACCCGCCTTTCGATTCCTGCAGGACCTTTCTCAAAGGCGTAACCCGCCTTTCGATTCCAACAGGACCTTTCTCAAAGGCGGAACCCGCCTTTCGATTACAGCAGGACCTTTCTCAAAGGCGGAACCCGCCTTTCGATTACAGCAGGACCTTTTTCAAAGCGTAACCCGCCTTTCGATTCCTGCAGGACCTTTCTCAAAGGCGTAACGCGCCCTTCGATTCCAACGGCACATGCCTTTGAGAGAGTTCCCGCTAGAATTGAAGTTTCGATTACCTTGCACGGATACACTTTAGGAACAATGAGCAGGAAGTGTAGGGCAGAAGAATGTGCTGTTCAACCAAGATCTGGTTTCAAAAGGTATTTCTTACGGGGTGGTTAAAGTTGGCCAGCACATTGCAACAGTTGGGCTTTCAGTAACAAGTGAAATGACAACTTGACGAACGTGAAGTTGGTAAAATTTTGCCCAAATTTTGGTTACAGTGTCAGCTGCGACTTGACTTTGAACGTGACGCTATATACCGTTGAGGGCGCCTCCCTCCAGAGAGAAAATCCACCCTTTCCCCAAATTCTAATTTTCGGCCATCTCTGTCATAGTCCATTTCATTCTGTCATACAAAAGAGCAGACTTGTTTGCTTTTTTTCCCCTTTGAATCCCGCTCTCCAGATTTTTTTTTTTCATTTTTAAAAGGACGATGGAGATTCCTCAAACTGCGGATGTAGTTCGTCAATGCCGTATCAGTTACACCGTGTTTGTATATTGTCTGCTCGCTGCTTCCGAATCCGTGCTTGAGCTCTGTTTATCTTCGCAAATGGAAAGAGAAGTAGCGAGAGTGAAAAATGTCCATTGACATTGACATTAGTGTCCTAAACATTTATAGGACACTTGATAAACAACGGGACACTTGAAGTGTTTGGGGCTTAGTTTTGTTGAAGAAGGGGTTTTGTTTAAAGCCCCTACACAACATTGGTAAGACAGAAATTTTCACAGATTTACATGAAACTTATACAGTTTGAAGATGGTCGCAGTAGAAACCTCTCACTCAAATATTTCTGCCTAAAATGTTGTATTTTTGGAGAAAAAAGTAAAGAAATCGTTTACGTCTCACCGAGATCTAAACTATTTTTCGGAACAGTACGGCGTTGAATGCTGCATTTTCGCGAAACAAATGAAGCGGTTTTCACGATTTTCTCGAGACTCGGTTGGCGGATTGAGCTGAAATTTTCACAGGTGTGCTATTTCATACATATGTTAGATCAGACAACGTACGGATGCTATTCTTTGACCTCGACCAATGTTGTGTAGGGGCTTTAAAAAGGAGTGACTGCGAAGAACTCACCCTTTTATTACTTTTATTTTTTAGTGCGGAGGGGAAATCCCTTACAAGTTACAGCTATATGTCTATATGCTAGTGACCAGCCTGACCGTCGATACCAAGTTGAGGTCGATGACCCGGCGCGTAGGAACTGATATTCAGTCCAGTCTGTGCACACTAGTGCACGCCATGGGTTTGCAGCACACTGATTCAATCCAAGATGGCCGCGCCCAGCTGATTATCATAATGAAGTGTGGACCCTACAACTTGCTTTTAGGGGTCTTTTGAGGCGAATCAAGTTATTATTATTTCTATTATTATTTCTGGTTTATTTGACTGTTTTTTGCATTCCATAGACTGCGATTCGCGATCATCGTAGAGCTTCTTTTATCAGAACTCTATGGTTGCATGAGGGACATTTGGATGCTAGAATAAGTTTGGTTTTTTGTAGACATATATATACATATAAACAACTCATAATTGAACATTTCTTGTAAAATGAAAGATTTCTTAAAACCGTTTTAGTTGCTCTTTAAGACAACCCGAGGGTTCAACGCTCAATTTTGTGTGTAATAAATATTTGTAACATTATTATTTCATGAGGCTTTAAATGTGGCCCAATTTGGTTGTGGAAGTGGAGGGATGCTATCCAAAATCCTTGCAGAAAATCAGCTCCGACGACTACACATTAATTCTTTGGGGTGCTTTCTTCTGGGGGTAATTAGCAGAAAATCCAATCAGCTAAAAACCCAATTAATTAAAAAGAAAATGAGAGATGAAGGTCCAAATTAATACTTACAAGACCCGAGAACTTTTGGATGTAGAAAGTGCATGAGGGTTTTTGTACTATACGTTCTATGGGAGATTGAAGTCAATATGGATACAGTCAATATAGACCACAAAATAATCTCCACGAAAAACTGTTAAGGCGTAGGCCATGCAACATTTGCCCGTGAACAGTGCGAGCTAGCATTGTGGTATGCTGAGGGTAAACATCAACTACGCATCAACTAATCGTTGTCTTTCTCTTCTAATTCTGTGAGTGATAAATTGCGATAAAATCGGACAGCACGAAACACAGAACCGACACCCTCGACAAGAACATCTACTCGTCAAAAATTTATGGAGGAAAATAACGGCCACCTTTGCGACGGGATTTTTATTTTCGATTAATTTTGATAATACATGTAATACTAAAGACATATAACGCGCATAATAATTATGTTTACCTTACTGGTTGTTCAAGGCACAGCAAGCTTGGAGACAAGGTGTATGGGAGTAACGGTCGGAGAAGAAAAATTAGTCACTGACAACTCGTGCGTGGGCATGCGCAGTACCTGTCTTGTGATTGGACAATGCGTAGGTGGGTGGGACCTGAACTCGGAACGTTCCATTTTGGTCTACGGGTGAGGGAAAATGCGGACGCTCCGAAAAGTAGATATGCGATGGAATTGACTCCATCCACGTATACCTTGCAGCTTTAACCGAACTTAGCCGGGGGACAATATAGCAATCCCGAATATAAGATAAATCAAAACAAATCCGCGAGAGAAAAAGTGCAAACCGCTGACCCATTATCTGCCCGGTAAATCGAGAAGGTTTGCGAAGGCGCTGATTGCGAGGCCACCTTTTAGCTTTTAAGCTCTTCCAATCGCGATCATTTCCATCGCCAAAGATAACAACTCAACCCCCCTCCCCTCCCCTCCCCCTTCCAATAAATGTATCCACCAGCGTCCTTTCTCCATTTCGGGTGGTTTTTTTTCTGGTTTAATCTTTTCTGGCCGTCGTGCGGAAAGCAATTAACCTATTTCAGCTATTTCAACGTCTGCACAGTCTTAAACCGAATCTCCCCCCCCCACACACACACACACTAACGCCGTTCCCTTCCCTTCCCTAGCCTTCCCCTGCTTGCACTTCCTACTGCACAAAGACGCTCTTAAAAGCGTCCGTGGCTCCGGGCACCTCACTTTACCGACGGTGTAAGTGTGAGACTGAGCCTTTGACCGTTGGGGGAGAGAGAGTTTTAGCAACGCTATCTCCAACGAAAACGCATTTCGTTCCCATTTGGCGCCCGCAGCGATACACCGCCGTTGAGTTCTCGAAGGATTTGGAGGCTTCCCCCCCCCCTTGCCCCCATGTTGAGAGGCAACAGACCTTTTCGACGCAAGAGGGCTGCAAACAGGTTTTTTCTCCACCCCCCTTTCTTTTCGAGCTCCCATAGAAATTAGTGCAAACAAACACTATGCGTCCAGGCGAAAACAAAATCAATAAGAATAACACTCACAGTTCTCATGGCTATACATTAGTTTGGACACCACATGCTTTCAAATTTTCCTAATCCTATAGCCGATTGGATTGTCTGCCACTAGTATCCCCCCTTGAAAAAAAAGGAACAACGTTGCCGTCCAAGCCGAATTTCTACAAAGGATTGTAGGAAGCATCTCTTCACTTCTACAGCAAAGATAAGGCCGCATTTCAAGATACAGACCTTCCGAATTACACACAAAAATACACATTGAGCAGCCAGGTTGTCTTAAAGCCCTTACACAACATTGGTAACATCGAAAAACAGAAATGTTCACAGATTTATATAAAACTTGTACAGTTTGCAGATGGTTATAATAGAAACCTCGAACTGAAATATGTCTGCCTAAAACTGGGAGAAAAGAGTAAAAGAGATCTAAACTATATTTTGGAACAGTACGGCGTTGAATGATACATTTTCGCGAAACGGTTTTTACTATTTTCTCCAGACTCGGTTGGCGGATTGAGCTGAACATTTCACAGTGTGCTATTTCATGCGTTTGTTGTATCAGACAACGTATGGATGCTATATATTCTTTGACCTCGACCAATGTTGTGTGGGGGCTTTAAGTATCCCTTGATTCGCCGCCAAAGACCACTTGAGAGAGAAATAAAGGTTGATGGTCCGCACATGATCAGCTGGGCGGAGCCATCTTGGATCGAATTAGTGCGCTGCACCATTTGGGAGCATTAAAATCAGCTGACGTGGGGTGTAGTACAAAAGCACGTGATTTCACATTCAATATTATCCATTACAGGAGTCTTCCAATTTTCGGTGACGATACCGGCTGGATGCATTTAGCTTGAACCTTTCGAATCTCAAAGAATCCAGTGGATTTTCTTTCCGTAAGGCAATGGGATTTGCCTGTGGGCTAATTAGGCCTAACCCCCCCCGATAAAAAAATCCCTCCTCGCTGTTTTTTTTTTTACTTTCAACCTGATTTGCTCCCAGTTCGGCAGTCGCACCCCTCCACTTCCGTAGTTAAATTTAGTACAGCAAGTTAAGGCCCCTTATCAATTTCGACAAAACCTAGAAGAAAAAAAACCCAAGTTGCCTTTTAGGCATAATTTTTTTCTGAAAATATATCACTCATTAAACAATACCGGCATGACTCCCCGTCATCTGATTGGCGGATCTTGATCACATGTCACTAAATAATTGCTCGTTCCAAAACGCACGGCGAAGTTAAATTCAGCTGGTACCGTTAAATAGAACGACCATGGCTCTTAACCCATTTCATCACTCGGTAAAAAAAGATTAACAGAATGATTTACGCTGGCATTGTAACACAAATAATGAATGTTTAACATTCGTGGAAAGGTCAGACTAATTTCGTGAGGTGAGAGATGAAATGTTCCATTCCACAAGGCGAAGCAGATTAGAATGGAACATTATTTTCATCTGTCACCTCAGGAAATCATTCTATACCTTCCCACGAATGAGAAAAACATTCATTATTTTGTATACTATAAAACCAATTCGTCTAGTTAATGGCTTAGTATCCTTTCTTCAGCGACTTGTGAATTCACTGAGTCCAATGCATGTAGGGCCTACGCCAACCTTACCACAAATAATTGCCACGTAATATTTGTTCCCATGATTTTTGGTGTTGATTCTTAATCTTTTTTTTTGTAATTTCATGTGTAAGCTTTAATTGATAGCTTTTGTAGATTTCCAATATTTATTTTAGGATTGTGTGGGTTTTTTTTTTTATCTTTGGCAGTTTTAATGTTCTTCTGTTAGCTGTTTTTATTTCAGTGGATGGACTGCTATAGACAGTCAAATAAACCAGAAAATAATAATAATATGTGACCCAGCACAGCATAATGAGGAATAACCCCACTTTCGAGATTTTGAGGTTTTCTAATGATGTGAAAGAATATACCATTAGCTTTCAAATGACATCAAAATATAATATCCTCTAATACTTAAAATCTCCGAAAATACAAAAAAAAGAAAATTGATTTGTAAACGAATTGTGAAGATACTTTAACTTAAGGCGTTGTTTACTCAAAAAGTGTTAATGTGGGATATTCCTCATGTCGTTGTTCCGGGTCACATATTAATAATAATAATAACAATAATAACTTGATTCGCCTCAGAAGCCTCCAAAAAGTGTGGGTCCACACTTTACGAAAAACAGCTCGGCGGAGCCATCTTGGTTCGATTCAGAGTGCTACACCCTGGCGGGTTTGATTTTCCCTAAGCAATCGATCTGCAGATCAGAAAGGCAACCATTCAATGCCTTATGTTGAAAAATTGGAGAAACCGTCTGCTTCCAAGCTAAAAAAAAAAATCACGGCCTGCTTTGAACTTCAAATACATGCAACACAAAAAGCGTCGTAAAAAGTAATTAATGGCCTTCATTCTCATCTTGAGAATAGGAATAGGCCTCGCCATCCATTTACTCGAGAATATTCATTACATTTAGTGGATTTCACGTATAACCTGAGGTTCTAAGCCCCGAACATTCACCACTTCTACGGCATCATCGGCACATTTCTCTCTCCCCCCTCTCTCTCTCTCTTTCTTTCTCTCTCTCTCTCTCTCTCTCTCTCTCTCTTTCTCTCTCTCTCTCTCTCTCTCTCTCTCTTCTCTCTCTCTCTCTCTCTCTCTCTCTCTCTCTCTCTCTCTCTCTCTCTTTCTCTCTCTCTCTCTCTCTCTCTCTCTCTCTTTATGAAAACCTTAACACCTAACGTACTGCGTGTATTTCCATAGCGGTGTATCCGCAATTCCCCGGAGGCCTTTCAGCCAACCCCTTTTCATTTGCCCGCTTGTCTCATGATTCACCTTCGATATATATATTTTTTTTTTTTGGGGGGGGGCTGTTTTTCTGTACCGAAGAACGGAGGATATGCAACTCTGAAAGTCCGGCAATAATGAAAAAGCACCGGCCACGAGGCTCCCGTGCAGCAAAGGCCAGAGGAGAGGACGCGTTATTTTGCTAATCGCGTCGGCCAGGCAACACTAAAATGAAACAGAAATGGAACGCAATAATGACGCACTATAAGACCCGCGCAATATTCTCACACCTGAGGCCATCTCGTTACTTTGGCGCCTTGGACGTTATTGTCTACCCTCTTAGCCTCCATTTACACCCCCACTTCTTCCCCTCCCAAGAAGAGCAGCCTCCTGTATTATTGTGAGGGAGGGACCGATGTTTGGAGGCAATTAGTGGGGGGAAATAAGTCTCCCTTCTCCGGTCGCTTCTTGAGAGCTTGTGTTTCTCTATCCGTTGCCGTAAAGCGCGTAGTGAAATTAAATTGTATCTGAACAAAACAAAAATTGTCATCTAGATATATTCAAATTGTATCTGAACGAAACAACATTGTCATCTTCGTTGTATTTGAATTGTATCTGAACAAAACAAAATTGTCATCTACATGTATTTAAATTGTATCAGAACAAAACAACATTGTCATCTACATGTATCCAAATTGTATAAGAACGAAACACCGTTCTCATTTACATGTGTTCAAATTGTATCTGAACGAAACAACAATTGTCATCTACAGGTACGTATTTAAATTGTATCTGAACAAAACAAAATTGTATTTGTAGGTTGCAGTACATTACAGAGGTGGGAACTAATAATTGAATGGATTTGAATAAAAAAAAAGGAATAAAATTAATGAAACAAAATGAAATGAAATGAACTGAAATGAAATGAAACGAAACTGAACGAAATGAAAATGAAATTAATCGTTTTTTCATTAATTTTAGGGCCTAAAGTAATATAGGGACCAAGGGAATGAATTAAAATGAAAAGCAGAGGAAAACCAAAAAGAAATCACTAAAAAGGCACCCCTTTAAACATTTTAAATGAAATTAAAATAAATTTAAACAACTAACAGAAAAAAAAGAAATGGTTTAACGTGAATGGTATGCGTGCACTAGAGCTATCCATAGGAACGACATCTGGTAATGCACCCATTGCGGGGAAAAAAATCAGCTCTATGGTTGCAGCACACTAATTAAATTCAAGATGGCTCCGCCGAGCTGTTGCTTTTTAATGAGGGGTCTTTTGGAGCCTGATGGACGAGACAAATTATCCGCAAGAAAGATGACAGGATTCCAAAGATGCTACTGCAAGGACAGTCGAAGCAGGAGCACCTCGGTCTGGGAAGACTCCTCAAGAGGTACCAAGATACTCTGAAGGCAAACCTTCACCGTGCAACTTCACCGTGAACGACAGAGCTCTTTTGAGGCATCACTGTGCACAAGGCATGAAGATTTTTGAATCCAACAGAGCAATGGCCATCCAGTCAAAGAAAGGGAGAGGGAAACAAGAGTTCCACTCTGGACTCCTGCTCTTGTAGCAGCTGTGGCTGATTGTCTGCATCGCGAATTGGACTTCATTCTCACATGAGGACCCACCCCGGTAAATGACCTGTCTGCCTACTCATCTGTCGCATCGACAGGAGATTCCATTACTTTGGAGGCTACATAAATGAATAAGTGAAGCTTATTCACTTTCGTGTATAATTTGGAACATTATCAGGATTTAAATGTGGCCCTATATGGCTGTATAAGTGGAGGGATCTTTCCAAAAATCCTTGCAGAAGTACAACTTGGACTGCTACACATTTTGGAGTTGTTCTTTTCTGGGGGTAATATCTTTATTAGCCCAAAAATCCAATCGGCTAAGAACACAGAAAATTAAAAGAATCTGAGAGATGGAAGAACTGAGAAACTTTTGGTTGTGGAATGCTTCTTCTTGGCTTTGGAATTGATTTAGTGTTCTGCACCCATATGGTATACAGCGCCCGATCGTATACAGCGCCCTCAACCAGCCGACGTAGAAAGGAGAGGGTAAAGGTCATCAGCCTGGTGAAGCAGACGCACTCGGCCTAAATATCCAGTTCTTTTGTAATGAACACTTGAGGGCGCTATTGATAAAGAGTGGGCCGGTTGCAGAACACTGAGCCCCCATTGAACACTGTACAAAAAAATTTACAGGCAGAAGTTTCTCAGTTCTTGTAGCTATACAACCAATTGTAGCTTGGATCCCCCTTAAGCTGAAAGCCAAAGAAATGAAGAATATACAGGTAGTATGCATCGTTTGGGGCCTTGGTGAAATGGCCTCCTGAACGTCGAGTTGTTATGATTACAGGTTCAGGCCTGGCCGTCCAAGTTCATTCACCGCTCTCTGATAAAGGACTCGGCCAACCGGCATCGTGATTTTACAAAAGATTTCATCAAGGAAAACGTCAAGTATCATAACAGTTCTTGTAGTTATACAAACAATTGTAGCTTGTACCCTCATCGCTCAGATTCTTTCCAATGTTTCAGCCCTTAAGCTGAAAGCCAAAGAAATGATGCATATACAGGTAGTATGCATCGTTTGGGGCCTTGGTGAAATGGCCTCCTGAACGTCGAGTTGTTATGATTACAGGTTCAGGCCTGGCCGTCCAAGTTCATTCACCGCTCTCTGATAAAGGACTCGGCCAACCGGCATCGTGATTTTACAAAAGATTTCATCAAGGAAAACGGCACGAGCAACCCCCGGAGAGATTGGGGAAAATCCCTCCTCTTTATCAAACAGAAACTGAGTACAAAAACGCGCAAATACATGCTGACTCTCGTTTGGTTTTTCCTGTAAAAGGGATCACTCAGCGCTTCGCTTTCCTAGCTGGATCAATGTGCTTGTTGAATTACCAATAACAATGGCTGCCTTGACTCATCTATCTTATTTCCACACCAGCTGTTCCGATGCTTTTCTTTAAGTGCTTCTCAACTTTTGTGAGGAGAAACGGGACTGTGTGTACTTTTCCCAAAAGAAGTTCTCATAATCTTTTGTTTAAATGGAGCAAAATAAAGTAGCTTTTAGTCAGTCTGACTAAACGGTATTTAAAGTCTTTTGTGCGAGAAAATTATGAAGCGTTAACAGGAAAAACTTGCCCAAGATAACTAAGACTCGAACGGGAGTTCAACTCGAGACCTCTTGTTTCCGTAATTTGCACTCATAACCAAGCAATGTATTAGTTAATTCGGTTTTTGGTCGCTTGTCGACCGAAGACCCACTTTGGGAACGGGGAAGGGAGAATGACCGTCTGAATAAAGGCATTGTTATGCGTGCCGTACGCGCTTGGCCCAGGAATGCTTGGTGGCTGGAAAGCTGACCAACAATGGGGCCGGTCAGGCATGCAGTCAGGCGATGGCCACATTAGCGCTTGTAGCGCGTGTATTGGTTCTTTTGGCCGCGCACCTCCGCTGGGTGTGCATCGTATAGTAAAAACTCTCGTCGAGAGTCAGCAGATTTAAGAACTTTCAACTTCGTCGCAGTGCTGAATCTTGAGCATGGGGAATAGAGGGAGGAACCAGAAAGCGCAGGAGTCCCCTGCTCAACGGACAAAACGAGCGTTGTGAGTCAAAGACGATTTGAGTCGCGAGATGTCCAGATGGTTCGTGCACCGCCATTCCCGTCTGACTAAGGCTTAGTGCTCCTACCTATAGGCTCGAGATAGCCCCCATGCTCAGCCTGCGCTTCCGACCCCGGAGTAGCCAACAGCAGCATCCGGACTGCGTCCTTGGCAGGGCGAAGAGGCCCAAGCCAAAATCCTTGAATCCCCATATTCCCGATCCTGGGCACTGTATGTAAGGACTAGCAACACTAGGGACAGCGCTACAGTCGAGGAGCAGTGAGCATCCCAACAACCAGAGTCTTGGCGATACCCAGGCATCTACCCAGCCCTTCGATGTAAGCGAGAGCACAGGAGGGAACATCCAGCCCACTTCAGTCAGGAGCTGACTTCGGGTCCACAACGGCAGTCTCCACCCTTCCCAGCGCCAGTGCTCAACGCTTCGTTAGCTGGTCTCCCTTTCATGCCAACTCACGCCGGCCAGCCCGTGAAAATACCTCCCGGTGAGCACGTACTGTTATTTTGGGGTTGTGGGAAACCTGGTAGTCGGGTGGAACGATATTGTTCATCACTAGCGCAGCATGAAAGGCAGCGCAGCATGAAAAGCACACAAAGGCAATATATCCTTGAACGCCCTGTGAAATGCCGGCTATGATCGGCTTGCGGTTTTGGAAGTCCTTGCGTATGCTGCCTCGCTCGAACGCCAGAATAGGCTTTCTCCTCTGCAATACCCTGCATAGGCAGCGGCAGAGAGGTTATACGACGGCTTCACAAAATGGCTTTTGTCTCAGTCTCGGGTGTAGCGGGCCGTGTAACCGACGGGACGCATCAAACCTGTAGTCCGTAAGGCAACGCACACACGCGGCCCTTGATGGAGAAACGATAAAAGGAGGTCCCCTTAAATAGGAGGGATGGCCGGCTTAATTACCACCCTTCCAATTTGCCTTTGAGAAAGGTCCCGCTGGGATCGAGGCGTCGGGCCCGCTGAGTCTTGACATTTGCAATTTGGTAATTTTGGTCAGTGAGCAGTTGCAACATTTTGTATATCACCCTTCCAAGTTGATAGACTTGGTATATACCAAAGCAGAGCTGTGCTCCTTTAGACTAATCCATCTTTTGTTCTACCCAGACTCCGCGTCAGTCAATGACGGTATTGATAAGACACTGCTCAGTTCGCTTACCGTTTTTTTTATGACTCGTTAAATTTGGTTAGGAGGGCAGGAAGGCCCCCTTCCTTGCTAAGGCGAATGTCAAATCGGCATTCCGCCTGTCACCTATCACACTAGCGATTTTGTCTTTGGGTTGTAAGTTCTAGGACAAGATTGTGTGGATAAGGCCCTCCCGTTGGAGCTTCCTTTGCACCGGCTTAATAGCTTCTTTCCCCATTTTCGACGTATTTGGCATAGGGGTATATCTCATTACGCCAATGATTATTCTTTTGTAGGAGGGGCACTTGCCCCTTATCATACAAAGCAGTGCTTGAGTGTTGTATTCGTACATATGGATGTTTGCGGTTACCGCAGCTAAGGATAAAACAGTTGAACCCATGGTGGATCAAGGTGGTTGAACCTACTCATAGGCATTATCCGTGGCTCCTGATGATACGTCTGTTGAAAAAAAAAACCAAAAACAAAAACGTCCGCCTCGGTCCTTGTTATCCATTATTGAGTGCTGGACCGTAATATGCAGTTCTCTACAGACATTGTGGGGGACGGGTTCAGGAACTCTACAATGGGCAGTGGCTCACAGCCCCGGGCCTCCTTTGTTCCATTCCCTCCAGACATTCCAACGCTTGACTGGATTTGTTGTTCCTTTCCCTGCGGTCGTAGCCATAACGGTCTGGGGGCATAGCCAACACGGCTACGCGTCATCCTAGTTCTGACAATGTGGCGGTCGTTGCCATATTTGTAAGCAGACATCACATGGTAGCTCTCCAATGCTCTTGGTCCGTTGCGTTGCCTCATCGACTCTTTTCCTGTTGAAGTATCAAGGGATACCAATCCCTGCATTCCTTGGGAGCTATAGACAGAGAACACTGGCGCCCACACACAGCAATAATGGCTTAACTACGAGTACGGGGCAGCATATCCGTGCGGGCTTACACAATTCCAGTAGTTTCGGCAGCATGCGGGTCGTCCGTCGCTTGGACGGTTTTCTGCAAACCACATAATCTCCTTTATCACTTGTCCAGTGGACGATTCGGCCGGTACAATTATGACCGTAACCCTCCCCTTTCTAAAAAAAAAAAAAAAAAAAAAAAAAAAAACCAGAGAGGCAAGTCCGTAGTCTTGCGTTTTCAAAAGAACGGGTCTTCCTAGTCTGCGGCCTCCACGGGTTGGCTTTTTTGTTCGTCCTCCAAACATGCATAAAGTGCATCAGGTTGCCCCCTGGCTTTTTCAGCCCCCATCGTTTCCGGATTTGGGCAGATCGGAGGCCTCAAAATATGGTGTCCCAAATTCCATGCTTAATCAATGGGCCGCTGGAGGTCCATCCAGGCTTATATTCACCCACATGGTGCCCCTCCACGGCGGAGGTACAGGCAAGCGAACGTTATGTACGTAGCGATGTTTCTTCTGGTGTTTTCCCTTGTTGTGTTTACTGCTTGTACCCTCAGGAGATTTGTGAACATGGATCAAAGGGGACAGCATTATCTACCCGGCAGTCGAAGCGTGTCACGCAGCCCATTACGAAGGTCCATGGAGCAAGGAAAGGACACTGTCGTGGAGCGGCTTGCGAGGCGCATGACTGGAAGCCAGGGTCCCAACACTGTGACGGCAACTCCGTAGCCGCCTTGTACCGCACAGATTACTCATGATCTGTTTTTGCTCCTGATAAGCAGATCAGGGAGAGAATAGAGGGGCTACATGCCACACGTAACATGCTGCCCGAGTCTATACCATAATTTGGTCTGACATTCTCCCACGTTTTGCATTTTATTTATTTTGGGGAGCGAAAACTAATTGCAGGCAAAAAGCATATCAATATTAAAGCAGAATTGCCACACGAATCTGTGCCAGTTGGGCAATGCATACATGATTGTTCATGCTCTCAATATAACAGCTTCTCTGCAAGCATTGTACCGTTGCACTTGTCGGCACTAAGGAATGGGATATTTGCAGCAACTTGTTCTCGGCTTTGTGTATCCATCTTTAGAACAACTGTAATTGTAGTTGCCTGCGTTGTGTAGTATAATAGCAGGTAAATGTTGTTTATACGGCAAGAAGTGGCAACACCACTTTGAATATGGAAATTTGAATATGGGAGGCATTAGTAAATGCCAGTGAAGGGTGCGGTGTAGAATAGGCATTCTAGCCTTGTATTCTAGCCCTAGCACGTGCACATCAGCAGCAACACGCTGTTGTTCATACACGAGCACGCACTTCTGCCACCAATAGCGAATTCACGAAATTTGCAGGCTATGCTGACTTACGGAGTTATATACTTGGTTGCCATTGATTATGGAGCCGGAAGGGAATTTCCCCCGATTTTTTCCCAACAACGGGTTTTTTCGCGGGGTTTTCGCCCTTCCCGTATTCAGCTTATCGACATGCCTACTCGGGCAGACAGATATCAGCGTTGAGTGGTCGTGCGTTGCTGAACTTAATTAATTATTAGCGCTCGTTCATTACAGTATATCTTGTAATACGCTTCATAACGCTGACCAGGAACACGATGTTTTTCATAGTTACGTGTTGTTTAATTCATAGATGAAATAACCATAGGGTTTTTCCAATGTAATTCGCTTATTCAGTTTATCTCTGGTTTCCTTTTTTCTTTTCTTTTTTAAACCCGGGTTATTAGCGCACGTTCATACAGTATACTAGTAATACGCTTCATAACTGTGCCGCTGAACACTTTCAGTGTACGGGAAAACAGTTCGTTTTTCAGTACAACCGGTTCCGACCAGTTGGCAGCTGTGCAGACTTATCCAAAAATAGTGTAAACCTATTTAGTTATTTCGAAGGTGTTCATTATGGTTGAGAACGATGGACGGATGAACGGACTAAATTGTCTGGTCTCGGCTTTGGTATAATGTGGGGGGGGGGGGGTTGGCAATCTCCCGAGTCGGGATATTGTTTGGCGGTTTGTTCCCCGAGTATATGGGGCTTGGCCTGCCCCGGCCTTGGTTTTTCCCTGCTTGGGCGCCCCTTGTAGCCTGTGGGGTGGGGTGGGCCACAGAAATGGTGTCAAGACATGCACTCGCATATTTTGAGCGGTGCTAGTCTACGTAAGGTTAAACACATGCATGTACAGCAGAGATTATAATTATGGTTTAAGTTGGGCAAAGGTAGCCTATACTGCTGGTCGCAGGTACTGTGTTGGATTGTTTGAGAATGATCATATTGTTGACCAAACAATTAAAGGTTGGTGAAACACGTTTATTATGGACGTGGATGTTTTGAAGTGTATAACTTTTTGCACTCAATAAAAACCCAGCGGGGGCAGTGTGTCCGAGTGGCAGTCGCGTGTCCGTGTGTCTTCCGTTCCTCCGGGCCCAATTCGGTTTTTGGTCGCTTGTCGACCGAAGACCCACTTTGGGAATGGGGAAGGGAGAATGACCGTCTGAATAAAGGCGTTGTTATGCGTGCCGTCCGCGCTTGGCCCAGGAATGCTTGGTGGCTGGAAAGCTGACCAACAATGGGGCCGGTCAGGCATGCAGTCAGGCGATGGGCACATTAGCGCTTGTAGCGCGTGTATTGGTTCTTTTGGCCGCGCACCTCCGCTGGGTGTGCATCGTATAGTAAAAAATCCCACCCACCCACCTCATGACACTGGGTGCGGTTTGCGGCTGACGCTTGGTTAATCCCTAGTTCATGAACCGGCACGGAGCCACCCTTTAATTATATTTATTTTTTTTATTTTTCGGTACAAAGGTACAGTACCGGTCTGTCGAGGCTCAGTTGGGCTTGGGGCTCGTCCGTTTCGACGGTCGTGGATGTGGGCATTGGGGGATAGCAGGGCCAGAGTTGCTCAGTTGGGGGTGGGGCTCGTCCGCTTCGACGGTCGTGGATGTGGGCATTGGGGGATAGCTGGGCCAGAGTTGCTCAGTTGGGGACGGGGCTCGTCCGCTTCGACGGTCGTGGATGTGGGCATTGGGGGATAGCTGGGCCAGAGTTGCTCAGTTGGGGGTATCGCTGGTTTCCAACGGCGTGTGCCGTCTGCAGTGCAGACCTGGCGTTGGGGGGAATAGCTGGGCTTGAAGTTGCTCAGTTGGGGGTGTCGCTGGTTCCACCGGCGTGTGCCGTCTGCAGTGCAGACCTGGCGTTGGGGGAGTAGGGAGAGATCCGTCAGGGGGAGCTGGCCTCAGACAGGGTTTTTCAATTTCTGTTTTTGTTTTTTGTTTTACATGGTCATATGAAACGTGCCATGGGAGGATCCCCCTTAAGCTGAAAGCCAAAGAAATGATGAATATACAGGTAGTATGCATCGTTTGGGGCCTTGGTGAAATGGCCTCCTGAACGTCGAGTTGTTATGATTACAGGTTCAGGCCTGGCCGTCCAAGTTCATTCACCGCTCTCTGATAAAGGACTCGGCCAACCGGCATCGTGATTTTACAAAAGATTTCATCAAGGATAACGTCAAGTATCATAACAGTTCTTGTACTTATACAAACAATTGTAGCTTGGATCCTCATCGCTCAGATTCTTTTCAATGTTTCAGCCCTTAAGCTGGAAGCCAAAGAAATGATGAATAAACAGGTAGTATGCATCGTTTGGGGCCTTGGTGAAATGGCCTCCTGAACGTAGAGTTGTTATGATTACAGGTTCAGGCCTGGCCGTCCAAGTTCATTCACCGCTCTCTGATAAAGGACTCGGCCAACCGGCATCGTGATTTTACAAAAGATTTCATCAAGGATAACGTCAAGTATCATAACAGTTCTTGTACTTATACAAACAATTGTAGCTTGGATCCTCATCGCTCAGATTCTTTTCAATGTTTCAGCCCTTAAGCTGGAAGCCAAAGAAATGATGAATAAACAGGTAGTATGCATCGTTTGGGGCCTTGGTGAAATGGCCTCCTGAACGTCGAGTTGTTATGATTACAGGTTCAGGCCTGGCCGTCCAAGTTCATTCACCGCTCTCTGATAAAGGACTCGGCCAACCGGCATCGTGATTTTACAAAAGATTTCATCAAGGATAACGTCAAGTATCATAACAGTTCTTGTAGTTATACAAACAATTGTAGCTTGGATTGGGGAAGATTGGGGAAAGCCCCTTTTCCACGGAAAATTACCAACTCAGTGCAACCAATGAGAAGCTCTGTTTGATATTGTGGATAACCCATGGAATCCAAATTTACATACTGATGGAGGATTGAAAACATCACTCTGTGTTCGCTATTGCTGGAGGTCGGTTTATTTTGCATGCGTCCATACACAGCGCCGTTGAACAGTGTACGTCTGTGAGTTTTCGGCTGATTGGATCGGGATGTGGAACCCAGGGGGAGTAAGGATGGCTACACAATCCCTCTTACTGATATGCTTCTTCCTTGTCCAGCCAGCATGGACACAAGCCCAAAGTAAGTCCACATTTCAATATAAGGAAAGTAGACAATCCTAAGGGGATAACTGATTTATATGCGTCGTAATCGAACCACATTAGTACACTCTGATATATCATGAAACTTGGATGATTCGAACTAACATTTGATGAACTAACATTCGGTTGAAAGTCGGTCAAGGAACTTGACCGGGTTGCTGAAAGGTTCTCGCATTGCCACCAGCGACCCGACCCTAAGGTCCGGAAGGTCATAAGTCTCCTTCCTCATCGATATCCCATCGGTCTTCTTTCAATGCAGGTTATTCTAGGTATTGTCAAATCTTCGATCTTAGACGTCGCGTAGTGACAGTAGCGATGACAGCAGCCGGTTTTGTACGATAAAAAAACTCGTATGTTCACGTACCGATCGCTTGAGTGAAAAAATACCCCGTCAGGCTCACGTCATTGTTTCGTGATTATGGGAATCGGTGATGAAATGACTGACCTTCAATAGTTTCTAGTTCATATCGCCCTTATTACTGCTTTAAGAATATTGCCCGTGGGGTTTAAAGACTGCTGAAAGTGTATAGGGAAACATCGCCATTTAGTCGCCCAGTTATTAGAAGTCGCTATAATGTCTAATACATAAATATGCTTAAGGCAGAAGTAGTTATGGGAGCTAGTAAATTCGGATACCAGTAAGCAGTAATCGAAAAGCGAGTACAAATAAGCCATTTAGTTGACGAAAATTATTTCTCGTACAAGATCAAGGTATTGTAAAAGTTATTAGTGGTAATAGAGGGCACTGGAACGGCGAAGCGGTTGCTCTTTTATTGACCGGAAACAAAGCAGGTATAGCAAAAGGAGATTGTGAGACGCATTTGAAGAATAGTTAGTGGTGATACCTTCTACACAAATACAATCTTTCCGATTTTATCCCATATTCCGAAATTTTGTTTCCAATTCTATGTGGTTAAAAGGAGAATGTTTCTCAGAAGGACATTTTGACCTCAAATTATTCTAGACTCGCTAGCTTCACCATTAATATCCTGAAATTTCAAGCAGTATACGATTGAAGAGCACATGCTGTCAGTCATTTGCCTTCTGGATGTCGAGGCATGACGGTTTGATTCAAGATTCAAAATACTTTATTTTCGTGTAAAAATTTTACACACGAAATTTGCTCTCCCGGTGTTGCATGAAGTAAAGACATCAATAAAATCACAGAAAAAACATTTCATTTACCAAGTGCATATAAACATTAATAAAAAATTATGTTAGATTAAAACATACATTACAAATAGATATTTGTAGTCGTAAAAGAAGGAATACAAACCAGCAAACCAACCGGTTTATCTTTTAAAAGATGAAAAATGAAAAATACGAATGGTCCATGTTAAAAAGGGTGATCTCATTCTGTTTGATTTGCAAGTAATTCTACCAGATAAGTATTCTACCGCATTCTACCAGATAAGTTTTTAATGATAAAAGGGTGGAGAGGATGAGTAACATCTCTCATTTGCTTAAAATCGGCACAATTATTATAACCTTATCAAATAAAACATCTCATTGGAACCAAGCTACCTCACACAATTTCATTAAACTTGGATAATACATGGCACTGAGCCATTTCCTGAATGATGATCCGACCACGCTACATTACCAGCTTATAAGTCGGACTGACAGCATCCTTCCCATAGCAAAGAGATTCTTTACCCAATGTCCGAAATCAAAACATTAGACAACAAAAACTGGTCAGCGGTATGTATGTCACGGGTCAGGGCTATTGATAAAGCGTGGGCCGGGTGCCGAACACTGAGCCCCCATTGAACACTGTACAAAAACATTTCACAGTCAGAAGTTTCTCAGTTCTTGTAGTTATACAAACAATTGTAGCTTGGACCCTCATCGCTCAGATTCTTTTCAATGTTTCAGCCCTTAAAGTGCGACTCTAACGAAAAATTCAAACTTAAGTTGTACAGGAAATGTGAAAGGTCACACCTCAAAAGTAACATTCGCGCACTTTCCAAGAATTAAAAAAAATCTAAAACATGAAAAAAGGGACTTTTTGAAACGCCCGCGAATCGCGAAATCCGAAAACGCTGAGGTCACGCGAAATGGCCCGTGACGTCATAAAAAGGAAAACAAGGAATCGAAGGGACTGACTAAGTCTGGCATCCAGCCTTAGTCATATGTTCAGCAACGTTATACTGCACGACAGTGAACCTAGACAAAGTAAACACTAGTATCATCGATCATCATGTCCGACCCCGAAAACTCCGGTGACGAAATCTAGGAGGCAATAAGTGTGCATTCTGCTGTTATCAGTGACAATGAATCATCTGGAAGTGATACAGATGAAGACAGCGATGACAATGAGCCCGGCGATAAATTTGAGGAAATACGCGGCGCTGAACCGTACCGGTTTGAGCCACTTGCGAGGCGCCGCGTTCAAGAACAACTTGACGTTGCGTTGGATCTGATGTTGGCGATAACGACATGGCTGTTCAACAACCAGCTGCCAATGATCGGTTGAACATAACAATACGGTCAGGTAAATGTTATTTGTTTATCGTTGGGTATCTGATTGATGTTACATACTTTCGTTATTGCTCCGAATTTTCATTCACTGTGTTTACACGAGAGTGATCTGACAGCAAAGGCAGAGCACGACCCGAATCTGGTCATTCTGCAGCTAGCCTACTGTACTGAGTACTGTCACTCAGTACTGAATAACTGGCACTTACTGAATTAGTAGATCATACTCACACCGACATCATTGTGGCGTGTGTTTTGGATAGGAGAGATTATTTCGAGAGACAATTTCACTCCTGTTCTGGCCCCATTTTGATTCCTGGTTGAATAAATGTGTGGTGGATTGAATTGTTTACCCGGTATTTATTAATGATTATTGCTGATGCTATAGACTAGTAAGTAGTAGTAGTATAGACACAGCTCAGTCCACATTTTGCCACTGAGATCTAATGTTCTTTAGGAGAGGGGTTCTTGGGAATTAAAACCAAAAGCGTGCTTCCCAAAGTGCCCTGTTCATGGCGACATATGCCCAGCAAACCTGAATCACTGTTGATAGTGAATGACTTTTCGTAGTAATTTATAAGCATACATTACATTGGTTACGGTTGCCCTCCACTAACATTACATGTTCATGTATTGTCTTGTAAAATGTTGATTATTTGGTACCAGCTTAAGCTATGTACACATAGGAAATCCTGAAATTCCTTGGACAATTTTAATGCAAAAAATAATAATACTTTCTGATAAGATTCTCACTTTATCCTTGCAACATATCAAGGTGTTCCTGCGGTAAATGTGTTGTGATGAACTGCATGTGCTGCAAGGAGGTCGAAGCCATTCAGCAAAAGATCCTACACACTGGTGCAAACCGTGATGATTTCCGTTGTTTCAACGACCATCCCTGGTACGAGGCTACGCATCTAAACCCTGGCACACTTGAGACAGCCTACTATACGCCTACAAACAACAATACGGTGCTAGAGCCATTGAAGGTGACCTTCCGAGGTAAAATAACTTGGTAAATTAATTCAGGAAAATAAATATAACAAATGTTATGTTTCAATCCTAGCAGGAGCTTTCTCAAAGGCATAATCTGCCTTTGAAATTCTGCTTTTGAGAAAGATGGTGCAATTTGCAACATTTTTGCATATTTCTCGGGCAAAATAAATGACACATGTTTAGAGAGAGTACCTTTTTAAAAGCAAAAAGAGCTTTAATATGTTAGATTTTTATTTTCTGTACTTTTTTCTGCATGCAGGATTAAATAGAAACTGACTTAGAAGTTAGATGCATCTAGTTTCAAGACATTTTCATCTTACTGATACTGGCAAGTTTCAAAGAAATACATAATTCAACAAGGGCATATAAAAAAGACAAATATAAAAACACATGTCTAGAGGCTAGTTATGTACAGAACTAAAGTTCCTTGGTGTCATTGTCAACTTTTTTTATTTACAGGAAATACAGGCACGTGTCATACCGGCAAGTTATAAGGTGGTGCTATGGGTATCTTGGACACAACCATGTACCCCACGTGTCATACCGGCAAGTTATAAGGTGGTGCTATGGGTATCTTGGACACAACCATGTACCCCACGTGTCATACCGGCAAGTTATAAGGTGGTGCTATGGGTATCTTGGACACAACCATGTACCCCACGTGTCATACCGGCAAGTTATAAGGTGGTGCTATGGGTATCTTGGACACAACCGTGTACCCCTCCCCTCATACATCACGCATAAAACGAGAGTAATCTTTTCGGATCCAGATGGCAACTATGTAGGTTTCAGATACCAGATTTAGATTAACAGTGAATTGTTTTTAGACCAAGCCTCAAATTACTACAACCATGTTTGATTTACAAAGTTGTAGGGCTATGTTCTTACCCTTGATCTGTATCTCTGGACATACAATATGGAACTCTTTCCCTGGTAAATATTGCCCTCAGTATTTTCAGGCAAGGTGTTTTCATGGATCAGCTGATATCCTTGTGTGTATGTATATTTACAAAGTATTGTATGAATAGTGATTCCTTTTGTATTTTTATTGGTCAAGGTTCTAAGCCTGTTTTATGAACTGTTCATTCAGAAAAAATATAACTCCTGCTCTACTGAAATTTTGTTTTGTAGTCCTTCACCTTCAGTTGCTTTTGGCCTTATTAAGGGCAAATCTCCATTAAACCCTACAAATAAAGTAATAATTCTCCATAGCCGCCCGTCAATCACCATGCACTGTTTGCAATGTTAAATAAAGGAAATTCTCATGAAATGTTCAAAATGAACAAGAGTGCATTCTAGGAAATGACCCAAAGTGCATACATGTGTATTAACTTAAAATTCTATGTGATATATACACTGTACCAGTTAAAATTGCCCGGAACTTCCGGAAGCATTATGGTAAATTAAATGGCAACACTGTCTGTGACTTAAAAAATGTTTTGTTCATTGTACATTCATTGTACATTCATGTAGTTTGTGTTGTTTATTTTCCCTGTTAGTCATTGCCATTCAGTTGAAAAAGTGGTGTAAATTACGCGTGTCCTTTACATTTGTGACCAGCTCCACAAAAATGGGTATTATTAAAGGGACATTGTTTTTAAATGAGTGATGTACAAAGCTGATTTGGTTACATTATCAGATTCAATTTACTGTAGGTTTAAAGCTGATAGTGTGCTGAATTCAGCGTTGTACATCACTCATTAAATACTCATTTTTGTTGAGCTGGTCCCAAATGTATATTGCCATGATCGCTAATACAATAAAGAATGTTTCAACAGCAACATTGTTTATTTTCTGTGTTTGCTGCTGGAGGAAGTTTCTCCCTCTTGACTGTCTTGGGCAGGCCTTTTGTTACTTTTTAAATGAAATATCATTTTGAACTCTTCACCTTCAACCAAAGTTCTGCCTTTGAGAAAAGACCTGCTAATGCTACTGTAGTACTAATATACGATCGAAACATTAGAACCCTAATTTGTCTAAATATGATCTTGTTTACTTTTGGCAAGAACAAAAGTCACAGCCACCCGCCCTATAAAGAATTTAAGCAAATGGTAGGCTTCAAAATAATGAGATTTAAAAAGTCACAACTGTATCTCTTGATTCCGAGTCTGGGACTGGGTCGAGGCTTTCAGAAATGATCATATGTTGTTGATGTTCCTCTTCGCCTTGTTCCAGTATCTGTTCATGAAAATAAAATCAAAACATGAATGTGTAACCCAAACAGGAAGACAAACAAAGAATTAGTTACCAAAACAAACAGTAAGAATATGTCTTTTTACTGGCAAGCAGTATGAGGATTTCAAATCAAGAAATGAAAACAAAACCAGAAAATAATTTTGCTGTTGTAAAAAGTAGTGTTAGAAAGACTTTGTCATACATGTATAACAATTACCGGTAAGTAAGTAGTACTAACACTAGTACTAGCAACTACCGGTAGTAATATTAATTATTATACTACCGTTATACTAGTAGTACTTACTAGTAGTAGTAGTACTCCTAGTACTACGAGTACTGTACTACCGGTACTTGTACTACATCATACTACTACTAGTACTAGTACTACTAGTAGTACAGTAGTACACTAAATTGAATAACTAGGTTAATAAATCAGAATTTATATTAACAAGTTATTCCTGCCCTTGCTCTTTCCCATTTGAGATATATGCTCCCCCAGATCGCTTGCCAGGATCTGTCCTTGTTTCTTCCGCTACGGAAGGTGGCACGGTACTTGGCTTGTGCTGGGGCCGGCCTCGACTGACTGAACGCCCGGGTACGGCGGTGGTTGTACTCGGCCGTTGTTTCTTGACCGGTACGGTCGGTGCCTAATTGAAGCTTGGGACAGACCCAACTTTAAGCTTGAAACGGTATGGAAATCCGAGATTCCGTTTTATCCACACAATCATCGCTCAAGTGTGCATAGCAAATCAACGATGAAGAAGTCAGCGTGAAGTCCGAACGAGTGTTGTTGACAAACCGTACACATGCTCGTCGCGTTGAGTATCCTTCGGGAACGTCAGCCAAAAATGTCCGGATTTTTCGCTTTATTGCCAGTGCATCCACCAACAACACAGGATACAGGCATTCCTCGAAACAATCACTGAACTTTGATACACAAATTAATACAGTAACTTGAATACAAAACCAGAGAACTCTTGGCAACAGGCACTGCAAAACACGTGCACGTACGTACTGTACTTGGTGTACGTGCGTTTATATTATTATAACGTAGGCTGGACTTGGGTTGTTTTCCTGGTTATGACGTTTTTGGGGTCACATGCATATGATTATCATAATGACCCTGTTTTCTTAGGGGCCCATCGAGCGTCTTACAAATGCTGGGTTTAACGCTTTTTTTCCTAGTGAAAAAATGTAAATAATTTAAAAAAGTTATGTTTTTTGGAATCAGTGGGACTTGTTCTCTGAAATATGTTTCTTCCGTGGAATCGACAAAATCGTTAGAGTCGCACTTTAAGCTGAAAGCCAAAGAAATGATGAATATACAGGTAGCATGCATCGTTTGGGGCCTTGGTGAAATGGCCTCCTGAACGTCGAGTTGTTATGGTTACAGGTTCAGGCCTGGCCGTCCATGTTCATTCACCGCTCTCTGATAAAGGACTCAGCCAACCGGCATCGTGATTTTACAAAAGATTTCATCAAGGAAAACGGCACCAACAACCCCCGGAGAGATTGCGGAAAATCCCTCCTCTTTATCAAACAGAAACTGAGTACAAAAACGCGCAAATAGATGCTGACTCTCGTTTGGTTTTTCCTGTAAAAGGGATCGCTCGCTTTCCTAGCTGGATCAATGTGCTTGTTGAATTACCAATAACAATGGCTGCCTTGACTCATCTATCGTATTTATAGACCAGCTGTTCCGATACTTTTTGTTTAGTGCTTCTCAACTTTTGTGAGGAGAAACGGGACTGTGTGTACTTTTCCCAAAAGAAGTTCTCATAATCTTTTGTTTAAATTGAGCACAATAAAGTAGCTTTTAGTCAGTCTGACTAAACGGTATTTGAAGTCTTTTGTGCGAGAAAATTATGAAGCGTTAACAGGAAAAACTTGCCCAAGATAACTAAGACTCGAACGGGAGTTCAACTCGAGACCTCTTGTTTGCGTAATTTGCACTTATAACCAAGCATTGTATTAGTTAATTCCTAAATTATGTGAATATATGAAATATAATTGGAATTCTATTAATAATAATGAAGTACAAGTCGAAGAGGGTTTGCATTCCTTTCCACGCGATAGGTATAATGCGGACCACACAATATATTCAAAGCTTCTATTGATATTCAAATACAACGCTGTGGTAGGCCCCAGTATAAAGCCCAAACAGGATAGTACGAGGCATCTTTTCGGAGTGCCAGAGAAATAAAGACCCATAGTAGTACAAGTAGGGTGGGTAAAACATAATACCAGCCAAAAATCCTCCCAGAAAAAAAGGGTGGAACCCTCTTCGCCTTGTACTTCATTATTATTATTAGAATTCCAATTATATTTCATATACATGTATGCACATAATTTAGGAATTCTATTGCATGACACTCGTACAAATCTTTAGAGGGTTTGCATGTTCAGAGCTGAACGAGAGACCAGAATAAATGACAAAAGGAGTCCAAAGATCTATCTTGCAGTGGCATTAGCCAATATATTGGTTCATCATCTACATCACTTATTACAACTCAAAACTGCTTTAGCAAAAGAGGGTCCCTCAACCGTTTTTAGATAAAAACGAGTAAAGGTATTAACATTCGCCCAATCAGCTGTTCTTAATATTTCCTGGAGAGATACCCCTTGGGCGAAAGCTGTAGAAGTCGATGCACTGCGAAAGCTGTGTGCGGAATAAATGGTAGCATCTATACCTGCTTCTTGTAACACACATTTCATCCATCTAGCTAATGTGGTGGATGTGACTGCTTTGTGAGGCTTTCTCGTAGACAGAAACAGTTTAGTCTCGCCGCTTTGAGCTCTAATATTATCCGTGCGGTGTAAATAATCCTTCAGCGTGATTAAAAAACACATAACTTCGTGTTTTCTTCAAATTAGGGAATAACCAATTTGCTATGTCCTATACCCTTCTTTTGGGCTGGTAGTTCTCAGCATGTCAATAACAGATATAACACAAGAGTAGTTCAAGGAACTCAAAATACTTTCAAGTCAAGGCACGCTAGTGTTTGGGAGCGTTGGGCTGACACAAGAGCCAGTAAAGTTAACAGCTGTTGGCTCAAACTTCAAAGTGTAAGTTCCCTATTGACTGCTAAGGAACTCAAAATTAATAATCCCAAACTGTAGAGACTTTCCACATCTTTGAATACTCAGGCCTTGGTGGCGTTAAATCAAAGACACATTTGAGCAGGCGTGTCACAAGGGGTGTTGGCAAACTGCGTGGCCCTGCATTGGTGGCAGTATCGACGAAAGCGCCGATCTGTAAGTGTTTATTAAGGCGTACGATCTACCCTGTGAGTGTCCATGAGCCAGAAAATTGATAATGCTCGCTAAAGCGGGAGAGAATGGATCAATCTGCTGTGTGCTACACCAATGACACCAACAGTTCCAAGCTGAATCGTATTTTATTTCAGTACGCATCCGCCATGAGCTTGTGAGGATATTGAAAGCGTCTGCTGAAAAGCCGCTTGTCTGCCAGCGTTGCTTGTCTGCCAGCGTTGCTTGAGATGAGCCACGCGGCCAAGCGTAGTGTCGGTGCATGGTGCTGCCACTGATGCGGGGCGCACGACTCCAGACAATCCAGTGGTAGGATGAGTGGGCGGGCAATTACCATCTGCAATAACTGGGGAAACCAAGGTTGGGCTCTCCAGACGGGGGCAATGAGAAGGCAAGCCTGTGTCTCGTCTCTAGCTAGCTTTTCTAGAATTCTTGAAAGCAAGCAGACGGGAGGAAATATTATGTAAGGTGTCATATCCGCCCATGATCAGGAGAAAGCATCGATCGCCCATGCATGTGGATCTGCTTTCCATGCAACATAACGTTCCAATCAAAAATTGCTGAACGATGCAAAGAGATAAATAGTAGGTCGAATTGTGTTTCGAACAATGGCAGCAAATATATTCGGCTGCAAGCTCATTTCTTTATTTAGACCTTTCCAAGATAGACTGTCTGCCAAAAACTTACTATTGCCCGCTACATGGGTTGCAGATAAAGGGATATTCCTTTCGACACACCACTGGTATATAGAAACTGTAATATCGTTGAAGGAGCTCACAGAACCTCCCATTTTTGAAAGATAAGATACCGTGGTACTATTGTCCGACTTTATCAAGATATGAATTTCCTTGAGACGACTGCATACAGAGCACTATGCTCTGTAAACTGCTGTTAATTCCAGCGAATTGATATGCAGATCTTGCTGGGCAGTATTCCACTTACCCTGAGAAAATGAATCGTCTGTTTTACAGAAAGCTCCCCAGCCTGTCTTGCTGGCATCTGTGGAAATAATCAAGCCAATAGGAGGAGTTTTAATGGCTGATTTCACTTGCTCATGAGAGAGATTTAACCACCACAGAAATTCTCGAATGATGGTTTGGTTTATGGCCATTTTTTCCTCAAAATTACCTTGCTCTTTCTGAAGAGCCCGCATTCTTGCATAATCTAATTGATGAAAGTGCAATTTTCCTTCAGGAAAAGCGTCAAAGGTTGAAACGATCAAGCCTATGAGAGAAGCTCAGCACCTTCCCTTTGCACTTATTCGATTTTCGATGCAGGAACTTTGAGAGTCATGGCAAGTGAATCAAACTCAAAGCCAAGATAGCTTATGCATGTGTGAGAGATTAGGCAAGATTTCTTCCAATTGATAACGAACCCCAATGATTCGAGTAAGTTCACCACAAATGTGGTATGGCTTAAACTCTGGTCAACCATGGAGGAATAAGAAGGGTCAACCGAGGAAGCCAAAATGAGCATATCGTCCAGGAAGATAACCAGACGAATTCCTTTACTTCTAGCCAAAGCTAGGGCTGGTTTCATAACTTTCGTAAAAATGCGAGGGGCTGAGCTCAGCCCAAAGGGTAAGCAAGAAAAAGCATAATAAACATTTTCCCAAGAAAACGTTAGGTAATTCTGCTGACCAGAGTACATCAGTATTGAAAAGTAAGCATCTTTCAGATCAATTGATGTGAGCACATCAATGTCCTGCATGATATTTTTCACAAGTTTGACACTTTCCATCTTAAGGTGATATACAAAAATGTTGCAAATTGCTTACTGACTAAAATTACCAAAATGTAAATCTTAAAATTTAGTGGGCCTGACGTTTCGACCTAGCAGGACCTTTCTCAAAGGCAGAGTGACAAGGACAAAACAGATACATGTACACGAAGGAAGGGGGGAGAGTGAATAGGACACGGATGAGAAACAAAGGACAAAGTGTTCATACCGAACAAACTTGTTGAGATCTTTCAAATTTATAACCGGTCTCAGGCCACACCGATTTCTTCGGGATAACGAATATGTTTGACACAAACTTGCATTCGGAACGGAGGATGGGCCGAATGGCCGCCTTTTTTCAGGAGATCTTGAATTTCCTTCTGGATAACACCCTTTCCGTCATCGGAAAAGAGATACTTTTGGAGGCCTGCAAAATTGAACAGGTTCCTCCACAAAATCAATCCGACAACCAGAAATAGCTTGCAATATCCATCTATCCGAGGTTATCTGAGACCATTTCTCTTTGAAAGATCTCAAGCGTCCAGTAGTCACCAGACTATCAGATAAGGAAGAAGAAGGTACCGGTACATACCAGTTTTTTGCTTCAGAGGCTGCCTGGCTTGATTCTGCCGGCCTTGATCGGGTATGATTGCCCCATGAACCTACTCGAGGGTAGCCGCTCGAGTTGTATAAGTGAACGAAGATTGTCCATAATTTGGGCGGTCCCGCTCAAATTCCGTGCGACTTCCAGGTGAATTTCGGAACTTTCGGGGGATATGGGTCAAATCGACGGCCAGTCCCTCGCTGTTTGCAGACCTCCGATGAAGTCAACTTCTTGCCAGCTAATTCGTATGCCTCTGAGACTTGCTTCATAGAAGCATCTAAGTCTTCTCCAAATAGAAACTTCAGAAACTGAAGTTCAATGTGGCTGCTGTGACTGATCGATTTGATTACAGCACCTGTTTCTCTTGTGCTTTTAAAAAATGTCCTATATATCTTTTCTGGGAGGAGAAACGCCAAAGTGCGTATGTTTTCTTAAAACGGTGTTTTGTGTTTTTTTTAATTTAAATTTAAAAGATAAACTACTTTTCAGTCAATGTGATAATAGGATAGTTGTTTGAAAAAAAAATTCAAAGCTTAACTTAACCAAGGTAGTTACAAGTTTGTCATATAATCCGAAACGAAAATCCTGCAGACTGCGTCCTTTCGTGACGAAAAATGTTTTTTCACTAGGTTTTTTTTTTCTCTCAAGTTTGTTCTCGTTTCTAATAATAAAAATTAAATCTCAACAGTTAGAGGGCCTAACTTTGGAGTGTTATATAATGCAGGTCATTTTAGTCAGTAATCTGTTTGCAGCAATGTTTGTATTAATTTTAATAACAATTTAACTTCGGACTTGTTTATTAATGAACAGAGGACATTACTCTCTAGGTAAATCAGTTTGAATTACCCTTTGTCCAACTTTTTCCGTTCATTTCATTTCCCTTTCATTTTCCTTTCTTCAATACGAGATTTACTTTGTAGAGGCACCTGTAACCATAAGTTATTTACCTATTGATAATACACATAAAACATGTTTATCGTCAGTCGCTAATAATTTTTAACTTTTGGTCTGTAGTATACTTTTTAATCAAGTGCTCAACGAGAATCCAGGTAATCCGATTTTTTTTCAAATTCAATGAAATGATATTCCAAAAAACATGTTTCTTTGTCGCACAAGGAACACTGATCGTCTTGAACAACCCATTACCAATTTACACATTACGCATCTCTTCAGCTTAACTTACGTTGGCAAACTTTGATGTTTTAACCGAAACCTTGTATCATTATCACGAGGTTCTAAGATATTGCTTTTATCCTGAACCAACCTTTTTCGTCCATTCTAATGTGTCAAAATTAAACCTCCTACTCAAAATTGTTTATGCTAATTTTACAAAAATATCTAGGTTGTACCTTCAATCTTAGTAGGACCTTTTTTACATGGAAGTAAGTGCCTTGGAGATTTTTCCCTCAGAACGGCAGGCCCTCAATTTTGTTCAGACATTTGTGACCCGGCACAGCGACATGAGGAATATCCCACCAAAACACTTTTCGAGTAAACAACGCCTGAAGTCAAAGCATCTTCTCAATTCGATTAAAAATCAATTTTTGTTTTTTTGTATTTTCGGAAAGTTAATGTATTGGAAGATATTATGTCCAAAGGATTTTTCCGAAATCCGTCTCTAAATGTTGAAAAAAAAGAGGATTTCGGGGGAGTGTTTGTGTACTGTTTTCATGAAAATATAAAGTTCATGCCTTTTTGAATGGCCGCTTTCGAGGAGTTAGACTGGTGCTGCTATATTGTCTTGTGCCAAATGAACGAGCGAAGTCCCCTTGTACTATTTACAACAAAGTTCATACGGAAATAAATTTGATATAATTTGAAAGCTAATGATATACTCTTTCACATCATTAGAAAATCTCAAACTCTCAAAAGTGGGGGTTATTCCTCGTTATGCTGTGCCGGGTCACATTTCTCCTTTTCTAGTTGATTATTTGATAAATCGGAATGATTCCTGCCTGCATATTTTAAAAGATCATCTCAGCCAAACCACGCCACCACTTCATCGTAACCAATGCATCGTTGTTGGGCCTTTCCTAAGCGAGACCCACAAGCTGTAAAACGCGAATTGTCTTTTTCGTGAATTTGACTATGGGGGAGATGTGAGATGTGATTCCTCTCTGGACTGCCCCTACGTAGAAGATGAGAGGGGACGTGATCACTACAGATATAATATGGCAGTAAATAGTTACATGCTTCTAACTGGCACACCGGCAAAGACTAGTTGACTCTTTGGGAAGGCCGCCATCTAAGGGCTTTATAACTCAGATGTTGAGAGCACTAGTACGCAAAACCAGAGGTCTCGGGTTCGAATCTCTTTTCAGTCAAAGTGTTCTATGCCCTTTTTTATTTGTTCAAAGTTCTCAGTCAGTTTTTCAAATATTTGTTTTCATCACATCATTTTCCAGCAACTTCCGCTGACACCCTGACTGAAGGTGCTACAACATCTGCACCTACTGACGTCACCACAGGTTTGTACATCATTTGTAATGAATTACAATATATACACTCATCATGGAATCTGTCACGTTGATTGTCATGTGCTTTCCTTACAGATCCCCATTGTCCGCATGGTTTAACAAACATCTTCACATTAACCTTTTCACACATCATTTTGCAGATTTTCCAACAACTTCCACTGTTACTCTGACTGAAGGTCAGGGTAACAGTGGAAGTTGTTGGAAAATTAAGGTACACTTAAATGTATTAAATGCATTGTTTGCACGCGCACTACCTCCAACATCGTATACCTCATCTCTTGTAGAGTTTGTAATGTTCAGTATGTTGGCGAGACCAAAAACACCCTCCAAAAAACGTATCTATGGCCATAGGTCTACAATCAAAACCGGTAAAATGGACAACCCGTTTGGGTATCACTTCAATCTCCCTGATCATTCGATATCAGATATGAGTGTACTGGGCATACAATCCCTTGGTCACCGTAGTAAAGCTGTCCGTCTAAGCCGTGAGAAAATGTGGATAAAGCGTCTTCGGACTATTCAACCACATGGTCTCAACATCCAGGAGGGTAATGACTAACACCATGCAGCTTTAAGGTGATATACAAAAATGTTGCAAACTGCCTACTGACTAAAATTACCAAAATGCAAATCTTAAAGTTTAGTGGGCCTGACGTTTCGATCCTAGAAGGACCTTCCTCAAAGGCAGAGTGACAAGGACAAAACAAATACATGTACACGCAGGAAGGGGGAAGAGAGTGAATAGGACAAGGATGAGAAACAAAGGACAAGAAAAATCATAATAATTACAAATCAGTTATATATCAATTGGGTAATGCATGATTGTGCCCCACGCCCTTAATATTGATTCTTAGCCCGTAAGAACTTTTTGGAACATTTACACAAACAAATCATTTCACCCTGTAGAGTAAATAACAACATATAATTTGTTTATGATAGCATTTGGATTTATCAATACAGATTAAATTGTATTGATAGTATCTTCTTTCGGATTTGATTTTTCGGGGTGAAATATTATAGGAGGAGTGGTATTCATTGACATTTTGCTTAAATAATGTAAACTTATTTGGAATTTCAAATTTTCACTTAGGTTAATATTATCGTGTTCCTCACCTTCATAAAAACACTGCAATCATTAGGCATGGCATGCATATACCCTGGTCTAACCTTCATTGCTACAAAGGAAATGTTCACAAAAATCCTCTGTTTTTAACCAATTTTATTAGTGTCTACATCACACGTTTTTATCCCATTTTTTAGAGTACAAGTGTACAATCAATTTCCTTTGTACATGAATCTGTAAACACGTCAACGCTCAGTATTGAGCACTGGCTCAGAGAAAAAATGCTATTTGAAATTCTTTATTTCTGTTTTCAAAGAGTGTATAATTATAAGAAAATTGATGGAGTAAAATAATTGTATTTTTACAGAATAAATACCTACAAGTTGTCTGGATCATGTTTGTCTTTGTGACCTAAACTGTCTGAAGACTTTTAGTAACTGGCATGTGAATTGCTAGTTATGAAGAGATTAAAATTAAAATTAAAATTTTCAAATGAGAAGAAAGCCCTTGTTCTACTGAATAAAATGCATAAATACATTTTTGTTGTGCAATGACATGCTGACTTGTGCTCGAAACAATTTGGTAATGGACCGTATGTCCCGAATTAACAATGTTTTCAAAGTAATCTTGTGTTCTCTCACATTGTCATAATTATTGTAGAAACAAAAAATCATTCCCATCTGATAAGATAGTGCCGGCAGCTATTGATTAACTGATTCTCAACCAATAAAATTATTTTGATTGATCATGATTATTTAACAATAGAGTAAAGATTTAACTCGACTGGAATTTGACCCAAAGCCTCAGGTTTTCTTTCAGTATTTTAGTGCCAGCGTTACGGAGATCTTTCAGACATCGAAATTGACAGTGATTGAGGTCAGCTTTTTCCGTCTGGGCAAAAAGCGAACTCAGAGAAGTGGCGCAGTACCGGTACCCCGAGGAGAAGAGCATTTTTATGATTCATAATTAGCTTTTCCGCCGCGAAGCGGAAAAGCTATTGTTTTTGTTCGGATTTTGTTTTCTGCCTTTTTTTCGTTTTCTTGTCGGAAAAATCCCATATACTTTGTACAGGGGTTTTGTAAGAGGCACTTTTGCCATACCATGATTTTCACCAAACTTGGCAAATGCATGGAGCTGTTGCAGAAATTTGTCCGAGTAACCTTGATATCATCATGACGTCATCACGTGCCAGCGCTTTAAAAGGACAATTTTCAAACATTAAAAGCAGAGGTACAGTTCGTTTGTTTTAATTTTACACTATATCTAAGTTGGGTAAAGGTGTATCGAAAAATTGTCCTATTTATTTTCAAATGTTTTTTAGACAGCGTCCAATGGGAGCTCGATTTACCTTCTTGCAACCTGAAGAACGTAAGTACATGTACATGTCACAGACTTAACCCCTTCGAGCCGGGAGGCCGCTATGCATGCGTAGTGGGTTTCAAAATCTGGACGCCGCTATTGTCCAAACTGTAGACAAGACTCTTTTCAGCATTATGTATCATGACAAACACCTTTTTTGATGTCAGTTGCTGCATGAATTGCAAGATCAGTGGTAACATTGGCGCTATTGTGGGGCTTCATTGTGCTACTACGGCAGACAGTGTGCTAGCCGGCCCCACACCCAATGCGGTCACCGGAGAGACTATTGAATGCGCCCGCTGTCTTTACCGCAAATTGCACGCTCTGCTGAGGCCGTCAAGCTGGATACTTTGTCCGCTGCAGTGCAGGAATGTTCGCGGTCAAAGGGTAGCAGCTCACACAGTTCTCGGAGTCGTGTCGCACAGCCGACGCTCCGTTGGACTACACACAAAAGGCCAATCTTTGAGGGCTGATAATCCCTTGACAAAAGCCACGTAGACTTCCTACTGTGCCACCTTTGATTCACCAGTCTGATACAAATAGTGCACTCATGGATTTATTTTGTAGGTTTATTGTTCTCTGATTGTTGAGCGAGCTTTTGAAATGGCACTGTGACGGCCATTGGCACTAAAAAAATCCCGCAGCGAAGGGGTTAAATAACCTATAGACCGACAGCAAAACACAACGCCTATGGAAAACGACGTCAGGACACTGTAATGGTGACGGCGCATGTGCACAAACATATGGAAAAATCCCGGAATGATGGATTAAAACTGGATTTTGGGTATGAAACCATGCTTAGGCCTATTTAGATTAAAAGCACTTTTTAGAGATGACTACATACTCCATTACAGATGTGTATTTGCGTGTTTTATTTTTAAAAAAAATTAATGAATCAAATTTGGCGGTCATTTTTCTCGTGGATGGCGAGCCAGTTATGTAATCTTGCACTGAGTTTGTGTTCGTACGTCCGGGCCGTCCGTGTGACGTTTGCCCATGGTATTTCACGCGTCCTGGTATGACAGTCTAGCGCCCGCTATTGTCCCTCTGGGTTATTGTCTGTGGCACATGTACGTGTACACGTGTGTATAGAGTATTATATAAAAACTAACTCTATGGTGTACACTTAAGTGCACCCTCAGGTGACCAACACTTGAATTGAAGTAAATTCAGCAAATCAAAAAGACGAACAAAATACAGCCTAATAATTGTAATTATGGTGATATACAAAAATGTTGCAAACTGCTTACTGACTAAAATTACCAAAATGTAAATCTAAAATTTAGTGGGCCTGACGTTTCGATCCTAGCAGGACCTTTCTCAAAGGCAGAGTGACAAGGACAAAACAGATACATGTACACGAAGGAAGGGGGGAGAGTGAATAGGACACGGATGAGAAACAAAGGACAAAGAGTGAAGCTGGTAGGGAGAGATCAAAGGGAAGGGCAGGGGGTAGGGTAGGGATTAATGAGAGGAGGGGGAAAGATCAAAGAGAAGGGCAAGGAGTGGGGTAGGGATTAGTGACAATAGGGGGAAAGATCAAAGAGAGAAGTGTGAAGGACTGAACACAAAAGAAGGATTATCAGAAAGCTGCATGGTGTTAGTCATTACCCTCCTGGATGTTGAGACCATGTGGTTGAATAGTCCGAAGACGCTTCATCCACATTTTCTCACGGCTAAGACGGACAGCATTATTACGGTGACCAAGTGATTCTATGCCCAGTACACTCATATCTGATATCGAATGATCAGGGAGATTGAAGTGATACCCAACAGGGGTGTCCATTTTACCAGTTTTGATAGTAGGAAGTTTTGGATGACATGCGATCACGTGATCATTTGAGTAAAAAAGCTCACAGATTTCTATCACCGATCAATTGTAGAACTGCCAGATTCTACCTTCTCCCGAAAATTCACAAGGCCAACAACCCAGGCAGACCCATCATCTCTGGTAATGGTTCACCTACGGAACACATATCTCTTTTCATTGACTCTTTTCTCAAACCCTTGGTTCCCCAAATCCCCTCATACGTCCATGACACTCCCGATTTTCTGCGAAAGTTGGAAAGTGTCAAGGATCAAATTCCTGCCACTGCCATAATTGGTACTATTGACGTTTCCTCTCTGTACACTAACATCCCCCAGGAAGAAGGCATTCAGGCTTGCTCCTCGGCCCTGGCCAAAGGAAAACAGTCTTCTCCACCCATCTCCGACATAACCACCCTCATGAGGTTAGTGCTGGCCAAGAATAATTTCTCCTTTCTTGGCAAGCACTATCTTCAAGTGCATGGCACTGCCATGGGTACGCGCATGGCTCCTTCCTTTGCATGCCTCTTCATGGGTGACCTTGAGGAACGCATGCTCAGTGAGGCTCCATGCCGTCCCTGGATTTGGTGGAGATACATAGATGACGTGTTCTTCATTTGGACTAGGGACGGTAGCAGCCTGAATGCTTTCTTTGACCACATCAAGTCCTTCCATAGGACCATCAAATTCACATGGGAGCAGTCTCTTCAACAGACCCACTTTCTGGACGTCACCGTCCGGAAAGACCTCAATACACTCACTACTGACTTGTATTCTAAGCCCACCGACACTCATCAATATCTCCATTCCTCCAGTTGTCACCCTAGACACTGTAAGACTGGTATAGCTTACAGCCAGGCCCTCAGATTGAGGCGTATATGTTCCAATGAGTCTGACTTTCGCCGCCATACACGTGTATTGGCCAGTAACTTGGTTGCTAGAGGCTATAGTTCTCGCCAAGTGAAGAACTCCATTGCTAAAGTCTATTCCATTCCCAGAAGTTCGGCACTAAAACAAAAGCCACCAGGTCCCAAGGACAAGCCCAAGGTTCCCTTAGTTACTTCCTACCACCCCTCTCTTCCTCCTCTCAGGAAGATAACTAAGGAAAACCACCATATTCTCCACACTTCGGATCGTCTGGCTGAAGCCATTCCTAATTCGCCTGTTTTGGCTTTCAGGCGCCCCCGTAACCTGCGTGACTTAATTGTCCGAGCAGAGGTTCCCCCTTTGGACTCTTCACCTCCAACCAAATTTGGTACATTTAAGTGTACCTCGAAATGCATTGTTTGCAAGACACATGTCAAGGAAATAGACTCTTTCAATGGACATTCTTCTGGAACTACCCACACGACCTATGGCTCTATCACGTGCACCACCTCAAACATCATATACCTCATCTCTTGTAGAGTTTGTAATATTCAGTATGTTGGCGAGACCAAAAACACCCTCAAAAAACGTATCTATGGCCATAGGTCTACTATCAAAACTGGTAAAATGGACACCCCTGTTGGGTATCACTTCAATCTCCCTGATCATTCGATATCAGATATGAGTGTACTGGGCATAGAATCACTTGGTCACCGTAATAATGCTGTCCGTCTTAGCCGTGAGAAAATGTGGATGAAGCGTCTTCGGACTATTCAACCACATGGTCTCAACATCCAGGAGGGTAATGACTAACACCATGCAGCTTTCTGATAATCCTTCTTTTGTGTTCAGTCCTTCACACTTCTCTCTTTGATCTTTCCCCCTATTGTCACTAATCCCTACCCCACTCCTTGCCCTTCTCTTTGATCTTTCCCCCTCCTCTCATTAATCCCTACCCTACCCCCTGCCCTTCCCTTTGATCTCTCCCTACCAGCTTCACTCTTTGTCCTTTGTTTCTCATCCGTGTCCTATTCACTCTCTTTCTGTATCTGTTTTGTCCTTGTCACTCTGCCTTTGAGAAAGGTCCTGCTAGGATCGAAACGTCAGGCCCACTAAATTTTAGAATTGTAATTATGAATTGAAAAGAGAGGGGAAAAAACAAATACGGTCGAAAATGGAAGAAAACGTGATTGGGAGCAGTATTATAACGGAAATGAACCATACAAAAAGTTTACGAGAAAAAAAAGGAAAAAAGTGCAGAAGTTCCGGCGGTTTGGTAAATTGCACCCGCCTTCATGTTCCCTGCTCTCCAAGGTAGGTCCGAAGACCCTTGTGCCGTGCAAGGGAGGTACACGTGTCGGCCCCTAAGCCATTCGCCGCCGAGCCGGCCAAACGAGACAACGGACCTTTACTTAGGCACAAACCCGAGGATTTTAGCGAGCAGTCCCAGCGCACCCGGCCCAACTGATCGGGCTAAGTAACGGTGGTGCTCGGAGAGGTGTTTCTAGAAGCTTTATAGTTTCCCCATTCATTATCAGACAAAAAAAGGACAAAATACCCGGAGCGGGCTCGAACACGGACCGACGACTTTCCAGTTAGGCGCTTTAACCACTGAGCTACGCAAACTGCTTTGTTAACGGAGCGTACGTTTTGCCAATCAATTATACCGTTCGTTGTACACCCGCGATTTTTTCCCAGTACACGAGGTCTATGATTGGTCGATTTTCTCTCCATAGACCCCGTGTACTGGAACAAAAATCGCACCCCGCCCCCTCCAACACACGGTTGAGTGTTTACGAACACTTGGTGGCGCTAGAGTGTTCAAAACCAATGGGAATGTTACCAGGAGCACGGTTTGTACTAAAAGAAGTGGCTCGAGATAAGATTTTGTTTATTTTCGGCTGCCGTGGTTTGTTCAAAGCTAATTATTAGATTAGTTCTTTAGATAACAAACTCCATTACGTGACCCTGCCTCTGTCAAAGAGGGGAATAGGTGAGTGTCCAATACTATAGCCTGAAGGGACGTCAATTGACCTGTATGTTGGGCTAGCAAGCAGAACACAGAACATATCCGACCAAAACAGAGACAGAATGATCAGTGACTGAGTTTGCGTACCGCCACGGCATGTACTGTATGTACACTCTCCATAAATTATATTGTACATAACATGTATCGTGGGGGCCCAGTTTTCGCCGTACGCGTTTTCGACGCTTGGCCTTCTAACTCACATCGCACAATGAAAACAACTCCGTATAACGATCTCAGACTTCGTATCTTCCGGTTTGTTTCCTGCTCTTGTCCGTCACCGAAAATGTGGAAAGCTAAGGCTCTTCCGGTAGGCCAGACTCATGTGATTCAAAAAGTTGCTCTTTTGGGGTCTATTTTCCTAGGTACAAAACTGACAGTTGCTTTGTAGCTCCAGTTTTCTTTTTTGTTGGTCTTAAAAAAAATCTGAGCGTATCATAACAAACCCCAACATACGTAGGAGACAAAAAATGTCACGCAACTTGAGGCAGTCCGTTCTGGGTAAAAACTATGGATATTCCTAAAGGGCGTCTCGCTTACATATTATTATTTTTATTATTGAAAGGCATAAAGTAACATAGCCTAATAGGCTTTAAAAAATATATAAAAAGGAGGAAATGTGTCTCTTAAGTGACACTGGGAAAGGTCATAACTGAAGAACTTAAGAAGCACTGAGAAAGAGGATTGTGAATTTTTTTTTTAAACGTCACAAAAGAAGACATCAACCAGATAAAAAATACAACCCCTCCAAAAGGGAAATCTTTTATTTCAAATTGAAACGGTATACACGCAAATCGATGACGTTTTGAGCGACCAGAGGCGTCAACGCGTGTGGACGTGTGCGCGCGCACACACTCACACAGACCCACTTCACACGCGGACCTGTCAAAACGTCATCGATTTGCGTGTAGCGTTTGCGTGTAGTGGTTGCGTGTGCAGTTCAAATTCAAATTTTGGCTCATCGGACGGGAGAGAATCTTCTCGATCACCTGGGGGAAAATGTCTCCCTTTTCCCCAAACGTGAGTAAAACAAATGACCAGTATTGAAATCGGTGATTCTCACTTAATCCAAAGATGGGTGCGTGGGACGGTTTCACGGGTGTTTTCGGGGTAATATATGGGGGTTTTGGTCGGGGTAGTCATGGATCGAACACATCGTTGTTTGTTCGTGTTTCCTTACTGAGAATCTTGGACCCTTCTTTCGCCCGACCTCCTCAAATAAAAAAGGGCGATTTAAAGGGTCCAAGTTACTTGGACTACCATCATCATATTCATAGGGAGCACATTCAAGCCAAACCACTTTCCTTTACAACTTGGGCCAACGATCTGAAAAGTAAAAATCAAATCGCTCAAAAAGGAGTATTGATTTGCGGTCACACTAATTGGCGTCAAGACGGCGTCAAGACACGATAGTGGCGTCAACACGGCGTCAACACATCCACGTTGCATTCAAAATTACCAAAAGCAGTAGCACTAGCAGATTATTAGCCCAAACAATTTTTTGGCTTGAAAAAGAGATGAGGCGTCCAGAAATTGCCGTTCCCATTTCAATTTAAGCACTGCTCTCTCTGAAGCTCAGTAATCGGCAGCCATCTTGCCTCACATTGCTACTGTGCTATACGGACCATACCATTATGCTACAGGGGTGATCAAGTCAGCGGATGTGCTGCTTTGCCGTGACTTTTTTTTTAAATAAAAGCACATTTTTTCCCCAAATGTGAGTAACGAAAAATTCAAAATTAAGTTGTACAGGAAATGTAAAACGTCACACCTCAAACAAGTAACATTCGCGCACTTTCCAAGAATTAAAAAAAAATCTAAAACATGAAAAAAGGTTATTTTTTAATCGCCCGCGAATCGCGAAATCCGAAAATGCAGAGGTCACGCGAAATGGCCCGTGATGTCATAAAAAGGAAAACAAGGAATAGAAGGGACTGACTTAGTCTGGTATCCAGCCTTAGTCATATGTTCAGCAACGTTATACTGCACGACAGTGAACCTAGATAAAGTAAACACTAGTATCATCGATCATCATGTCCGTCTCCGAAAACTCCGGTGACGAAATCTAGGAGGCAATAAGTGTGCATTCAGCTGTTATCAGTGACAACGAATCACCTGGAAGTGATACAGATGAAGACAGTGATGACAATGAGCCCGGCGATGAAATAGAGGAAATACGCGGCGCTGCACCGTACCAGTTTGAGCCACTTGCGAGGCGCCGCGTTCAAGAACGACTTGACGTTACGTTGGATCTGATGTTGGCGATGACGACATGGCTGTTCAACAACCAGCTACCAACGATCGGTTGAACAATACGGACTGGTAAATGTTATTTCTTTATCGTTGGGTGTCTGATTGATGTTACATACTTTCGTTATTGCTCCGAATTTTCATTCACTTTGTTTACACGAGAGTGATCTGACAGCAAAGGCAGAGCACGACCCGAATCTGGTCATTCTGCAGCTAGCCTACTGTACTGAGTACTGTCACTCAGTACTGAATAACTGGCAATTACTGAATTAGCAGATCATACTCACACCGACGTCATTGTGGCGTGTGTTTTGGATGGGAGAGATTATTTCGAGAGACAATTTTAATGCAAAATTTAATAATACCTTCTGATAAGATTCTCACTTATTTTATCCTTGCAACATATCAAGGTGTTCCTGCGGTAAATGTGTTGTGATGAACTGCATCTGCTGCAAGGAGGTCGAGGCCATTCAGCAAAAGATCCTGCGCACTGGTTTAAACCGTGATGATTTCCTTTGTTTCACCAACCATCCCTGGTACAAGGCTACGCGTCTAAACCCTGGCACACAGCCTACTACGCCTACAAACAACAATACGGTGCTAGAGCCATTGAAGGTGACCTTCCAAGGTAAGATAACTTGGTAAATTAATTCAGGAAAATAAATGTAAAAAATTTGCTGTTTCAATCCTAGCAGGAGCTTTTTCAGAGGCATAATCTGCCTTTGAAATTCTGCTTTTGAGAAAGATGGTGCAATTTGCAACATTTTTGCATATTTCTCTGGCAAAATAAATGACACATGTTTAGAGAGAGTATCTTTTTCAAAAGCAAAAAGAGTTTAAAATATTAACTTTTTATTTTCTGTACTTTTTCTGCATGCAGGATTAAATCGAAACTGACTTAGATACATCAAGTTTCAAGACATTTCCATCTTACTGATACTGGCAAATTTCAAAGAAATACATAATTCAACAAGGGCATATAAAAAAGACAAATATAAAAACACATGTCTAGAGGCTAGTAATGTACAGAACTAAAGTTTCTTGGTCTCAACTTTTTTTCTTTACAGGAAATACAGGCACGTGTCATACCGGCAAGTTATAAGGTGGTGCTATGGGTATCTTGGACACAACCGTGTACCCCTCCCCTCATGCATCATGCATAAAATGAGCGCCAACTTTCCGGATCCAAATGGCAACTATGTATGTTTCAGATACCAGATTTAGATTAACGGTGAATTGTTTTTTTAGACCAAGCCTCAAATTACCACAACCATGTTTGAGTTACAAAGTTTTAGGGCTATGTTTTTACCCTTGATCTGTATCTCTGGACATACAATATGGAACTCTTTCCCTGGTAAATATTGCCCTCAGTATTTTCAGGCAAGCTATGTTTTCATGGATCATCTGATATCCTTTTGTGTATGTATAATTATTTACAAAGTTTTGTATGAATAGTGATTTCTTTTTGTATTTTTATTGGTCAAGGTTCCATGCTTGTTTTATGAACTGTTCATTCAGAAAAAAATCTAACTCCTGCTTTACTGGAATTTTGTTTTGTAGTCCTTCACCTTCAGTTGATTTTGGCCTTATTAATTAAGGGCAAATCTCCATTAAACCCTAGGAATAAAGTAATAATTCTTCATAGCCGCCCGTCAATCACCAGGCACTGTTTGCAACGTTAAATAAAGTAAATTCTCATGAAATGTTTAAAATGTACAAGAGTGCATTCTAGGAAATGACCCAAAGTGCATACATGTGTATTAACTTACAATTCTGTGTGATATACCAGTTAAAATTGCCCAGAACTTCTGGAAGCATTATGGTAGATTATATGGCAACACTGCCTGTGACTCAAAAAATGGTTTGTTCATAGTACATTTATGTAGTTTGTGTTGTTTATTTTCCCTGTTAGTCATTTACATTTGTGACCAGCTGAACAAAAATGGGTATTATTAAAGGGTTATTGTTTGAGTGATGTACAAAGCTGAATTGGTTACATTATCAGCTTCAATTTACTGTAGGTTTGAAGCTGATCATGAACTGAATTCAGCTATGTACATCACTCATTAAATACTCATTTTTGTTGAGCTGGTCACAAAGGTATATTGTCATGATCTCTAATAAAATAAAGAATGTTTCAACAGCAACATTGTTTACTTTCTTTGTTTGCTGCTGGAGGAAGTTTCTTCCTCTTGACTGTCTTGGGCAGGCCTTTTTTACTTTTTTTAATGAAATATCATTTTGAACACATCACCTTCAACACAATTTCTGCCTTTGAGGAAAGACCTGCTAATGCTACTGTTGTACTAGTATACGATCGAAACATCAGACCCCTAATTTGTCTAAATATGATTTTGTTTACTTTTGGCAAGAACAAAAGTTACAGCCACCCGCCCCAAAAAGAATTTAAGCAAATGGTAGGCTTCAAAATAATGAGATTTAAAAAGTCACAACTGTTTCTCTTGATTCCGAGTCTGGGACTGGGTCGAGGCTTTCAGAAATGATCATATGTTGTTGACATTCCTCTTCACCTTGTTCCAGTATCTGTTCATGAAAATAAAATAAAAACATTAATTTGTAAACCAAAACAGGAAGACAAACAAAGAATTAGTTACCAAAACAAACTGAAAGAATATGTCTTTTTTTCTAGCAAGCAGTATGAGGATTTCAAATCAAGAAATGAAAACAAACCAGAAAATTATTTTCTTGTTGTAATGTTACTGTAGTGTTGGAAACACATTGTCATACATGTATAACAATTAAGTAGTACACTAGTAATTGTAACTAGTAATATTATACTACCGTTATAATAGTACTAGTAAGTAGTAGTAGTAGTACTAGTACTCCTAGTACTACGAGTACTAGTACTACTACTAGTACTACTTGTACTACATGTACTAGTACAGTAGTACAAGTACAACTACAAGTTAATTCAAATTGAATAACTCGGTTAATAAATCAGAATTCATATTAAAAAGTTATTCCTACCCTTGCTCTTTCCCATTTGACATAATGCTCCCCCAGATCGCTTGCCAGAATCTGTCCTTGTCTCTTCTGCTACGGAAGGTGGCACGGTACTTGGCTTGTGCTGGGGCCGGCCTCGTCTGACTGAACGCCCGGGTACGGCGGTGGTTGTACTCGGCCGTTGTTTCTTGACCGGTACGGTCGGTGCCTAAATGAAGCTTGGGACAGACCCAACTTTAAGTTTGAAACGGTATGGAAACCCGAGATTCCGTTTCATCTAAACAGTTTCATCCACACAATCATCGCTCAAGTGTGCATAGCAAATCAACGATGAAGAAGTCAGCGTGAAGTCCGAACGAGTGTTGTTGACAAACCGTACACATGCTCGTCGCGTTGAGTATCCTTCGGGAACGTCAGCCAAAAATGTCCGGATTTTTCGCTTCATTGCGAGTGCATCCACCAACAATACACGATACAAGCATTCCTCGAAACAATCACTGAACTTTGATACACAAATTAATACAGTAACTTGAATACAAAACCAGAGAACTCTTGACAACAGGCACTGCGAAACACGTGCATGCATGTACATGTATGTACGTCTGTACTGTACGTACAATTTACGTGTACACATGTACTGTACATGTATACAACGTTGTCTGGGCTTGGATTGTTCTCCTGGTTATGACGTTTTTGGGGTCACATGCATATCATTATCATAATGACGCTGTTTTCGTCAGAGGCCCATAGAGCGTCTTTCAAATGTTGGGTTTAACCCTTTTTTCCTCATGAAAAAATGTAAATAATTAAAACAGGTATGTTTGGGGGAATTAGTGGGATTTGTTCTCTGAAATATGTTTCTTCCGTGGAGTCGCACTTTAAACTATCCATTCAAAAGGATATGACTCGTCCACAAATAACTGATTTGACGATGTTTTCAAATCCAGCGCCAGTACCACCCGTGAGGCGAAATGACTGGTTCAAACATGGTCAGCGAATGAATGGGCAACCCTGATGAGTCATCGTGTAGTGACGTCACGTTAGCTGTACTCTCGTAAACAACTTTAACACTCGTAAACAACCACAGCAGTAGTAGTAGTAGGAACAATAATGTCCAAGTACCATAGTATAGATTTACGGATGGCTTGAATACGGATCACTGGAAATTGTAACTCATCTCTATGCAAAAAAGTAAATAACATTTACACGGTTTATCAACACATTGTGCGATTTCGAAGGATTAACGTCGCGCATTGTCCGAAGGATTATTTCCCTTTCACTTTTTTTCTGACGTCACGCGCTGTGACTTATTTCCGTATCAACTTTCACTTCCTTCGTTCCACATAATATTCCCATCGGTTCAACCATCCCATCCCACGATCAAACCGTCAATCGTATCCTTTGACCATTCATAAATAAGGTTAAACCGGGACCTAAAATCGTACTCCCTTCCTCGTTCCCATTCATAACAAGGTCAAACTGGGCCCAAATCCGCACCCCTTCCTGGTTCAATCAAGCATGGAGGAATTTCTTATTCCTCAATGCATCAAGCCATTCGTCCTTCGGCTCTCGAGTCACTCGATCTTATCTCTAGCCAAGGTCAAACTGGGCTCAAAATCCTAACCTTATATCATCCATATTCATACCTTTCATTCTTCCTCGCTTTTCATCTTATACCTATTCATCACCCCTTTGTTCTTCTGCGCTCACGTCATTCCCATCCCCAGCCAAGGTCAAACTGGGCTCAAAATCCTAACCTTATATCATCCATATTCATACTTTGAATATTCATCGCTAGCTTATACATATTCATTAACCTTTTGTCTTAGGGGTCAAAAGGCCAAACTGTGCTAACAGTCTCCCCCCACTACTCACTGGTTTGTAAATTATTTATATCGAATTATACTCTTCATGGAATCTGTCACGTTGACTGACGTGCTCTTTCCTTACAGATCCATCATTGCCCGCATAATTTGACGTTTAACAAACATCTTCACATTAAACTTTACACACATCATTTGCAGATTTTCCAACTACTTCTACTGGTACCCTGACTGAAGGTGCTATATCATATGCACCTACTGACACCACACCAGGTTTGTAAATCATTTATAACGAATTACAATGTATACTCTTCATGGAATCTGTCACGTTGACTGACGTGCGCTTTCCTTACAGATCCATCATTGCCTGCATAATTTGACGTTTAACAAACATCTTCACATTAACCTTTACACACATTATTTGCAGATTTTCCAACTACTTCTACTGGTACCCTGACTGAAGGTGCTACAACATATGCACCTACTGACTCCACCACTGGTTTGTAAATTATTTATAACGAATTACAATGTATACTCTTCATGTCACGTTGACTGAGGTGCGCTTTCCTTACCAATACCTCCTTACCCGCATAGTTTAACGATGTAGCAGTGTCTTTCCCAAATGACAAAATCAAGACACGGGAAACATTGTAAAGACAAAGAGAATAGCTGTAAAGGGTGCTGTCAATGGGAAGGGCAGAGTCTAGGGATTACTGATAGGGATCAGTTAGTAGATAGGAATGATCCACCGAAAATAGTCAAAAAAATATTGGATTAATTGTGCAAAATGTCCCGGTAAGGTTTGTTCTTTGTTTGACTTGAAGTGAAAAAGCTGCATCTACTTCTTGTGACCACCAAACTGCTGTAGCCAATTTAAAATTGGCTGTTTGCATTTGAATGAAAAAGTTGCGTGATCATCAGAGATATATGGCAGTGAATGGTGAAATGCTTCTTCTAGCGCCCCTTCCTTGGCTAAAACTGGTTAACTATTCAGGAAGGCCACCATCTAAGGGCTGTATAGCTTATATGCTTAAAGCACTTGTACGCAAAACCGGAGTGTTCTTTGCCTTGTTTTTTTTGTTCAAAGTTCCCTGTCAGTTTATTATTGATTTGTTTGCTGTAAAATCTTCACATTAACCTTTTCACACATCATTTGCAGATTTTCCAGCAACTGCCACTTCCTCTTTTTAGCCTCTTTACCTCTCAAAGAATGGATTTGAGAAAATCTGAAATGGTCAGGGTAACAGAAATCCTGAACAAAGCAGTTCATCATTTAAAGCTGAATACCAACTGCTTATGAAGAACACTCAGTCTGGCAGCGGACTACGCTTACACCGCCATTATACACAGTCAAGCACTAATAGGGTCATTAATCGTTTCCTAAAAGCTACTTTATTCATATCTGCTTTATAAAAGAACATTTCCATAAGCCAAACAGATGTGTAGTTAATTTATATTTAAAAAAACATGCATGAACCTGAACGAGATTCTAATTTTTGGGATGCTTTCAGGAAATTGTCTCTGGAATGAATTTGACTGTGGTCTTTCATTTTGCATCGATGAGTCACTGAGATGTGATTCCAATTTGGATTGTCCAAACGGACAAGATGAGATAGATTGTGGTCTGTAATTAATAATCTCCATTTATTCAGCAATGTTTAGTTTTTTCCTTCTAAAAGTTTACTTTACTTGCCTTTACGTTGCTTATTATTACTCAGTATTGCAAATATAGCTGCACAAAGGCAATCATTATTTTTCAAAGCCTGCAAGCAAAAGAAATGCATGCATTTACTTGTTTTGGTTATGCACGCATACGCCAAAAATACATGTTCTTGAACATTACTCATTTCACAATTTTTTTTCAGTGAACGTGATGACTTGTCTTCTTGGTGAATTTGACTGTGGTCTTTCAGTTTGCATCAACGAATCGAAGACATGTGATTCCATCTTTGACTGCCCCGATAAACGAGATGAGAGTCTTTGTGGTATGCCGATTCACTTCAATATCTCCATGCCTCCAGTTGTCACCCCAGACACTTTAAGACTGGTATAGCTTACAGCCAGGCCCTCAGATTGAGGCGCATATGTTCCAATGAGTCTGACTTTTGCCGCCATACACGTGTATTGGCCAGTAACTTGGTTGCCAGAGGCTATAGTTCTCGACAAGTGAAGAACTCCATTCCTAAAGTCTATTCCATTCCCAGAAGTTCGGCACTCAAACAAAACCCACCAGGTCCCAAGGACAATCCCAAGGTTTCCTTAGTTACTTCCTACCACCCTTCTCTTCCTCCTCTCAGAGAGATAACTAAGGAAAACCACCATATTCTCCACACTTCGGATCGTCTGGCTGATGCCATTCCAAATTCACCTGTTTTGGCTTCCAGGCGCCCCCCGTAACCTGCGTGACTTAATTGTCCGAGCAAAGGTTCCCTCTTTGGACACTTCACCTCCCACTAAATTTGGTACATTTAAGTGTACCTCGAAATGCATTGTTTGCAAGACACATGTCAAGGTAATAGACTCTTTCAATGGACATTCTTCTTCTATGGACATAGGTCTACAATCAAAACCGGTAAAATGGACACTCCTGTTGGGTATCACTTTAATCTCCCTGATCATTCGATATCAGATATGAGTGCACTGGGCATAGAATCCCTTGGTCACCGTAGTAATGCTGTCCGTCTTAGCCGTGAGAAAATGTGGATGAAGCGTCTTCGGACTATTCAACCCCATGGTCTCAACATACAAGGAGGGTAATGACTAACACCACGCAGCTTTCTGATAATCCTTCTTTTGTGTTCACTCCTCCACACTTCTCTCTTTGACCTTTCTCCCTCTTCTCAGCTTTACTCTTACCAGCTTTACTCTTTGTCCTTTGTTTCCTCATCCGTGTCCTATTCACTCTCTTCCCCCTTCCTTAGTGTACACGTATCTGTTTTGTCCTTGTCACTCTGCCTTTGAGAAAGGCCCACTAAATTGTATCAAATGAAAAAATAACTATTTTCTATTCTTCTTATACGAGTAGATCGTTGCGCCGGTTTTTGTTTCCTTGATGAACCCCGGCCGAATTGTTGGTGCGATGATGTCTGCGAGAATTTTGGCGACTGTTGTGATGACTTTGAAAGAGAATGCAAAGGACTGCTCTGGGATGTCACCTTGGCCCCCGGTATTTACATTATTGATATTTGTTTATCAAAAGGAGGGGAATTTTTTTCTTTTCTGACAAATGAATCTTGTGATGTCATGCTTTTCTAAGTGGTTCACAGTGGGATGCATTTCGGGTAGTTTACTTCTCTTTAGTGCAATAATGCTCAGCAGCGATAACATCATCCTTATCTATTTTGGTATCCTTTCATCCCTTGATATGAATCCTTCCCGGTTGTGTCATCTAGCATAATGGTTCGCGTCCTTCCTCTTGGGTTTTTTCTTTCCAGTCGCCCCACGATGGAATTTTGAAAGCGTCCATCATGTCTAAGGATAATCCTATCACACCCCCAATTTTAACAATATTTTTCTAAAAAATAGTTTGGTGCCTCGTGACGTTTGTCAGACTAATTATTTAAACTAATTACTCTGCCGGGCCTTGGAATTGTGGAAATAGCGTTTTCGAAATTGCACTTCGCCCGTAATAGATAAACATTAATTTCCTTTCTTATTTTATTATTAGTGGTTGTATACATTGTGTATATACATGTACATGATAATTGGCTGTCGTTTTAATATATAAAGGTGTCTAACGGCACGGAACGCGAATCAAACTTTGTCATCGTCCATCCTCGTGTTGCCTTTTTCCATCACTTGGTTACATCTAGATTTCATGCGCAAAAATACCGTGTTGACAGCACACACCGTTCAAATGCTGAGTTACTGATTTCTTTCAGAGCCATACTGCTTTCCACATCAGACTTCCGCCACGCCAAATTGTAAATCGATCTCATGCGCACATTGCTATAACAATGCCGTTGATGGTGTTATAATAAATGCTGAATATCCCTGCTTAGTTATTATCAAAGGTGTGAATTTAATGCGCATTTTATTGTGTAACTCTTAATCATTGCTCATAAACTCTTTCAGGCAGAATGGATTTTCTATTCAGAATATAACCATCAAAAAGAGGATACAGTGACAATGCAAATTACGACTTATGTATGGAGATCGAAGGCAGCCTAAAAATGTATCGTCCTTTATCAACGATTGTTTTTCTTTTCTTAGATATTGATGAATGCATCCCTGAACATCCGAACAGCACCTGTGCAGAAAATGCCGTCTGTGAGATTACTATGGGCGTATTTAAATGTCTTTGCATTCCAGGATATGAGAAGAATGGTACATACTGTATCGGTAAGAAAATTGGGCCCCTTCGTTTGATTTGCATTTTCAAGATTTTGTTACGGTCATAAAAGCAGATTGTACCACAAAACTAGACCCACCATGTCTACATTTTCCTGGAGATAAAGCAACACCTGTAACAGAATGTTGTTCTGAATAATAAAGAGAGAAGATTTTGTTTGATTGTAATCAACTAATTATAATACATTTGGCACCCATACGGGCTGTCATTTCCACCTTCGTGGTACACCGGATCCTCTTTAAGAGAATTTCCAGAGAATTCCTGTTTTTTAAATACTGGCACACAGAGTGATATCGATTTACCACAATGACAATTATTTCAGACTGATTTAGTTGAACATTGGTGTATGTCTTGCAGATGTACAGCCGCCAAGCATCACATGTCCCGCTAATCGGACAGTCTATACAGACTGTTTGAAGAGTTATGCGACAGTTTCATTACCAGACGTGGAGTATGCTTCGGACAACTCTGGATTGTACACCATAAGTATAAACGTGGATGGCGCCATCTATGGCGTTACTGACACCCTCAAACTAAGCTTGGACGCATCGCCTCATCTGTTGCGCTACACAGCATCTGACAATTCTTCCCTGGAGGCATTTTGCGAGACTGACATTCTTGTTGATTCGGCTCTAGGTAACATTAAAGTGCTTAATTGATCTTTCTCAAACCTTCTAGCTGAATTAGAATGCTTTCTCGTAGATAGCAATTTTTTCTATGATGTTAAAAAAAAAAATTGTGTTTTTTTATTCATTTAACCAATAGACGGTGCGTTGTGTGTAGAGACAGGCCAGCCTGACCACTGCATCTGTCTGCCCGGTCAACAAGGAGACTGTTCCTGCTCTTTCGGATACTGCGGACACGATTGCTCGCGTAAGTTCACATTGAGTTGAAATCCAGGAGGGTAATGACTAACACCATGCAGCTTTCTGATAATCCTTCTTTTGTGTTCACTCTCCCCCTCTTCTCACTAATCCCTACCCTACTCCTTGCCCTTCCCTTCGATCTCACCCCACCAGCTTTACTCTTTGTCCTTTGTTTCTCATCCGTGTCCTATTCACTCTCTTCCCCCTTCCTTCGTGTACATGTATCTGTGTTGTCCTTGTCACTCTGCCTTTGAGAAAGGTCCTGCTAGGATCGAAACGTCAGGCCCACTAAGTTTTAAGATTTGCGTTTTGGTAATTTTAGTCAGTAAGCAGTTAGCAATATTTTTGTATATCACTTTAAGTTCGCATTGAAATTGAATTTAAAAGATCCATTGAAAGGGGAAATATAGAATTTCAAACGTAGATGGCATGTACCAAATCTGAAAAGGTAAATCACTGTGGCAAAGAAAACATTGACCAACTAACTAATTTAATAGCTTCGTACTCTGTTTTTAATTTCCTGTCCCATTTGTGTCCTTCAGAGTCTGTTCAGGGCATCGAATGTGATGGCCCAGGCACACCACACACAAACTGTGCGGACATCAATCAATGCATTGGAAGTTTCCTAGGCCCACGGTGTGATGTAGGTGAGTCAATCAAATTCAGCAAAATAAAGGGCATCCTTAAAAACCAAAATATTTAATACACGTAATTCCAGGCAGCATTTCCTTTTTGTAAACAAAACCAATAAGGGTAAGCACAAAGAAAATAATCCACATATTGTTATCTTCAAACATCAAACAGTTGTTTGACGCTAAACAATTTTACAAGATACAATATTATCACACTGATATATAAAGTATCAGTATTAGTACTATCCACAAACCGCATGTTTCGTTTCATTTTACCTTTTATTATCATTGCAGATGGTACCAATGTACAGTGTCCAAATGTCCATAGCCAATGTGTTGACATTGGAGTGACTTCATCACTGGTAGAGTGGACAGTGACACCCGGCTCTGATCTGTCTTCGTCTGGTTTGAGTATAACCTGCACTGACCTCACCAATGGTACAAGCGTCAGTCCTACTGGGGGTGTATACACCGTAGGACCTCATCAGGTCCTATGCACCTCAACCAGCGTTGCATTCCCAGATTGTCTCATGACTTTTACAGTTTCAGGTAAGTTCAAATTCAAATTCAGTTTGTCTTTGGAATGCTGGTACAACTCAATGGAAAATCTGTTTTACTTATTTTTTTTATACCAATTTACATCTCGATCACCTTATTCCTGAAGAATATTAAGATCGTTTAATTTCCAAAGACAATTACCCATGCTACAAACAGTCTGTTATATTTGACGTGTCTTGTCTTTTTTTGGCGTATGTTACTTTTCTTCAAAAACGCAGAGTTTCCGTCTGTAACAGTGCCTTCTGTGGAGGATCAGTGCACGGATCCTGGCGCAGACACAGCCACTGCCACATGGACAGAGGTTGTAGCCAATGTTGGCGATGTGACCATAACTTGCCATGATGACGGCGATGGGACTAATGTCAGCCCAAGCGGCGGTGTCTTCGGAGTCGGTAGCCATAACGTGACCTGCCGAGGTGTCACGAAAGATGGATGCCACACAACAAAACATTTCTCCTTCGTTGTATTAGGTGAATAATATCAAAACTACTACCTTGCTTTTCCTATCAATTTCATCTCCCATTCCATTCATATTTTGTTTATATTTATTTGTCGATGAGATTCTTCATCATCAATCAAATGAATATAAACCATTAGAAATTCCATGTTCGGTTATCAAATCATCCCGTGACAATAGGTTACTAATAATGCGTGCATTAGGTGTGACTCGTCTTCCGTGCAATTTTAATTAGCTCGCAAAAAGTGGAAATTGGTTATAGTGTAGCAGTAATAATGAAGATAAGGTTAATAGCAGGTTGCATCATTTCTTATACTCAAAAAATCTTAACATGATGATCAAGACATTTGAGAGACGCGGTCAAACTGTTTTCACTCATGAAAACGAATACAATAAATTTAAAAATGTAGTCAATTGATACAGTTCTATTATTAAGTACAAGGGTGTTTCTGGAATTGGAACGATACGCGTGACAAACGTTATACTTCTACATATACTGAGAATGTGTATACATTTGTATGAGTTTGAATGATATAACTGCATGGCAATCGATTATCAGTACTGTAAATTGATTCTGCTGGAAGAAAGCGAATAATGCCGATTTTCAAATTTGATTGGAAGAATGTTTTCAAAGAGTTAGGAAACCACATAATATTCTGATACTGTTTTCCTCTTCCGTAGCCGGCAATCTGGTTCCGTATGGTGCAGGGGTCGGCGACTCTCTGTTGTCTGATGTACCAAAATATGTAGGTGGTGTAGATTCAAAATAACTACGTTTATTATGAAAAAGATGACCAAATATTTTTCGATTAACTATAGATCATTATATCATTTCGGATTTAATTTGTGTGAAAAGAAAAAAATACTGTCGTTCAAAAATGACGAAGTTTTAAGGGTTTGTACCTTCATGTATAAAAACAGATTTTATTTGCGTAGAGTGAAACGTTGATTTTAGAATATTTGTATATTTCTTATTTCGACAGAAACACATTTTTAAAACAGATCATGTGTCGCCTACCTTTTCCCCGCCGAACTTCTTTCCATTTTGCAGCGAACTGTACGAAAAAATATATGTAAGTAAACAATGCAATTAGTTTAATATATTCATCAGTAAAGCATGTTTTTTTGTTTTGCACAAGGCAAAGATAAAAGTAAAAATATAGCAAGTGCAAAACGAAATTAAAATCGTTGATTGGTCGTGTTTTTGAAAGTATTTTCATCTTTAAAAAATATTTATAAATATTAATAAATATCAATAATAGGACAAAGTTTTGAAAGGCGAGCGTACATACTATTCATGTAAATATCTGTGTATTTTTGTCTGATTCATTCAACACAGTTTACTGATAATGGTGTGATTGTCCTAAAACACGAAAAGAAATTTCTAAAATTGGCGTACGCAAGTGCTCATTCCTCATCCTTCAATGATCATCAGAAGATTATAACTCCCTTCTGGATCGATGTCAACAGCAGTTCTTTCTCCAATTACAGTAACGTCTTTTGGCAGGTAAATATCTTCATCCATGTTTTCTAACATCAATCTCAAAACTTAGAGGGCCTAAAGTTTCTACCACAGCAGTACATTTCTCAAAGACAATGGCTTTTTACATGTCAAAAGACATGTTTTCTTAACACGTGTAAATTATTAATGTTTTATACGAGTCTCTAAAGACACTTTTAACATAACAGATTCAGCATTCAGATTTTATTGTTTTCAGGTGTATAATCAGTACGACTCTTCCGTCAATCATGACATGTTAAATCGTCTTAGTGACATTGTAGCTGCGAATTACAGCCACTTCCAAGCAAACTGGGCAATTGTAATCACCTGGAGTAACGTGCCAATTATTACCTCCCCCTCCTCTGTAAGTGAATGATTGAAATAAAAACATGTTTATAGTAGTAAGCCGTTGGTAGCATTGAAGACAGTATCTGCCATAAAGCCTATCCCTTGTTCATTTTATAGTAGATTATTTTGTTGCAAAATAATTATAATACCAAATGGGACGTATGTTTTATGTGTGACACGAGGGTGCACGTAGATTTTTGGAAATTTTGAACGTTAACGGAATGCTTCACAGCAAGGTCGCCAAGGTTAAATAATCCATTGTATTCTACAATATGCATAAGAATTGCATCATTGCCGTATACCTTTAATGACTCCATTGTTATCGTAATACTTTAAACAAAACAAAATGACACAATCGAGTTTTTTACGAGACTCTTTTTTTCTTTGATACCTAAGGAGACCAGCACGTTCCAAGCTGTCCTTCTAACGGATGGACTGCATGGCTATGCCATCTTCAATTATGATCCGTGCGGAATGAAGTTGAAACCAAACATCCTGCATAACAACATCGTCCTTGGCTTCTCCTGTGGCCAACCGGACAATGCAGTGTATGTAGAAACGCCTAGCCACACTGACTTCAGGCCGGCCGATGCCATCGGCAATTCTCAGAAGCGAGGCCGTTGGATTTTCCAAGTGGACTCGCTGCCGGCACATTTTGCCAATCCTCGCTTGTCGTGCCACAGTTGGTACCACCGTCAGGATCCTTACCCACTGTTCAAGTTTTACCATTTTCTATTCGCCGACACCTGCCCGTGCAGTCTGACCAACGCATTGTGGGACTGGAGATTCATAGATGTTTACGACGACGGTGACACACCGCATTACCAAATCAATGGAAACAGTAAGAAAGCGTTTCTCGAAAGTCCTTCGGAATAAGGCCCCCTTGGTTTCCAATATATGTCGTGTTAAAGTGCCAATGAATATTGTAAGGAAACTTTTGAGGTGATGCTTACTTAAGGGGCGCTAGTCTTTCGCTTGTAAAGTCGGGTGTATAATTGTAAAAAAGACATACCTTATATCTGTCCTTAACCATTTTTGAATTAAGGAACAGGTATACAGAAATGGGAATTTGATATGGTTATCTACTTTACGTGTACTTTGCTACAGGCGTCAGGTGCTTCGTAAGACTCTATCAATATCCCAGTAAGCCAGGCCCTCAGTGTTGCTATGATACCGTCACCTCAAGTCTCCTCCGTGACGTCAAGAATGCGTTTGTCGCCTCCGTGTTTGAGAGATACCCTTTCAGCCCTATTTTCTACAGCAGCGATTCGTTCGCTGATTGGCTCGGTAGGTTTACGCTATATTCAAAGTAGTATGCGAGCATCTCAAATTAGGTTGGCATGCTGTTTTTCTCCTAGCAGGACATTTCTCATGGGCAGAGTGGCACTTTGCCTCTGAGAAAGGTCGTGCAAGGATCAAAACCTTGTTTATTCCAAGTATTTCAAAACATTATGTGCCCTTAAACACATACACATTAGGTATAAACTACACATTTCACAATACTTTGCGTCGCGTGTTAATCGTCATTCCCGTTATTTACATTTTACCTTTTTTTCAAATATTCCCTCTTTCAAAGGACTACTGAAAGTTACACCACACAAGGTTTTAGTTTTGTTTTCATTTCTTGTCTAATACTATCAAAACTGACGTCTTATCAGTTGTAATGTAATATTTTTGTTGGTCAGATGAGGATATCAAGCCTCGCAACGACTGCTGTATGCAATCTACTCTGTGTCACCTGTACAGACAATGGCGCCCTCTCATGACATGCGAGTCGTACATTCCACCATGGTGGGGTAGGTAGTATCCCTCCTCGATCATGGGTTTTACTTTTTCCGTACAATAATATTATCGATATAATAATGATTTGTTTACCCCCATTCATAATACGCCGTTGGGCTAGTTTTGAGCAAGCCAGAAATAATCACGATTTACACATGATACGCTTTTGAAACAATAAAAGGTGCCGAAACATCATCTAAAATTGGAGTGATTCTCAAGCCCTTGTACTGTTTACTTAATGTGATTAATTTGTTGGGTTTTTTTTCTAACTTTACCTAATGAAAAGTCTGGGGATTTGGAGATCCTCACATGCGAACTCTGGACGGATTGGAGTACACCTTTAATGGCCTCGGTGAATACACGTTGGCAATCATCCTGAATGACGTCAACCAGACGTTTTTTGAGGTGCAAGCTCGCACCAGTAGGGTACTTGTACCAGAGACTGGAGAGCTCAGTCAGGCAACCGTCTACTCTGCATTTGCCGCTGAATACTCGGGAGAAGCAAAGGTTAGTAATTAAACAATATTATGCCACTTTAAGTTAGTTTAAAGGTTATGTTTGCGAAAAAAAGGTTTAAATACATATATTATATTCACAATCGGATTTTACTGTACATCTGTACAGTCGACGTTCTCTCGAAATCCCCTTATATTGATGGACTTGTTGGAGTTTATTCTAACGTCACAATACTATTTTTCCAGTAGCATGTTAGAAATCAATAGTGTTCCAGTTTTGGGATATTATTAATGCTAATTTCTGTTCGTTTTTCATAACATATCTTTTAGGTGGAAATCAAAGTAAACAACCATTCATCCGACCTAATAACGATAATTAATGGGACCACTGTCTCTATGAATAGTACACAAGGTAAATATCATGATGACAGTATCTGATCATATTTTCGATATTTTCCACATTCAATTTTTGACGTTTGAAACACCAACTGCAACCAATGAACACAGCTGTATCCCTTCATCAGTAGCTGCTGTGATATAATTATGATAATACATATTTTGAGTGGTGAATGCCATTTTGTACGGTACACCATTTTTATTGGAAAAGAGCCAGAAGCCTTTCGAATCAACTCCTCTGGAAATGTCAAGCTCTCGGTTGGTTTTATATTGATTAATGTCTGTTTATAGTCTCCCTACGGGTTTTTATGTGACACTGTGAAGGTTTGCTGTTACACCATGTAAGACATCTCTTTTGAGGTGTTTGCGACTTTAAAAAAAAAAAGAGTCGGTAACTCAATAGAAAAAGTGTCAATCTGTGAATTTGAGTGTGATTCCGATATTGGCAGTCCTTCTAATGAGAAAAAAATAACTACTAAAAAACATCATATGCATATATAAACAGAGTGTGATGATGGCTTTCTCGTGACAGATTACCAAGATGGTGCTATTACTGTCAGGAAACAGGACAATCCCATTAAAGTAACGGTGATCTTTTCCTCTGATGTCCAACTGACAATCACCTTGAATAACAGTTTGTCCGACGTCACCCTCCTGATAAGTCAAGACTTTAAAACGAAAACTAAGGGACTTCTTGGTGAGTGAGTTACCAGTACCAATTTCTGCATTATTCCTTTTAAGAGCATGTTGTTCATTTGATTAACTTTGATTGGTATCGGAGCCCTTATCAAGATGAATAAATAGCGATGATGCTTATCGTTAAATATCAGTCTCCCGTCATGAGTACCTTCTGTTTTGCAACATAAATCTTATAAAATTCTATATAGTATGGTCAATTGAATCTACTACTTTCCAACTTTCTGAGAAGCGTCTAGATGCATACATGTAAACTACACAAATTTTTGAAAAGCCAATGTCATGTCGCTTGCCAAACACTTCTCTAAAACATTTTTCATAAACACATGTTTAGGACTATTCAGTACTGGATATTCCTGAATAAACTAAATAATCCTAAATAACTTAAGAACACTTTGTTCAGGAAAATGGTTACTTTAGGAATTGAAAATCTGCCTTACTGAGGAACAATTACTTTAAATTAATATACACATTTCCTAACTTTAATAATAGTAGTAAACGGAGTTTACCATAAATGTTGCCACCTAATTATGATTATTTCATTACCGGTGATAAGGGATTCAATAACATTCGCCAAAATGTGTTTCGTTATGACTTTATGAACTGACCGATCTGCTCATTATCCCAGTGACTGTCTTGGCAATTACGGTTAAAGCAAGAGTAATTTGTTAGAGACTCATGTCTCTAGTATATGTTGTTTTTCTTTAGTCTCATACTGTGTTCAACGTTGGTCAGAATGTTGGTTAATTTCTCACCTGCCTATAAATACACTGATGCAGCGCAAGTGCGTCTGATACTTTTTCACTTTTCCATCCGAAGGTGTGTGGGACGACGACCAAAGCAACGATCTTCTGAGACGCGATGGTACTTTGCAGGCAGCGACGGGTGCGGGCGGAGAGTTGCAAGATATTGACTTCTTCAGCTTTGGTGAATCATGTACGTAGAGAGAAGCGCAATTAATAACCATCTATATAGTCCTGTAAGTGATATTGTAAGCCCTAATTCCAGTCCCTAGTGTTCACCCCAGCCATGCCCCTGTGGACCAAGTCCGGTAGTGAGCAACCCCATAGGCATTTGAAGGTCTCCTATGACATCATGGGTATATGGTCACTGTTCTAAGAAAGAGTGTCCAAGACAAAAACATGACCCTATTAGGAAAACCACTTCCATCATTTATTATTCATTATTAAGTCCCCTATAGTTTCTCATCCAACCCCATCCCTTGTTCAACATTTAATAATTTGATTACAGTTGCATATTCAGTAAATGATAGAAACAAGTCCTTTTTAGGTATTACCCCAAACCCATTCGGTCTCCATTATCCGTGTATAAAAGAAAGGTCCCCATCCCCTTCCAAGTTAGATTTCTCCACCTTGCCTCCTGCTGACAAACCCTCGAGCAGTCACGTTAGTCTGGGTTTCCAATAAAACACCCATCGACCCTATCTTGATGCTTCGCAGTTTCCTCTGTTATCTGTGGTGCTCGGTCTATTTCTACCGCCAAGTAACACTGCTCCACCTAGGCCTAGAGACCTAGCGGTATACTAAACCAAGTCTAAGTGTTACAATATTACGATTTTTACATGTGCCCATTGCCACATCAAAATTCATAATTATGTAAAGTATGTTTCGTCTTCGTCCATCGTGCAGGGCGTATTCAAGAAGAAGACACCCTATTCTCCTACACAGTGGACGAGGATTGGAATTCGTTTAATTCTCAGAATTTCACGCCAGTTTTCTTGGAAGATCTCATTGCGAGGGCATCTCCTGAAGACTATCAACAAGCACTGGACGTTTGCGGCGAGAGCACAGTTTGCATTTACGATTCCCTGGCACTCAATGACACAGACGTCGGTGCGGCTTCGCTTGCTGTTAACGAGATGAACTCAGTTAACATGATTTCGGCCAGTGAGTAATTAGTATTTTGGGAATTTGGGTCACATCTTTGGCCTCCCTCCATGTCAAACGAAAATGCCATAGCCGATGAACCACGTACAATTAAAGAACTAAATGCACAATCTCAATAAAATCTAGAAAAAAAATGCTGAAATGGGGAAGGCAGAAAAATACAAAAAGGCCAGGGATTGGGGCAGAATTCAAACAAAGATGGAATACATTGATACAAATCCTTGAAAATGAAAAGATGGGACACGGTATTAGATAAAAAAGTATAATTTATTATTTCTGTGGTCATTATATTCTTATTTTCTTGGTGTCATCATTGTAGTCAAATTTGCTTCTTATTCCAATTGTTCTTGAATACAACGTAACAACGTAACTAAAACGTAATTAAAATTTGATTTATTGTGCAGCTAATTATCCGCCAAATGTAACGTTTGTGGAAAGCATTGAAGTCCAGGTCGGAGAGAGTTTTGTTCTACAGTTACAAGTTGAGGATCCAGACGGAGATAATGTGACTTTCACATTACTGGAGCAAATAGAAAACGCATCTATTACCGAGCAAGGTAATTGGTTGACAGATCATGAGTTTCATTCATTGTGTCTTTATCTTTGGTAAAGCTTATTGATAATTGTGCCCTAGCAAGTTTTCACAATGCTCATTGGACAGAATTTCATTTATTAAATATGAATTACATTTGTTCAGATAATACTGACGACAACATGTAATGGATGACATTATGAGGAAACGAGTAAGCCTACACAGAAATGCTAGTGGGTCCACATAATTCTCTAAAGAGTTCCAAAGTTTTGCAAAACACATGTACTCATATTTCTATGGTCTGGGGGCAGGAGGGATGTAAATTATTCCAGTCTTGCCATAATGCTTCAACGTGTTTAATTCGTGATTTGTATTTCTTTTGCAGGTGGTTTGTTTACGTGGACCCCAAAAGACCTTTCTACAGTCGGTGTCAAGATCCTGGCCTCAGATAACAAAGCTAATGCCACGGTGGAACCAATCGTCAAATTATGTAACTGCATGAACGGGGGCACATGTCGCTATGACCAGTACTCTGATGACTCTTTCCTCATAACCGATCGATTTGGGGTGAGCAATATATGTTGTCTTTTTAAGATATACATACCTATTAGTTTAGATGACATTTTGAACTTTTCGTACAATATTTTTTTATAGGCCTAATATTTGTAAAATGTAGCTAGTTTATATGGTTGACAATATCTTAATGTGTGTTGCCAGCAACTTCATAAACCGTTTTATTTCCCCTTTGACAAGCTTTTGCCGAATGAATAGCATTTGTCTTTTGCCATTTAGATTGTGTTGTGTGACTGCCCCGCTGGTTGGTCCGGTGACTTCTGTGAGGTCGACTTTGACGCATGCGCAGACAATCCTTGCTATACGGGAGTGTTGTGCACGGACCAACCACCACCGTTCTTAAACAGCACATGTGGCCCATGCCCACAGGGATTAGAGGGAGACGGAAAAGCTTGTGCTGGTAAAAACAACTCTAACTTTACCCTAACTTGTTGGGTGAATAATGTACCTATACTCATTTACTCATAGTCAAGAAATTGATATGGCATGCGATTTTCTACATATTTGTACGATGATATTAAAATAGGGGTTAGATTTTACTTCCTGAATTCTTGAATCGAACATGACAATGGATTTTGCGTGTATGGAGTATAAGGGGAATGTGATCAAAGTTACATCCATCGTTAACCTATGCCAATGGAGACATATTTGTGTAAGTGAAGTATAATTGCTAGAAGTGACACGCTAAGATAATTTTTCCATATCTGTACAATGCAGACATTGATGAGTGTCAGCTGTATCAGAATGAAACAGCCAGCAACGGTAGATGCGATCATAACTGTACTAATATCTTAGGCAGTTATAATTGTTCCTGTCAGCCAGGGTATGAATTGCACCAGGAAGGCAGACGATGTATTGGTAGGTAGTTTTGATGAAATGTGACCCGGCACAGCATAATGAGGAATTACCCCCACTTTTGAGATTTCAAGATTTTCTAATGATGTGAAAGAGTATACCATTAGCTTTCAAATGGTATCAAAATTATTTCCGTGTGAACTTTGTTGTAAATAGTACAAGGGGACTATGCTCGTTCGTTTTGTACCAGACACAATATAGCAGCGCCATTCTAACTCCTCGAAAGCGGCCATTCAAAAAGGCAGGAACTTTACATTTTCATGAAAACAGTACACAAACACTCCCCCGAAATCCTCGTTTTTTCAACGTTTAGAGACGGATTTCGGAAAAATCCTTTGGACATACATGTAATATCCTCCAATACATTAACTTTCCGAAAATACAAAAAAAAAATTATTTCTTTTTTATCGAATTGCGAAGATACTTCGACTTCAGGCGTTTGTTTACTCGAAAAGTGTTTTGGTGGGATATTCCTCATGTCGCTGTGCCGGGTCACAATTTTTTTTTCAAGAATTTGAACAATCAAATAAAAATGAACACCTTAAAAAGCATTGAGATTGATGTACTTCTCATACTCGAAACGTATATAAAAAGGATGTTGTGCCAGAGTATTGGCTGCTGTATCTTTAATGCAAAAGGAGTCGCGCACATTAGTAATTTCTAACAACTAACCATCTCTTTATTTCCATTTTATTTTATTCATTCATTTTATTTCACAATATTTCAAGTGCATAATTCGAATTTCTGTTTATATACCATGGCGTATGCTGTGAAGGTAGCCAGAAACCATATGAATGTTGACCATTGTACAAATCTTAGACTACTTATATGGTACTTTTTTATAATACTTATAGAACACAATAGATTAGTAAACACAAAACAAACACAAGACAAAGACAGAGACAACACATGTTCTCTAAGTAACAGTTTATCTGCGTAAATAAAAAGATAAGCTAAACACTTTTCACAGGAGATAGGTCCAACTATTCAACTTGATTATTTGATAGTTTATAGATTAGTTTGATTAGTTTCTATTTTGATCAGTTTATATATGATTTTACATCTCAGATAAAGAGTTCTACAAAGTAGGACCTTCATATTTCTATAGATTTATTATGATGATTTTATGTCGGTATAAACAATGGAAACTTTTCTGACAGTAAATTCTGTATGTCATGTAGTTCGATCTTGTCCGTATGTAGAATTTCTGATTGCTATTGTCTTAAAAGTATAGGGAAACCAAATTTCGCAACCTGATTTAACACATACCGAGTCTTTTTAAATGCGGAATGTTTGTACCTTGTTTTACAGAGATGAATTCTTCCTTTACGACGGAAGGTGAACCCCTTCAATCAAATACGACAAGACCTGCAGATACTACACTCACTACACTCACTTTAGGTTGGATATTAGTATATAGTAATTGCTGTCTGACATTGCATACTTAATTTGATATTAGAATTAAACCAGATAGCATTATTATTATTTACAGTTTTAATGAATGTTTGAGAAAGATCTTATTGATTGCAAAAATTAATGTAACACTAATGAACTCTCTGCTGGCATTATCTAAGAGAGACGTCCGATTTCTAAGTGAAATGAATAAGTTACACTCATCGATAAACAGAAGGAATGGGTGTAAATAAAAACACGTGATAGCCCTCTGGAACACCGCATTTTGGAATCATTGCTGTTGAAAGTGTATCACCTATTGAAATAATGTTGTCTATATGAAAAATAGCTCCTAAACCACTCGAATGCTACTCCTCGGACACCGTAGAATCTATGTTTATGATTCGAAATATCATGGTTGATTGTGTCAAAGGCTTTTGAATGAAAGGAATATTCCTAGATAGTGTTCCATTTCATGTACTCCCTACTCAATTCCCTAAAATTAATCAAGAACAGTATGCGTAGTTCAATATTTACTTCGAAATCCATATTGACATTCAGAAAAGATGTTTCATTTATTTATTTTTTAAAGAAGAAGCATACATGTACACACTCTTTCCAAAAGTCTTAGACGAACAAGTTAAAACCGATATAGGACTGTAAATGTTTGCAAGATTGCCATTCCAATTTTTAAAGACGAGAATAACCTTTGCGAATTTGAGAGCATTTGAGAACTTCTCTTGCCTTAATAGTGGAGGGAAACCTAATTTCGCAACCTGATTTACTTCATGCTAAATGACGAATACCTTTACCTTGTTTTACAGAGATGAGTTCTTCCTCTTCGACGGAAGGTGAACCCCTTCAATCAAGTACGATAAGACCTGCAGATACTACACTCACTACACGTAATACTCACTTAATACTCATGATTCTCATAATAATACTTATTACTCACTTAATACTCATACTTAATACTTAATTTCTGTCTGAAATTGCATACTTCCATCTTTTAAATTAAAACTAAACTGGGCATTATTATTGTTTCCAGTATTATTGAGTAACATAATTATTTTGGGTTTTCAAAGTTGAGATAGAGCATGTTGATTGCAAAGCAATAACGAATGGACTGTAACTCTCTGTCTCAGTCATCAACGAGAGAAGTCCGACTTCTAAGTGAAATTTGATTTAATATTACTATGAAACTGGATATTGTATGGTATGCCCATACCACCACTAGTGTGACTGGGGCTTTAGGTTCGTCAATAATTCATTTTCGAAAACCTGCATGGGTACAAACAACAATGGCATTATGTTTTTCTCAAATTAACCCTTGAGAAAAAATTGGCCTTTAATTTTTTTCTGCTAGACAACAAGATAAATCAGGATGCAAATGCGAAATCTCATTCCTTACATAGTGAATCTTACATTATTATTTTTTAACATCGCACTGTTTGACTTTTTTGTCAAATTAGTAACGTCTACTTGCGCTTTATAATTCAGACCACTTATTAAAAAAATGTTCTTTTCATATGGCAGGTGTTGATGAGAGCTATCGTGAAATGTTGATCATCATTGGATGCGTTTTGGCTGTGCCTGTCTTAGTTACCATTGCCTTTTTGCTGGGACGATTCATAAAACTGCATGGGGGGAAGGCAAAAGTAAACCCAAGTGGATTAGAGGATCTTCAGAGTGATAAGCAGAAAAAGATAGATGTCAGACGACAACCACACCTCATCAGCGTACGGGAAGCAGAGGAAACTTCGGTGAGTTTCAAAACAAAATACTCGCAAACGTTTACCTGAATATAAATTGTTTTGTATCTCCGTGCCCATTGAATTAGCAACCAGTAACGTGAATTCGCTTCAAAAGTTTAAGTACCCTCTGAGTGGGTGTAACTATGTAGTTTAAGGTATAGTATACAGTACAGTTCCTGTACTTTCTAGCTCCAATAAGACGTGTGAAAGACCCATTCATTGACTTATTATTAACGCAGTGGCTGTTGTTACGGCAGTCGTCCGTGTGGTTCCCTGACTTCACAGTATTTGTCAGGATTTTTAGCTCTTGGAACCAGACTATAGGCTAAAAGACTGGTTCAACCAGCCTGTAATGCTGACGAAATACAATCAAGTCAGGGAACCACACGGACGACTGCCGTAACAACAGCCACTGCGTATTATTAAACCCACCTACACAAACTTGTGAAACGTCACTCACGCTAATGTTCTCTGATGCACAATGCATTATATTCCAACCGCGGTTTTACCATACATAAAAATTATGGTAAATAATTGAAGACATCGACTTCGTGGAAGTCTGTCATTTGTTGTGGACGGAATTGGAAAAACCAACTAAGAAATTCAAAGATGATTTTTTTTTAACTATACATTTGGAAAACCTACCTTATAGGTGATAAGAGTCTCCTCATATTTCGATTAAATCGTATCCCTTGCATCTGGTAATGCACAAATAGATCAGACGAATGCATTCAATGGTACACCTACCTTTTCAAAAATAATTATAAGTGTGAACCTTTTTTCTCTTTTCATGAACAGAACAATTTTCCGGGACCTGTGGCAATTAATCCGTCAGTCCAGTAGACCTTACTAGCATCAACGAGTTTCGTTGTGCTATTTGAATTTGAATTGAAATGACATTGCCTTTTAAATGCTTTATATACTCAGAAATGTTTCGTATCAATATTTGCCAATGTTAGAATTGTTTATTATTTAAATGTGAGAGCAGTTAATGTTCGACTATGTGTTTTTTTCTTCAATTATTCGCTTTTGGCGTAATTTCCTTAAAATAAATGATTGGAATTTTACATTCTGAATACAGCTTCGGTCAAAACTTCGATGTAAACTTTATACCTAGTTTTCCACTTTGACATCGAATCAATATATTTTTGGTGCGTCTATTTCATAATGTCTCTTGTCAAAAAGATCATCGGTTGAGTGCCTGTTGAATTCATCCGACCGATAAAATTTCCCCCGGTAGAAAGCCGATTGTACTGGACTCTGGGGTGAAAAACACACGATGGCTATCCGGTGGAAACGACATAGGACGGGTCAAATCATCTGATACAAGAGGCCTAACTAAGCCAAGCTGTTCGGCTGTTGCTTAACTAAGAACAGAGTAGGCTCCGTAATCCGTGACGATTTCAGGAAAAGGTTGTCCAATTGTTTCCAAAGACCTTTTTGTATCTCTCGCTTCATCTATCAGATGTTAATCTGTTCTGTATACAAAACCCTGGTCGACCACCTGCAGTCATTTTATTCAAACCATGAATTTTCGCAGTAATCTTATGTGACAAAAATTTCGATTTTACATTCTTAATTTAGTACTTGTGAGCCTCTGCAAAGTAAATAGCAAATATTGAACTCAGACAGAATGAGTGTTTTTACAATTATTCGTTTTTACCGTAATTCTCCTTAGATAATATCTTATAATGATTGTAATTTTACATTCTGAATACAACTTCTGTGAAGAGATGTAAACATTATACCGTTTTCCCCTTTGACACGGATTCAATATATTTTGGTGCGTCTATTTTACATGCTAAGCAAAAATGTTCGGCGTGCGTTTAACTAAGAACTTTCCCTGAGTAGGCTCTGTTATCGAGAATGACGACTTGAGGGCCGGTTGTCCAAATGTTTCCATAGACACTCTGTATCCCTCGCAACACAGATCAACTGTTTTATATGCATCAAAAACATTAATGCAGTATGCAAAATAGCTTGAACATAAGAGTACTCGGATGTTACGAAATTTTGATTTGGTTGAAATATTGTTTCCGTATCCATGTATTCGAACAACTCTGATGAAAATGGCTGCATTACCCGTGTAATGCTGGACACTTGACTACTTCATTAAACGTTCATAAGCTTCTAAACTACCCGAATCATTTTTGAGAATACACCTAACCCCGTTATTTGATTATTATGTCACCGTGGCTTAGAGTTGGGAATGACTTCAATATACTCAGAATGTTATCGTATGAATTTTTGCCGTGTTTGAATATCAAAATTGTCGGAGACCTGGTCATCCGGCTGCAGTTTTTTTATCCAAACCATACATTTTCGCAGTAATTTTATGCACAACATTTTGAATTTGCATTATTAATTAAGTAATTGTGAGCCTCTGCAAACTAAATAGCAAATATTGAACTCAGATATAATGATACTTTTTCAGCTTTAATGGGTGTTTTGTTAATTTGATACTTAGTCAACATTAATTCCAATACAGCAAAAAAAATTGCAAGTATATTACACAGTCTTTGATCAGAGAGTTCAGATATATTGAAAACTGAGAGACTCAAGTGTACACACTGTACGTTAGTCTGTACTCTCCGAGTTTTTAAGTTGAGTTGATAAATTTATCATCTGATTTTATGATTATTTGTGGTGAGAAAATAAAAGCCGTGTTCTATTGTCACATTAAACACTTGCGTAGTTTTTCCTTCCTCTGTCGATGGGTGTGTAAGAGTGAAAAAAGATATAAAAATCAACTACCTAAGATTTCAATGCATTCATATTACTGCAAATGCCCAACGTGGTTTTAACACCAAATCAAAAAGTATCCAGCTAGTAAACATTAATCAAATTACCCATAGTCTCTCTCTGTGAAGAATCGGAGGGCTATGTCACAAAGTTTTTTGTACATGTACAGCAGCTTATTTGCCTTATTCGATTAAAAGTACAGAATTTACAAATATTTTTTTATTTACAAAACGAATAACTTATTATCTGTGAACAGAGTATGCTAAACAATAAACATATCAATGAAACCCTACAAGCGTAGTCCAATATCTATACCACTCAATCACAATCCTAGAAATGATGCTTCGTATCACATTGGTGGATATTATTTTAAACAAAATGAATATAATGTATTTAAAAAAGGATATCAGTTCTAGAAGTGCAGAGTGCTAAACATTCGTGATATACAACTGATATAATTTATAAGACAATAGTTGGGGTTACAGTGCTAGCAATATACTAGCACAAAATATAAACTCCGATGGCATTCTTAGCAATGAAAAACATACGTCAGTCCATGACTGACCTTAAAACCTTCAATCCACCACACAAATCTCAGGTTGTCAATAATTTACTCAATTATAACCGATTTTCACAGTTTGACATCGTGCACAAACAGGCATGCTTTAATTTGTCATTAATTGAAGTGTGCCTCTTGCACCAGGCTTGACAAATCCCACGAATTGCCAGATGGGGTTGCTGGCTGCATGGTGAACTGATGGAAGGTTATTGGATCATTCCTCATGCAGAGGTCTCCCTATGCAATCTGGTCTTGATGATCCTTCCTGTCAAATAAAAAAGTAATGATAAAAGGGTAATTAGCAAAAAACATAATCGGCTAAGGGCACTAAAATTGAAAAGAATCTGAGAGATGAAGGTCCAAACTACAATTTTCGGTAAAGCTACAAGAACTGAGAGACTTTTGCGTGTGGGATAATTGGCTTTGAGAGCGAGTGTTTTTGTACAGTGTTCAATGGGAGCTCGATTTAGTGTTCTGCACCCTTTTCAAGACCGCTCGGTAAGCAGTGCGCCCTCAAGTGTTCCAGTCTGGTATGTAACATGTGTTACACGGAACACACGCTGCCAATCTTGCATCATCAGCCAGGGACAGGGTGTGTTGCTTGTTGACAATTAATTATTAATTACTAATCGCGGTAATTTGCAGTACCTTCACCTTCCCTGGTGCTGCCAAGATGTCGGACATCATTACTAAATATACCGAACGTGCCGCTAAGCAGGTAAGATTGCTGACCGGCGAACTGTCCGAAGAATTTGCAATCTGCACCATCAGCAAAGACAACACTTCACTTCAAATTGAAAGTTCAACTTTACTTCTGAAGTTCTGCCTCTGGGTTTTGTTTGTTTTACTTTCTAACCATTTGTCTCGTCTTTACTGCTGCGTACCATATGGAATATATGTGCGAAAGACTGCAGTACTACTATAATACTGGTAGTAGTACTACTACTAGTACTAGTCCAAGTAACTTGGACCCGACAAGTCACCCTTTTTTATCGAATTTTGAAATCATAGTTGCGGTAACCGTAACCCTCATCCTCCCGAAGGTCGGAGACCTGAGGGTTACGGGTAGATATATGTACAAGATTAGACCGAGGTTCGTGTTTTTACCATTTTGGAAACACCACTGTCCCGATCACCCCCTTTTTCCACCCTTTTGAAAATTGCCACACACAATCTTAGGACATGGACTTGATCCCAAATGTATACTGAATGTGATCAGATAACTCAAAACATCGTGGGTAAAATATTTTTCCGAAAAACGCGCAGAAACTCACCCAAATACTGTCTGTAAATGTCCCGTCAACGTCTCCGCCAGGTTCGGAATCTGAACCTGGTGCCTCGACCAATCAGCGTTTAGTCTCGTGACGTATATCCCGCACGATGGGATATTATTAATTATATGTGACCCGGCACAGCCTAATGAGGAATGACCCCCACTTTTGAGATTTTGAGATTTTCTAATGATGTGAAAGAGTATACCGTTAACTTTCAAATGATATCAAAATTATTTCCGTGCGGTAAAGATTTATGAAGTTACAGAGTGAGAAAGAAGCCGCAGCGAAGCCGAGTACAGAAAACACTTTTCGAGAAAAACATCTTTGAAGTTTATGTTCCGAACGCGGAGCTCAGTCAGTGAGTGTAGCGCACGTACGTGCTAAATTAAGTGTTATAGATGAGAAATCAAAACCCCTTGGCAACGGCAATGTTGTTTTTTCAACATTTAGAGACAGATTTTGGAAAAATCCTTTGGATATAATATCCTCTAATACTTAAAATTTCTGAAAATACAAAACAGAAAATTGATTTTTAATCGAATTGTGAAGATACTTTAACTTCAGGCATTGTGCACTCGAAAAGTGTGTTGGTGGGATATTCCTCATGTCGTTGTGCCAGGTCACATATAGGGCTAGTAAAATTTGCTACGGGCTAGCAAAAAAATCAATTTACTATCCCGGTGGGCTAGTTTTAAAAAAATTCAGCGCGAGGCTTGCATATTTTGAAATGCCCATGTAATCGGAAGCAGAACTTTTTTTTTTTGGCCTTGTGAACTATCTTGGCCGGGGTGATGGGGCCAGTCATTGACGACCCTCTATTGTTCTTGCTCCTCTCCAGGAAGCGGAGATTGCCTCACTGAAGCAGGAGATTGAGCGCCTGCAGAATGGAGAGGTCAACGGCCCCTCGCCGGAGCTGGACAAACTCCAGACAGAGAACCAGAAACTCAAGTATCGCCTGGCTCATCTGGTCAGGGTGAGTGTGAAGGATGGGAGGAAGGGAAGGAGGGAGGGAGGGAGGGAGGGAAGGAAGGAGAAAGGGAGAGAGAGAGGAACGGAGGGAGGGAGGGAGGGAGCATCACACGATCAACTCACATTCAGTCATCACCTGATTTTGCACTGATAGCCTGTCTTTATTAGGTTTTTTCCCATCATTTGATCATCATCATTCATCATTAATCATCATTTATCATTTATTATTACCAAATCGCAGCTGAAAACTTAAATTACATGGAATATTACCAAAAACCACTTTTGCATCCCCTGATCCACTTATTCTTCTTTGCCGTGTTCTTGTAGTCGGAATCTTGTTTGTGTTTTTTGCCCCATCCACTTTTTTTGTCTTTACTTTATTCCTGTCTTTTCATTGCTTTGACTTGTTGCTATGTACATTTTCGTCTAAATATGCACATAAAGGGGTAACATGAGAAAATGAATCATAACTAAATTTAATGAAATGAGTTAGTAAAAAAAATGCGTTAATTAAAAGCATAAAAAAAGAATTCGCGAAATGATTTTGCGAAAACAATTTCCCAAAATTTAATGTTTGAAATCTGAAATTGCATAAAGCAACACTACTCGACACCATGTGGTGACCTGACTTTCTGACCTCCCCTCCCCCTCCCCCAGAGCATTGAGGAGGAGCAGACGGCACCCGCAGCAGCCAGCAGCGACAAGCACATGGCCAACATCAGCCAGCAGCTAGAGGGCGTCTTTGCCGTGGCCATCCTGACCGCCTTCCCCGAGCTGAGCGACCCCACGGTGGCCGTGGAGGCCAGCAAGAACGACCGCTTTGGCGACTACCAGTGCAACAGCGCCATGGTCATTGCCCAGGTGGGCCTTTGTGGACAGGATTTGTGGACAGACTAGGGATTTGTGGACAGACTAGGGATTTGTGGACAGACTAGGGATTTGTGGACAGACCAGGGATTTGTGCAAAAAACAAGGATTTGTGGATAGACTAGGGATTTGTTGACAGACAAAGGTTTTTTTGACAGGCCAAGGATTTGTGGATAGACTAGGGATTTGTGGACAGACAAGGGATTTGTGGACAAACTAGGGATTTGTGGACAGACCAAGGATTTGTGCAAAAAAACAAGGATTTGGGGATAGACGAGGGATTTGTGGACAGACCAAGGATTTGTGGACAGACCAAGGATTTGTGGACAGACCAAGGATTTGTGCAAAAAACAAGGATTTGGGGATAGACTAGGGATTTGTGGACAGACCAAGGATTTGTGGACAGACCAAGGATTTGTGCAAAAAACGAGGATTTGTGCAAAAAACAAGGATTTGGGGGTAGACTGGGGATTTGTGGAGAGACAAGGGCTTTGTGGACAGACCGAGGATTTGTGGACAGACTAGGAATCTGTTGACAGACATGGGATTTCTGGATAGACAAGGGATTTCCGGACAGACAAGGGATTTCTGAACAGACAAAGGATTTGTGGACAAATAAGAGATTTGTGGATAGACTAGGGATTTGTGGACAGACTAGGGATTTGTTGACAGACGAGGGCTTTGTGGATAGACCAAGGATTTGTGGACAGACCAAGGTTTTATGGACAGATCAAGGTTTTATGGACAGATCAAGGTTTTATGGACAGATCAAGGTTATTTGGACAGATCAAGGTTTTATGGACAGATCAAGGTTTTGTGGACAGATCAAGGATTTGTGGACAGACGAGGGATTTAATTTGTGGACAGACAAGGGATTTGTGGACAGACCAAGAATTTGTGGATAGACTAGGGATTTGTGGATAAACGAGGGATTTGTTGACAGACTACAGATTGTGGTTAGTAGATAGACTTGTCCTTTGGGGGTAGACTAGTGGTTTGAGGATAGATTAGTGGTGTGTGGAGTGTGGACAGACTAGTGATGTGTGGACAGATGTGGTATGGGCTTTGTGAATAGGCTAGGTATTTGTGGACAAACTAAACATTCGTGTGACAGCTTGGCAGTTGTTGATTCTACAAAACAGCCCAAGTGTGTTGTACATGTGTGTGTGTGTGGATAAAGGAAATTATTTGGCAGCATACAGCAGTTCTTAGGGTCAGCCAATTCCTTAGTAAATTCCTAATAACGTTCTGCTTATAAAGTATGTAATGTGTGTTCTTCATGAATCAATTGGTTTCTTCTCTTTGCAGCAACTACGGTCCAATGGAAGAAAGATTTCGCCCAATGAGATAGCAAAGACCATTGTTGAGAACCTCCCTGCAAGTGACATCATTGAGAAGGTGAGGTCCTTGGCCCCAAGCCCTCAATAGCATCAATACGCTGTCTGATCCAACATATGCATGAAATAGCACACCTGTGACAACTTCAGCTCAATCTGCCAACCGAGTCTCGAGAAAATTGTGAAAACCGCTTCATTTGTTTCGCGAAAATGCAGCATTCAACGCCGTACTGTTCCGAAAAATAGTTTAGATCAAGAGGGGGTGAGACGTAAACTATTTCGTAAACTATAAGTTTCAAGTAAATCTGTGAACATTTTTGGGTTTTTTCTTCGTTAAAGCCCCTACACAACATTGGTAAGATCGAAAAACAGAAATGTTCACAGATTTACATGAAACTTATACAGTTTGAAGATGGTTATAATAGAAACCTCACACTGAAATATTTCTGTCTAAATTGCTGTATTTTGGGAGAAAAGGGTAAAAGAAATACATGTAGTTTACATCTCACCGAGACCTAAACTATTTTTCGGAACAGTACGGCGTTGAATGCTGCATTTTCGCGAAACAAATGAAGCGGTTTTCCTGATTTTCTCGAGACTCGGTTGGCAGATTGAGCTGAATTTTTCTCAGGTGTGCTATTTCATGCATCATGGATCAGACAACGTATGAATGCTATTCTTTGACCTTTAACCAATGTTGTGTAGGGGCTTTAAGCGGCTCTATGAAATGTCAGCTCAGGGTCCTACAGCATTTCATGCCTAGAGGTGCCTAAGCACTGAGTACTAAGTTTTAAAAACCTTGCTGTGTGGATTGGAATGAGCTTGCCTGCTGCCTAAGCTGAGGGTCCACTTACTGGTGCATTTGATGCTGGCAGCAAAGGATAGTTAAGTACCTCGACCAATGTTGTGTAGGGGCTCTAAGTACCTTTTTTTTTGCAGAGTGGGTCAACATCTTTGTTCTTTTTTTACTCGGGGGACACACTAGGTGGACATCGCCGGCCCGGGTTTCATCAATGTCCACATCCGGCGGGCCTTTGTCTCGGCGGCGGTCAGTGACCTCCTGGCCAAGGGCGTCCGGCCGCCCAGGACGGGCCGGAAGCGCCGGGTGGTCATCGACATGTCCTCCCCGAACATCGCCAAGGAGATGCACGTGGGCCACCTGCGCTCCACCATCATCGGCGAGAGCATTGCCAGGCTGCTGCAGTTTGCCGGTGGGTAGCTTCCAGCCTCCATCCCCCCCCCCCTCCTCGTCTCTTCCTCCTACTCAGGGATGAGATTCTTCCGAGTTTTGGTGGAATTCCGACATTGGAACGTTGACATTCCGACTTATGATTTCAGTTACGACTTTTTTCCGATCCATGGTCCGAAAAAAATGTAAAAAAAAAAAAAAAAAAGGATTCAAAGTGAAGTGCCTGTACTGGTAGGTTTTGTTAACCAAATTTATTGCTGCTGAAGAGTTTATCAGATTTTGTTCACCTTAAAATTTTGTGGGCCTGATTGACGTTTCGATCCTAGCAGGACCTTTCTCAAAGGCAGAGTGAAAGGACAAAACAGAATCAGATACATGTACACGAAGGAAGGGGGACGAGAGTGAATAGGACACGGATGAGAAACAAAAGAACAAACAGTAAAGCTGGTTGGGAGAGATCAAAGGGAAGGGCAAGGAGTAGGGTAGGGATTAGTGAGAAGAGGGGGAAAGATCAAAGAGAGAAGTTATGCCAGTCCCGGTCCAGTTGCATTTTCTTTCCCATTTTTTTTTGCTTTGTTTTTTTTTTCCAATGAGGTTTTTCCCTTACTCGACGTGATAAACACTGAGTGTTCAGTGCTTTGCCCGGTGCCTGAAGACTCAGTGTTTATCACGTCGAGCAAGGGCAAACCCTCATTGAATTACATTCTCCTCGACGCAAAACATCATGTTATATCTATGATGCAACGCGGTACCCGCCGCTATACATTATTCAAATCCATCATACGACACTCGACCAGCTCGGTGGTCAAGTGGTTAAAAGACGTCCGTACTAGAAATCGGGAGTCGTGGGTTCGAATCCCGCCCGAGCTGCCTGAAATAGTTTTATCAGTCACTGGGCAAAGCACTGAAGACTGAGTATAGGAAAGGTTTGCTGTGACACCATGTATAAGGTATCTTAAAGAAGAGGTGTGGTTCTGAAAAGAACCTGAGTGGTAACTCGATGTTTCGACCAGTATGCTCTGGCCATCAGCATACTGGTTGAAACGTCGAGTTACCACTCTTTTCAGAACCACACCTCTTCTTTAAGAGACCTTATACATGGTGTCACAGCAAACCTTTCCTACATTGATTCACCCACCATGCAAAGCCTTAAGTCTTATTTGAATACTCAGTGTTTATCACGTCGAGCAAGGGCAAAACCTCATTGATTCACATTCTCCTTGACACAAACATCATGTAATATCAATGTTCTTGTCGGACTGATGTCAGGTCATGAGGTGCAGAAGGTAAGCCACCTTGGAGACTGGGGCACTCAGTTTGGGATGCTCATCGCTCACCTCCAAGACCGCTTCCCAAACTACCGGACCGAGTCCCCGCCCATCTCGGACCTGCAAGCCTTCTACAAGGTGAGCCCAAATTCCAGGGTGGTGCCCCCTTCCCTCCCCCCCTCCCCCATTACGGCTCCAATACACCGATCCAGTAGTAGGCCACGCCCCTTGACAAATTGACCAATCACAAATTGCGATTTAAGGTCCGACAAATTGCCGCCATTTTGTCCTATGCACTTTTCGTTGTGTTTACTTTTGTTCCGTATGTACCAGGCAATTCCTTTGCAAACCCGAGTTTTATCCTTAACCATGGTCAAGCGGTGTTTATATTTTCATTGTAATTCAGACTCTCGATTCTTACCCTGGCAAGAAAGGAATTGTACATTTTTGGCCTTTTTCCAAAACCAACAAGTCCAACAGAGAGAAGTGCTTTCGGTGGTTGCAGGGGCGCGCAGTGGACGCGCACCGGACTCAAGTGTGAGATGACTCTAGGCACACGGAATGGAATGTGGGTCCTAGAACATCCTATCACATTCAACAAGCATCACGACAAGGGAGCCCACCGAAGATTGAATTTCAGGTGCCCATCCTTAGAGCCTCATATCCTCTCACCAAACAGGACAAAAAGGGACGTCGATTTGGCCAATTGTGGCTGAAAGATCATCTGTCGTTTTCTCAAAAGCCTGCGAAGAATGCCATGCAGTGCTTTCCATGGAGATTGTGGTGCGAAGAAGAAGAAGGTATCCAAAATAAAAAACCCAAAACAAAACAAACAGTGTCTCTTTCCTTCCACATTCTTCTGTCTTGTCCCTCTTGCCTGCAGGAATCTAAAGTGCGCTTTGACGACGAGAACGAGCCGGAGTTTAAGAAGCGGGCCTACCAGCTGGTGGTGCGGCTTCAAGCCAAGGAGCCAGACATCATCCAAGCCTGGAAGCTGATTTGCGCCATCTCCTTCAGAGGCAAGAAGAGCGCAAACAAATACTGCGTCCCAATCTTCCTCATCTTCCTTATATGTGACCCGGCACAGCATAATGAGGAATAACCCCCACTTTTGAGATTTTGAGATTTTGAGATTTTCTAATGATGTGAAAGAGTATACCATTAGCTTTCAAATGGTATCAGAATTATTTCCGTGTGAACTTTGTTGTAAATAGTACAAGGGGACTTCGCTCGTTCATTTGGTACCAGACACATTATAGCAGCGCCATTCTAAATTCTCGAAAGCGGCCATTCAAAAAGGCAGAAACTTTACATTTTCATGAAAACAGTACACAAACACTCCCCCGAAATCCTTGTTTTTTCAACATTTAGAAACGGATTTCGGAAAAATCCTTTAGACATGCATGTAATATCCTCCAATACATTAACTTTCCGAAAATACAAAAAACAAAGTGTTTTGGTGGGATATTCCTCATGTCGCTGTGCCGGGTCACATATATACTTTGTCAAACTCAACGTGTGCATAAAGATTACACACCTGCGTTAGGTTCTGCTCAATCCTTCAACCGTGCCGTGAGAAATACCGTTGGCTAAATGACTATCTCAAACACAGAAGATGGTATTTGTAAAAAGGAACTCTTTTTTTTGAACAAAAGCAGCAGATATTTGAGCACTTCCTAAACAACTCAGGTCTCTTGTCCTTGTTGGGAACTGCATGAAAAGATTTCCCCAGCTTTATCCCGCTGGTATTTTGACATCCAAAAGCCTGGCAGTACACCATCGTTCAGCTCGCGAGTGTTTAACTGCACGCTGTATATATACATATACTGTACATGTAGTAGGGGTCCATCCGTCCGGGCCCATGCGGGAGTTGCCCTTTTCTTTTTGTCATACCCCCCGCAGTGACTGGCGGGCCTTTCAAAATGGTGGCGGATTGCGGGAACGCGAATTCGACCACCGAATTCCATGATTTTTCCCTCTTTATGAAACTCGTAGGTGAGTAGCACATAGGTAATTGTAGGTTGTTTTTAACACCCAATCAGATAAGCCAACATTTTTCTCTGGGTTTCATTCTTCTTTAAGCCAGAGCCAAGATGTCTCAGGTTCAAATGCTGGCGCAGTCAAATTCCCGTTGCTGTTCTCATTTTGTTTAGTTCTTTGTAATAATCTCTTGCTCTGTTTTGTCGTTGGAACCTTTGCAGCGTTTGAGGCCATCTACGAACGACTTGGCATCAAAGATCTTATCCCTCGTGGAGAGTCCTTCTACCAGGACATGATGGTGGAGACGGTGCAGGACTTGGAAAGCAAAGGTGAAAGGGGGACACCTCTCTCCCTCAGTCTGTCTCACTCACTTTCTCTCCCTCTCTCACTATCTCTACCTCTCCTCCCATCTCTGCCTGTCTCCCTGTCTATTGACTGTTCCCCCCCCCTCTCCACTCTCTCTCCCTGTATCTCCTTCTCTCAATCTTTGCCTCTGTTTGTCTCTGTCTGCATGCATATCTGTCTCCCTCTCTGTCATCCTCTGTCTTTCTCACTCTCTTCTCTCTGTCTCTCTCTGTCTTTCTGACTCTTTTCTCTGTCTCTCTCTGTCTTTTTCACTCTCTTCTCTCTGTCTCACCCACTCTCTTCTCTTCTCTTTATCTCTCTCTGTCTGTCTTAATCTCTTCTTTCTGTCTCTCTGTCTTTCGCACTCTTTTCTTTGTCTCATTGTCTTTCTCACTCTCTTCTCTCTGTCTAGCGCATTCCCTTCTCTCTGTCTAGCTCACTCTCTTTCTGTCTCACTCACTCTCTTCTCTTCTCTCTGTCTTTCTCACTCTCTTCTCTCTGTCTCTCTCTCTTTCTCACTCTCTTCTCTTCTCTCTGTCTCTCTGTCTTTCTCACTATCTTCTCTCTGTCTCTCTATCTTTCTCATTCTCTTCTCTCTGTCTCTCTGTCTTTCTCACTATCTTCTCTCTGTCTGTTTATATCACTCTCTTCTCTCTGTCTGTCTATCTCACTCTCTTCTCTCTGTCTCTCTGTCTCTGTCTTTCTCACTCTCTTCTCTCTGTCTTTCTCACTATCTTCTCTCTGTCTGTCTATATCACTGTCTTCTCTCTGTCTGTCAATCTCACTCTCTTCTCTCTGTCTCTCTGTCTCTCTGTCTTTCTCACTCTCTTCCCTCTGTCTATCTGTCTTTCTCACTCTCTTCTCTCTGTCTGTCTATGTCACTCTCTTCTCTCTGTCTCTCTGTCTCTCTGTCTTTCTCACTCTCTTCTTGCTGTCTCTCGGTCTGTCTCACTCTCTTCTCTCTCTGTCTATCTCACTCTATTTGTCTGTCTTTCTCACTATCTTCTCTCTGTCTATCTGTCTTTCTCACTCTTCTCTCTCTCTCTGTCTTTCTCACTCTCTTCTCTCTGCCTGTGTTTCTGTGCCTCTCTTGCACTCTCTGTCTGTCTTTCTCACTATCTTCTCTCTGTCTATCTGTCTTTCTCACTCTTCTCTCTCTCTCTGTCTTTCTCACTCTCTTCTCTCTGCCTGTGTTTCTGTGCCTCTCTCGCACTCTCTGTCTCTCTTTCTCACTATCTTCTCTCTCTCTGTCTTTCTCACTATCTTCTCTCTCTCTCTGTCTTTCTCACTATCTTCTCTCTCTCTCTCTCTGTCTTTCTCACTCTCTTCTCTCTGTCTCTCTCTCTCTCTTTCTGTCTGTCTTTCACACTATCCTCTCTCTGTCTCTCTGTCTTTCTCACTCTCTTCTCTCTGTGTCTCTCTCACACTCTCTGTCTGTCTTTCTCACTCTCTTCTCTCTGTCTCTCTGTCTTTCTCACTATCTTCTTGCTGTCTCTCGGTCTGTCTCACTCTCTTCTCTCTCTGTCTATCTCACTCTATTTGTCTGTCTTTCTCACTATCTTCTCTCTGTCTATCTGTCTTTCTCACTATCTTCTTGCTGTCTCTCGGTCTGTCTCACTCTCTTCTCTCTCTGTCTATCTCACTCTATTTGTCTGTCTTTCTCACTCTCTTCTCTCTGTCTATCTGTCTTTCTCACTCTCTTCTCTCTCTCTCTCTCTCTGTCTCTCTCACACTCTCTGTCTGTCTTTCTCACTCTCTTCTCTCTGTCTCTCTGTCTTTCTCACTATCTTCTCTCTCTCTGTGTGTCTCTCTCACACTCTCTGTCTGTCTTCCTGGCAGGCCTGCTGGAGATGGATGAGGGCAGGAAAATCATGTTCACCGACGTCTCCAAGGTGCCACTCACTGTGGTCAAGTCGGACGGAGGCTTCACGTACGACACCTCAGACATGGCCTGCATCCGCTACCGTGTATCAGTCAACAAGGCTGATTGGATCCTGTACGTCATTGACGCTGGACAGGTAATACTTGGCCAATTTGTTTTTTCACCAATTTGCAAGCCACAAGGCCAGAAGTTGCTTAGATTTAGGTGTGGGGTGTGGCTTCTAGCCTGACCCCAACGCTACACTCCTAGCAAATGGTCAGGAGATGGGTTGGCCTTTGAAAAGCCCAATCCACAAGAATGCAATTTGAACCTTGGGTCCAATGAGGGTTCGCCCTGCTCGACATACTAAGCACCGAATGCTCAGTGCTTTGCCCGATGCCTGATGAAAACAATTTTGGGCATCTTCGGCGTGATTTGAACCCGCGACTCCTGCTTTCTAGTGCAGACGTCTTAACCACTTGACTGCCGAGCTGATTGAGGTTGTGGGGCGAATATAAATATATTATATCGGAGGATACCGCGTTGTATCATAGATATAACATGATGTTTGCGTCAAGGAGAATGTAATTCAATGAGGGTTTGCTCTGGAGCCGCGGGTTCGAATCCCGCCCCAAGCTTCCTGAATTATTTTCAACATGCATCAGGCAAAGCTCTGGGCACTCGGTGCTTATGACAGGGCAGGAACTCAGGGTTAAAAAGGGCACCAAATTGTTGTTTTAGGTCTCCCATGACATCCATAATAGGTTTTAGTCAGCCGCCAACATGCCTTCCACATCTCACGGAACATGGACTGTACCATTCAGGTATGGTCAGGGTGCTAGTCAGCCTAACGACAAAAACATCTGAAAATATATCCTCAGAAAAAAAAGAAAATAAAGAGTCTCAATAGCCTACATGTTTTGTAGAGATGGATTTGTAAGCAGCTACTATGTAGGTCCACCCTAAACTGCCCAACCCAATCTTGCCAACTATCCCGCCGGCAAAAAAGGGCACGGCGACGCTGTGAAAATCCTCCGAATTTAAGGGCACTGCAGCAATTGGTGAGGGCACCATGGCAATTGCCGTCGTTGCCGTTTTGAATTTCCTGCCCTGTTATAGCATTCAGCAGGGCAAAACCCTCACTGACGGCCCAAGATTGCCGGCTCCTTGCGGAAGGAAGGGAAGGGCCCGATGTTCCGATGCCGGCAGGACCTTCCACAAAGGTTTCTGTCCTCTGAGAAAAAAAAGTAGGGCCTAGGAGTCATCAGTTTGGAGGGGGCAATGTATCAGTACACCCTTGCATCGGATTATGATCAGATGATGCACTGTCGCAATACGCATCACAAAGTGTTGGCATCATGCAAGAGCTCTGTGCTATTTCTAAATCATCTGCAAAGGGCATGTGGAGCCACTGACCCACTCTGCTGATTACTCTGGGTGGTATGGAGGACTAGGGAGGCAGCTGGTCTCACATTTTGTCCGCTGAGATCGTGGCATGATCGTGGCTTCTCCTCTTGTCCCCACAGGCTGTACACATGGAGAACATTTTTGCCGGCGGGCGCACAGCGGGATGGTTTGATCCAGCCACGGTGCAGGTGGATCATATCAAGTTTGGCGTTGTGCTCGGCGAAGACAAGTGAGTGTCTCTGTCTCTGTATTTGCCTCGCCTCTGTCACTACCACTGCTTCTGCCTCTGCCTCTGTATCTGTATCTGCTTCTGCCTCTGCCTCTGCTTCTGCCTCTGCCTCTGCCTCTGCCTCTGCCATTACCACTGTCTCTACCTCTACTTCTGCCTCTGCCTCTGCCTCTGCTTCTGCCTCTGCCTCTGCCTCTGCCTCTGCCTCTGCCTCTGTCTCTGTCTGCCTCTGTTTCTGTCTCTGTCTCTGTCTCTCCCTCTGCCTCTGCCTCTGTCTCTGCCTCTGCCTCTGTCTCTGCCTCTGTATCTGCCTCTGACTCTGCCTCTACCACTACTTCTGCCTATTCTGCCTCTGTTTCTGTCTCTGTCTCTGTCTCTGTCTCTGTCTCTGCCTCTGCCTCTGCCTCTGTCTCTGCCTCTGCCTCTGCCTCTTCTTCTGCCTCTACTGCCTCTGTTTCTGTCTCTGTCTCTGCATCTGCCACTACTGTACCTCTGCCTCTGCCACTGCCTCTCTCCTGTATCCGTCTCTGTCTAAGCCCCTTTGTCTGTCTCTGTCTCTGCCTCTGCCCCTGTCCCTTCCCCTATCTCTGTCCCTGTCTCTGCCTCTGCCCCTGTCCCTTCCCCTGTCTGTCTCTGTCTTTGCCTCTGCCCCTGTCCCTTCCCATGTCTCTGTCTCTGTCTTTGCTCTGCCCCTGTCCCTTCCCATGTCTCTGTCTCTGCCTCTGCCCCTGTCCCCTGTCCCTTCCCCTGTCTCTGTCTCTGCCTCTGCCCCTGTCCCTTCCCCTGTCTCTGTCTCTGTCTCTGTCTCTGCCTCCGCCCCTGTCCCTTCCCCTGTCTCTGTCTCTGTCTTTGCCTCTGCCCCTGTCCCTTCCCCTGTCTCTGTCTTTGCCTCTGCCTCTGTCTCTCTCCTGTATCCGTCTCTGTCTGAGCCTCTGTCTCTGTCTTTGCCTCCCTCTGCCTCTGGCTCTGCCTTTTTCAGAAATTCTCACGGCAAAATCCATTTTAATTTCTTTTGCTCAGAAAGAAGTTCAAGACACGATCTGGTGACACTGTGCGACTGGCTGACCTACTGGACGAGGGGATGAAGCGTGCACTGGACAAACTCAAGGAGAAAGAACGGGAGAAGGTAGGAGTGTCTCTCAATTGTTCCTTCGTCTAGGCACCAGTGTCCTTGCAGCTCAGCTGTTCCCCCCCCCGTCCTGAGCAATCGTACTCGCATCTCGTTGAAAACCTTCAAGACCAGAACGATACACCATCACTGTTGGATGAATCTCGATGCAAGCTACAAAGAGTGGATGGAGGTGACTGAAGCTAGCCATAATCAGGCTAACTCAACAATGTTGCAAACCGCTATACTGACTACTTCAATGATCAATGCTATGCAAATCGCACACCAACAATTGATTGCCTGGTGTGTCTGTCCTGGCTCGACCTTTCTGAGAGGCTAGGATTGATAAGCCGGGCTATCCGAATGTTTTTGAAACGTTTTGGAGACATATAAAGAAGCGCAGCACTTCCTGTCAGTCAGAGTGCTAGTGGTGCATTGTGGAAAAACAACGATGCAATTCAGCCCACACACATCTGGTTGCAAATGAATGCGATTATTTGGAAAAGTCTCACTTATAGTGGAGTCCAAATCGCGATTCAAATCCCACTGATAATCACAACCACACACACACACACACAAAGTGGAGTTTGAATCGTGATTCAAATCCCACTAATAATCGCTACCACACACACGCACACACAAAGTGGTGTTTGAATCGCGATTCAAATCCCACTAATAATCGCTACCACACACACGCACACACAAAGTGGTGTTTGAATCGCGATTCAAATCCCACTAATTATCGCAACCACACACACGCACACACAAAGTGGAGTTTGAATTGCGATTCAAATCGCGATCCAAATGATTGCGTATATTCGGGAGAGTAGAAACGGCCCTAGAGTGTGCTCTGCCCGTCACCAGGAGACAAGGTCTAGGCTAAGGTGTCAGCGCCGTGAAGGACTCTGTGTACTGTCTCCTTGCATGTAGGTGCTGACAGCAGAGGAACTGGCCAGTGCTCAGGCGTCTGTCGCCTACGGCTGCATCAAGTATGCCGACCTCTGCCACAACAGGGTCGGCGATTACGTCTTCTCCTTTGACAAGGTAAGCAGACAATCCTTTGATGTTTTCTTAACTCACAAGCCCTCAACCCCCCCTCCCGACCTAAGGACGAGATAGCTCATTAATTTTGGTAGAGTGCTGGTACATTAACCACTTTGCGCCGGGGGGTTTTTCAGCGCCGATGACCGCCATACGGGGGTTTTTGAACAATGCATCATTTTAAAATCTTGCTAAAACAATCGGAACAATATATTTCTGTGAAATAAATCGATAAGGGTATACTATGGGTACAAGAGTGTAAAACCGGGCACAATTCGGACGTCATTGTGGCTTTTGTCAAGAGATTATCCGTTCGAAAAAGGGCCCTTTGTGCGTCGTCAATGGACCGTAACGGACGTGTGTGTGTGTGCGTGCGTGTACGCTGCTGACAATCCCTGACCGCAGACTCCAGCCTCCACTCCAGGCAGTCAAATCTTAGAGTTGGTCGGCCACAAACAAGCGTACAGATTACGGTAAAGAATGTGGGGGGAATTCCAATGCCAGACCGACGACCGTTGGGCTGTGTGGCATGCAAAGACAATGTCCCCCGCGTGCTTTCAGCTACAGCGCGGTATCCCTCGATCCTCCACAGTAAAAGTCCCACAATTGCACAATTACTGCTGCTAATCTTGCAATTCATGTGGCAACTTGCGTCAAAAAGGGTCTTTGTACTGATTCATATTGCTTTGTTCTAAGCTGAAAAGAGTCTTTGTTTAGAATGTGGACAATAGTGGTGCCCGTATTCGGAGGGTCCCGTTGCATAGGCAATCCAATTGACCTCCGGATTCGGAGGTCCCGGCGCGAAGTGGTTAAGATCCAAAACCAAAAGTCCAAATCCTGTTAAAAACAGTAAATAAGAATACTACCGGTAATTATGATCGAGGGATAGCGCACTGCCACAGGAGACATTGTGTTGGCATGCCACACAGCCCAACGGTCTTCGGTCAGGCAGTGGAATTCCAACCACATTCTTCACTGCAATCTGTACTCTCGGTTGAGGCCGACTAACTTGACTAATTTGACTGCCTGGAGTGGAAGCTATTCTGCAGTCAGGGACTGTAGGTATCGTACACCCACACACACACACACACAAACACCCGTACACGCGTATACTTGTTGGGTATTCCCTTTGTTCTCGTGTACTAAAAAAATACTCCCAGAAAATCCTAATTGAAATCGCTCCCTTTTGAACCAGAATCACTTTCCTAGACTGAAATTTCTAGCGACCGTCCCTTATATAATATACTTCTATTTGCGACGGATAAACATACCTCGGAAATTCCTCCTTTTTGAGTTAATTCTAAATAACTAGTTTCGTGAAAACCTTATGGGGTACCAAAAATGTACCCCATAAGCAGTGTTCCCATTGTTCTGAGTACCCACCCATTGTTCCGGGACCCCACAACCCACCTTATGTAAGCCCACACACACACACACATACACAAGTCGCGCAATGCTCCTTTGACGACGCACAATGGGCCCTTTTTCAAATGGATAATCTCTTGACAAAAGCCATACCAATGTCAGAATTGTGCCAGGTTTTACTTGTTTGTACCCGTAGTATACCCTTATTGATTTATTTCACAGAAATATATTGTTCTGATTGTTTCAGCGAGATTTGAAAATGATGCATTGTTCAAAAAAACCCGTATGGCGGTCATGGGCACTGGAAAAACACCCGGCGCAAAGTGGTTAAGAGCAGTAGGCAATTGAGAAAGGTTTGCTGATTTATTTTGCTAAGTGATTTCAGTTTCAATAAAAGTGTAATGGGTAGTGAGCCATAGGTAATTCTAGAAGGATGCTCTTTAAGAAGAGTTCTGAAGAATTCGGAAGGAGATTCATTCTGCTGCATTGCTGCTCATACTGGGTATAAAGTCACTGACACGTTCTCTATTGCTCGCAGATGTTGGACGATAAGGGAAACACAGCCGTCTATCTGCTCTATGCTTACACCAGAATCAAGTAAGTCTGTGTGTGCACCAATGGGTTTCATTGGCAAGTTTTTAGATGCACCAGGGCCCAAATTCATAGAGCCGCTTAAAGCCCCAACACAACATTGGTCGAGGTCAAAGAATAGCATCCATACGTTGTCTGATCCAACATAAGCATGAAATAGCACACCTGTGGAATAGCACACCTGTGAAAATTTCAGCTCAATCCGCCAACCGAGTTTCGAGAAAATAGTGAAAAACCGCTTCATTTGTTTCGCAAAAATGCAGCATTAAAAAAAAAATAGTTTAGATCTCGGTGAGACGTAAACTATTTATTTTACTTTTTTCTCCAAAAATACAGCATTTTAGGCAGAAATATTTCAGTGCGAGGTTTCTACCATAACCATCTTCAAACTGTATAAGTTTCATGTAAATCTGTGAACATTTCTGTTTTTTTATCTTACAAATATTGTGTAGGGGCTTTAACGGCAAAAAATTGCTTGAGCATGATAAGCCTTGGTAAATAAAGTCAGGTTGCCAACCAATGTTCCGCTTGTATTTCATACTAAGCACCCATGACCGGTGTCCTGCCAAAAAGTGTCCCTGCCAAATAATGTCCGCTCATTAGCATACTGATCGCTGATTGGTTAGCGTTAAGACTAGGATTAGGGTCGTTAGGGTTAGGGTTTGGATTAGAATTAGGATTGGGATTAGGATTAGGGTTGTTTGGGTTAGGGTTAGCGTTACGGTTACAGTTAGGGTCCAACGGTACCAAAGTGCCCAACGTTGCGTGTGTTAGGCCAGCAACCATACACAATGCGTGTGTAGTGCGCAACCATACCCCAACCACGGCGGTTGAATGTCATACGTATTGGACCAATCAGCGATCAGTATGCTAATGAGTGGACACTATTTGGCAGGGGACACTATTTGGCATGACACCGGAATACAAGATGAGGTCGGCAAGCATCAAGTCAAATATGGCCAACAATTTTTAATTAAAACAAGGATGCATTTTCATGCTAAGCAGGTTTTCTTGCTTAACCCATATCCGCCTGACTGGTCACAGCACATAAACAGCGTTCCTGCTTAAGCCCCTATCACACTCAAACAAAGAAAAATGTGCATGACAAGAGAACATAGTCAGTGACAGCTTGTCCAAAAAATTAAAGCCAAACAAACTATACTCCAGTGGAAAGAGTATGAAATCTACTTTGATTTGATACATGAAAATCTAAAATATCATAAACCATATCAACATAACAGTGAATGGATAACAACATCATTTACACAAACCTAAAATAAATGACCACGGAATTTCACGTAGTTCGGCGGTTTGTGGTTTTTCTTTGTCCTACTGGAAATCCCGTAACTCGGCAGATATGGGTAAACAGGGTCTATGACATTGGGCCCAGGTTCGTGGTACTGATTCATGAAGTTCCTCATGGTGGGCGAACCTGTGTTGACTAACGCACTAGCCTAATGATGTCTGATGGGTGATTGGCTGTACTGATTCATGAAGTTCCTCATGGTGGGCGAACCTGTATTGACTAATGCACAAGCCTAATGATGTCTGTTGTCTGGTGGGTGATTGGCTGCTAGGTCCATCGCTCGGCTTGCCAAGGTGGACGAGGCGTCTGTGCTGGGGGCGGCCTCCACCACCCCCATCGATCTGAGCCACGCCAAGGAGTGGAAGCTGGCCAAGTGCCTGTCACGGTTCCCCGAGATCGTGGCCCGCATCCTCGGCGACATGCTGATGCACACGCTGTGCGAGTACCTGTATGAGCTGACCACCAGCTTCACCGAGTTCTACGACGCCTGCTACTGTGTGGAGAAGGACAGGAAGACAGGTGGGTGAAGGGGACAGGATGTGGCGGCACTGGGTGGATTGGTGGATGGGTGGGTGCAGGCGACAGGTTGTGGCGGCACTGGGTGGATTGGTGGATGGGTGGGTGAACGGGACAGGATGTGGCAGCACTGGGTGGATTGGTGGATGGGTGGGTGAAGGGGACAGGATGTGGCAGCACTGGGTGGATTGGTGGATGGGCGGGTTGGTCGGTTGTTTAGTTGGTGGGTGGATCGATTGCTGGGTTGGTTGGTAAATGGGTGAAACTGATGGATTGGTGAACTGGTGGGTGGGTTGGTGTATGGGTGGGTTGGTTGGTTGGTTTGTGGATGAGTAGAATGGTGGGTGGGTGGGTGTATGGTGGATTGCTGGATGGGTTGCAGAGTGGGTTGTTTGTGGATGAGTAGATTGGTGGATGGGTGGGTGGTGGATTGCTGGATGGGTTGCAGAGTGGGCTGGTTTGTGGATGAGTAGATTGGTGGGTGGATGGGTGTATGGTGGATTGCTGGATGGGTTGCAGAGTGGGTTGGTTTGTGGATGAATAGATTGGTGGGTCGGTGGGTGTATGGTGGATTGCTGGATGGGTTGCAGAGTGGGTTGGTTTGTGGATGAGTAGATTGGTGGGTGGATGGGTGTATGGGTGGGGTGCTGGATGGGTTGCATAGTGGGTTGGTTTGTGGATGAGTAGATTGGTGGGTGGGTGGGTGTATGGGTGGGGTGCTGGATGGGTTGCAGAGTGGGTTGGTTTGTGGATGAGTAGATTGGTGGGTGGGTGGGTGTATGGGTGGATTGCTGGATGGGTTGCAGAGTGGGTTGGTTTGTGGATGAGTAGATTGATGGGTGGGTGGGTGTAGGTGGATTGTTGGATGGGTTGCAGAGTGGGTTGGTTTGTGGATGAGTAGAATGGTGGGTGGGTGGGTGTATGGGTGGATTGCTGGATGGGTTGCAGAGTGGGTTGGTTTGTGGATGAGTAGATTGATGGGTGGGTGGGTGTAGGTGGATTGTTGGATGGGTTGCAGAGTGGGTTGGTTTGTGGATGAGTAGATTGGTGGGTGGGTGGGTGTATGGTGGATTGCTGGATGGGTTGCATAGTGGGTTGGTTTGTGGATGAGTAGATTGGTGGGTGGGTGGGTGTATGGGTGGGGTGCTGGATGGGTTGCAGAGTGGGTTGGTTTGTGGATGAGTAGATTGGTGGGTGGGTGGGTGTATGGGTGGATTGCTGGATGGGTTGCAGAGTGGGTTGGTTTGTGGATGAGTAGATTGATGGGTGGGTGGGTGTAGGTGGATTGTTGGATGGGTTGCAGAGTGGGTTGGTTTGTGGATGAGTAGAATGGTGGGTGGGTGGGTGTATGGGTGGATTGCTGGATGGGTTGCAGAGTGGGTTGGTTTGTGGATGAGTAGATTGATGGGTGGGTGGGTGTAGGTGGATTGTTGGATGGGTTGCAGAGTGGGTTGGTTTGTGGATGAGTAGATTGGTGGGTGGGTGGGTGTATGGTGGATTGCTGGATGGGTTGCAGAGTGGGTTGGTTTGTGGATGAGTAGATTGATGGGTGGGTGGGTGTAGGTGGATTGCTGGATGGGTTGCAGAGTGAGTTGGTTTGTGGATGAGTAGATTGGTGGGTGGGTGGGTGGGTGTATGGTGGATTGCTGGATGGGTTGCAGAGTGGGTTGGTTTGTGGATGAGTAGATTGGTGGGTGGGTGGGTGGGTGTATGGTGGATTGCTGGATGGGTTGCAGAGTGGGTTGGTTTGTGGATGAGTAGAATGGTGGGTAGGACGGTGTAAGGTGGATTGCTGGATGGGTTGCAGAGTGGGTTGGTTTGTGGATGAGTAGATTGGTGGGTAGGTGGGTGTAGGTGGATTGTTGGATGGGTTGCAGAGTGGGTTGGTTTGTGGATGAGTAGATTGGTGGGTGGGTGGGTGGGTGGGTGGGTGTATGGTGGATTGCTGGATGGGTTGCAGAGTGGGTTGGTTTGTGGATGAGTAGATTGGTGGGTAGGTGTAGGTGGATTGTTGGATGGGTTGCAGAGTGGGTTGGTTTGTGGATGAGTAGATTGGTGGGTGGGTGGGTGGGTGTATGGTGGATTGCTGGATGGGTTGCAGAGTGGGTTGGTTTGTGGATGAGTAGATTGGTGGGTGGGTGGGTGTATGGTGGATTGCTGGATGGGTTGCAGAGTGGGTTGGTTTGTGGATGAGTAGAATGATGGATGGGTGGGTGTATGGTGGATTGCTGGATGGGTTGCAAAGTGGGTTGGTTTGTGGATGAGTAGATTGGTGGATGGGTGGGTGTATGGGTGGGGTGCTGGATGGGTTGGTGGATGGATAGATAGATTGGTGAATTGATGGGTGGGTGTGGGTGGGTTGATAGATGGGTGTATTGCTTGATGGGTTGGTGTATGGGTGGGGTGAAGGGTGGGTTGATGGGTTGGTGGGTGGGTGGAGTGCTGGATGGGTTGATGGTTGGTGGGTGGATGGATGGATTGTTGGATGATTGGGTTCATTGTTAGATGGATTGGTGGGTAGATGGATTGGTGGGTGGGGTTTGTTGGTGGATGAGTGGGTAGGATGGATGGGGTAGGTGGATTTGTTTGGTGGATACACTGGATGTGTCATTTGTTGGTTGATGGATGACTCTGTAGCACGTCAGAGGGTATTTGTAGAAGTATAGTATGATATTTCGCAGTGGCTGTTGTTACGGCAGTCGTCCGTGTGGTTCCCTGACTTGATTGTATTTCGTCAGCATTGCAGGCTGGTTGAACCAGTCTATTAGCTGATAGTCTGGTTCCAAGAACTAAACATCCTGACAAATACTGTGAAGTCAGGGAACCACACGGACGACTGCCGTAACAACAGCCACTGCGATGATATTTATGTCACGCAACACATTTACAGTGAGAATAAAGTAAGGAAGGAAGCTTTTCCCTTCCTGAATTGTACGTGCAATTGATTGCTCAGTGTTACTTTATCCTGACGAGAATAAACAATCTTTCCATTTTTGTTTCTGTAGGGGAAATTGTGAAGGTGAACATGAGTCGTATTCTCCTGTGTGAGGCTGCAGCAGCGGTCATGGCGAAGGGATTTTACATCCTGGGAATTGACCCTGTCAGCCGCATGTAACCAAACCTGAGGCAAGAATGTGATCTGCATCCGCGCTATAAAGTAGGCCCGTCGGCAGTCAACAATTCAGTTCTATTTTTCTGATAGCCATCTTGATATTCTTCTAAAACAAAAACAAACAAAAATGGCCTTTCAAATAATGTCAGTATCGAACATTTGGTGACTTGTATAACTGAATTTGTAATGAAATTCTACACCAGTCCAATACCTGAATAGCCAATAGTACACAAAAATTGGCAAACTGATGACCCAATATATACAAATCTCCTAAAATGTAGATTCTGTCGGGACTTTCAGGAAAAGGTAGAAGAAAGACATTTCAGAAAGGTTCCTCAATGAGGGCTTGCCATATTTACATGCATGCTGAGTAGGGCAGACCCTGATTGAATAACATTCTCCTCAATGCTACATGTACATGTTCATCTCTGATAAAGGTCCTGCCTCTATTAAAATATGGATGGTTGCTTATGTAACAGATCGGTTCTGTGCCATTCAACTTCTTTTCAGGGTTCCACTGTCAACTAACTGCCCAGCTCAGCAGTCCTCAAAACTAACATCTTAACAGGAGACTAAATAAAAAAGGAAATTCAAAACTTTGACATCAGTTTTGCTTTGTTTTAATTTGACTTCTGTTCTTTTCTCTCTTTTTTTTGGCACTTATTGTTTGTCAGGGGTTTTTGTTTACGTTATTTTTGCAGTAAGTGTAGTACATTTATATAGGCCTTACTACAAACCATTTGAGAAAGCTTTTTCACCTCAAATACACTCAAAGAATTCAAAATTGTTTTGAATTTGAAAAGATTGAAAAAGTGACCTCTGGTTTTGGGTACCAGTGTACTTACCATCTGAGCTATCCAGCCCTTAGATGGCGGCCTCGCTAAAAAGTCAACTAGTCTTTACCGGGGTGGGGGCACCAAAGTAGTGAGAGTACAGTGCTATAGCTACACATACGAGTTGGGTAAACCAAGGAGGTATCAGCCTAGTAGTAGTACTTCCTTGGGCAAACCCTCGTTGAATTACATTCTCACTGATACAAATCACTAGGCAGTCTAGCAAAGCACTGAGCATGCAGTGCTAACTGTGTGTCGTGTAAGGGCAAACCCTCATTGAATTACATTCTCACTGACACAAATCACTAGGCAGTCTAGCAAAGCACAGAGCATGCAGTGCTAACTATGCGTCGTGTAATGGCAGAGCATGCAGTGCTAACTATGCGTCGTGTAAGGGCAAACCCTAGTTGCATGAAAACATGGCGGACCGGTGACCTTCCATGCAGCGAGCCAGATCGAGGAGATCCCAAATAACTGCCGTATACCTCCAAGGATCACACCCCCGCTTTCATTCAGATGCAAACAACCAATTGTTGTAAACCTGGCTACAGCAGCTCGGGGATCGCACAGTTGTTACGAAGTCGCCTCAGCCGGGGCGAGGCAAGCCCCATTCCAGACAGTTATGTTTAATTCGTTGAAATGAACACCACAAAAAAGGGACGGAAGGAATCAAGGTTTTGGAAAAGAATTACAGTATTAATTTAATAACCGAGACAACGAAATAACACGCCTATTTACTGATCATAGAATTAAAATAAAGTACTACAACCGAAATAAACTAAAACTCGCCATGGCTTAGGAGGGGAGGTACCTCCTCATGGAATTCTGTCCCAGGGCATCCCACGCTCCGCGGAAGTTCAATTACGCCAGGTTGTTTATGGCGACTCACACATGATCTTGTGAGGAGTCCTCGCAGCATGCAGACGCTAGCTGAGGCTGGGAGCTGGATCCTCAACGCGCGGAGGTGTCCTTTGTTGGGCTACCGGGCGTGGCACTGGTGTTGACGTGCAGGCAGGCTGGGAGCTGAAGGGCTGCAGCTCTCATGGAGAACGTGGCGATCCTCCCGGCAGGTGAGCCGGCACAGGACACTCGGGCAGGTTTCAAGCTGAGGAGCCGCTCCAAACTCGGAGGAACGTGGCGGTCCAAACTGCAGGCAACCCCGCCATGAACCCGTCAAAGCTGGCGAGGTTCGGCAGCCCACGCCCAACACCATACGGTAGGGCGGGCATCGGGTACACGCCTTCTGCTTGCTGACAAGCCACGCTGTCACGTCCACGCCCCAGCAGACGGTGGGTCAGAATCCCACGCGGGATCGAATGCTTTGGGCTTTTAAGCCCTGAGCCTTGAACGGGACACATTCCTCTGACCTTCCACAAGATGGGAATGTGGTCAGCGCTTTTCAAAAGCGCTGAGCGAGCGGCCCCCGTACCGCGAACTAATGCGCGCTAATCCCATTATACTTCACGAACTCTTAACACAGTGGATGCAGCTGACAAGCACTGGCAAAGACTACATGTACAGTATTTAGGGAGGCCACCATCTAAGGGCTGGATACCTCAAAATGGTAAGAGCACTGGTATGCAAAACCCAATGTCTCAGGTTCAAGTTTTGTTCAATTTGTTCAAAGGTTCCCAGTCAGTTTTTCCTTTGTTTGTTTGATTTAAATTTGAAATGAGTTTTTGAAAAGAGTTTTTTGGGGAAGAAATGCAACAGGTACAAAACCAAACTTTTCATTGACAGTTTCAGTTTTATTTGTCAAACCAGATATTTACATGTTCAGCGTTCCAAACAAAAAGCTATACTGCACCCATCTAAAGGGCTGGATAACTTAGGTAGTGGAGCACTGGTGCATTAAACCAGAGGACTGGGTTCAAATCCTGGTTCACTTTAATTTTCTCGAAATGTCACTTCCCTCTCCTCTCTTTTCTTTTTCTGAACATTTAATTGCCGACTTGGGCCAAAGACATTTTCCCAAGAATAAAGCATTTACATTATTTTCAGCTGCACTGTCCAATAATTATTTTCACCATTCCACACTTGGCAATACTCTGCGTGTAAACTACTATTAGCACAACAAATCGTTCCATAAAAAGCAGCATTTGGCAAAATCTGAATTTCATCCATCTTTCGTTATGAACCCTAGCCCGCATTTGTTGGAATACTGTACTCTTTATTAACTATTTGTTTCAACCTGAATACGGTAAGTTTGCAAATTTCCTCCATTAATCAATCCCACTCTTACACACAAACAAATCAAGCAGAGAACAGATTGTTTATCGACAGGTCTGAGCGAAGTGCATTTGGGGAAAATAAATTGCAATGTGGTATAAAAGTGGGATGGATCGGGGTATTTTCAATCTCGTCTCAAGCGACATCCAGAATTTGGACGGACTCCCGCTGCAGCGCAATAGCACTGCCTCTCTTGTCACGACTCCTCCGGAAAGACTCCCTTGTACTTCCTCTCCATCTTCTGGAAGGCATCGTTGATAGCTTGTCTGGAGGAGGAGGACGGGGGGAATGAGTGAATACCAACCTCACATGTATGTGACAAAAATGGGTATTATGTGCCAAAATTGAAAACTGTAGTTCTATACATAGCTGAATTGGTTATATTATGAGCTTTAATTTGGTGTAGGTCTGAACCCCATGGCATTTTGCATTCTGGCGATATTAGCATATTCATATTGTATAATTTTTACGAAAGTGCTTTCACTTGATTCAGAGATACATGTGTACAGCCTTTTAAACATAACAAAAAAAGAAACTCTTGAATGTCCCTAGCAACAGTTATGCTAATTTTCAACATTTCATGAAAATATTTATATGATAGAAGCCAATAAACCCCAAAAAACAAAAATCCCAATGTGATTTTTTTTTTGCCCTCTCCACATGGAATAGCCCTTTACGTGTTATAGCATAGCGCCTCATAACAGCCTTTTTCGCAGAGCGGGTCACATATGATGAAAGGATGCTGTCAAATGACCCCCCCCCCCCAAAAAAAAAGGCCCAGAATCGCTCCCATCAAAGCGACAGATTTACAAATCGACTATACGCATCTGTGCTGCACAAGTGCATGTGGTAACTATTGAGCCATTCAACACGTGATCGATTCAGATGTCCAAAGTCAAGTGGGACCTCAAGGCCTCTGTGGGTGAACCTCACCTGAAGTGGTGCTGTTTGAATAAGATCGCAGCAACGTGGCCCGAGTTGACGAAGCGAACCTAAATTGAAGAAAACAAAAACAAAACATTTTAAATAAAAGAGTGATATACAAAACTGTTGCAAACTGCTTACTGACTAAAATTACCAAAATGCAAATCTAAAAATTTAGTGGGCCTGACGTTTCGATCCTAGCAGGACCTTTCTCAAAGGCCTTTGAGAAGAGTCCTGCTAGGATCGAAACGTCAGGCCCACTAAATTTTTAAAATAAAAGAAAAACAATGTTCAAATGTAAACATGACAAACAGTAAACCTAATGCTAGTTCAACTGACTCGGCAGTTTCACAACCAGCCCACAATTCGCACTTTTCGCAGCGAGTTACTCATCACTCTTATCTAAGACAAAAAATGCCATTGTACACGCCTTGTAAGCAAAGGCCCAATTCGGACGAAGATAAGTCACTCCATTCTCATCCAGTGTTCATCTTTTGGACTAGAATTAATCTATGTACAAAAACCTGCAGGCTGTAATCCAATCGGAAGACGACTGCTTTTCCACAAGAGGTGATGCTGTGACTGCCTAGGCTTTACTCGTACGGTCCCGAGACCATTTTCAACTGTCATTTGGCCGCAGGGCCACTGCTGAATTTAAACCTTACTGCGCCTTTTTGCCAACTTTGTATTTGAGTGACAAAACGTGCGGGTCCAAAGTCACGTCTTGCAATTCTGAGTCCAACTCTCGAGACATCCAAGTCAAATTTTGAGTCCCAAGTCACAAAGGTCAAGCCCGAGTCACAAAGGTCAAATCTGAGTCACAAAGGTCGAGTCTCAAATCCAAGTCACCTCTACATTTGATAAGGTACTGGAAACAATTTCCAATTTTTGGAAAGCTTTCTCGAATTACATTTACTAGTAAAGGTACATGTATGTCAAATCAAAAAGTCAAGTGAAGTCTTGAGAGAACAATCATTTGATCAACCTAAGTGCTCCTATACCCAATACGAGTCTGTAAAAGCCACTTGCTGAGAATTGCGGTCTATCTTTGCGTGCATGATTGTCACAAAGACCAATTTTCTGCAGTATGGCTCACAAATCAGAGTTGGAATCAGTAAATCTGAGCAAATCTCGGTCAAGTCGTGACTTGATATGAGCCATTAGTTAGTCAATAGAGGCACTCGTTAGGCAGGGACCAATTTCATGGAATCCGTTACGTACGGCATAATTCTGTGGTTACGGGCAGCGTTCAGCGTATAATCTATTTCGTGGAATCCGTCAGCAAGAATTTCGGTGCTTGAAATACGCAAACCATGAGCTAAGAATATCTGCTATGATAAGCAAAGATTTTTTTCTGCCTTTGAGAAAGGACCTGCTAGGATCGAAACGTCAGGCCCACTAAATTTTAACATTTGCATTTTGGTAATTTTAGTCAGTAAGCAGCTTGCAACATTTTTGTATATATCATTTTTTTTGGCTAACGGAAATGGACTCCAAGTGATATACAAAAATGTTGCAAATGGACTCCATGAGATTGGACCCAGGTCTGGCGCACTGTACCTCCATTCCAGGCCAGAGCTCCTTCAGGCTGGGCATCTGGTACCAGGGAATGTAGGCGTCCTGCTCAGCCAGCACGGACAGCACCAGCTCCGTGTCCACGGGCCGCGAGAAGTTGCCCACGAAGGTGGAGGCGTCCATGACGCCCTCCATGAAGCGCAGGGCGTCCTCCTTGACGGTCGAGTGCTCCTCCCCGGTCAGCTTCCACCGGGGCCGCTCCGACGAGCCCCTCGCGAGGCCGGGGGTCCTCTTGAGCTCGGCCCGAGAGCCCCGCGTCTGTCCGCCGGCGGCCGCCCCGGAGTTCTGATCTCCGACTCCTTTCGGATCCTCGCCGACGCCGGGCCTGCGATCCCCGAGCTCCGATGATCTCTGGTGACGTCGACTTCCCTCCGGAGCGTCCTCTGGCCGTCCGGTCTTATCATCACCGGTTCTTGGTGAATCTGTTGAAGACCGCGACTCCACAGAGGCATTCTGTGAGCGTACTTGCGCGGAATTACCCGGTGAGTGCACTCTGTTCGCGTCGATGTTGCTCGACTCGGCGCTGCTCCCTCGGCGATTCGGAACCGTCTGGGACTCCTCGGACGAGGGTGAGGGCGGAGACGGTCCGGCTGTCACCTCGGGCTGGCCGCCCTGGCCCCGCTCACTCCGTGCGGACTCTGGCGATTGCCCGGCCTGGTTTGAGGCCGCACTCCTGTCCGCCGCTGCGTCCACCACCGGCCTCCTCGGCACATTCACCTCGCCGTCCCCCGCCGGCTTTGGAGCGGTTCCGGCGTTGGCGTTGGCGTTGGCGTTGGCGTTGGCGTGGGATCCAGCCGACCCCAGGCAGACGTGCCTGAGCTCCTCCATGCTCTCGGGGAAGTTGGTGGCAAACTCCTTGCCCAGTCTGTAGGCGTCGTACTGGATGGACAAACCAGCGGGCAGGCCCACATATCAACATACATGTATCTCATAGCTGTGATGCATGATTAGATTTTTAACCCATATCCGCCGAGTTTCGGGATTTCCCGTTGGACACACAAAAGCTCCAAACGCCAAACTACACTGTACGTGAAATTCTCTGGTATATTTTTAGGCTTGTGAAATGATGGTGTTATCCCAAGTTACGGGATTTCCTGTTGGACACACAAAAGTTCCAAATGCCCATTCTGTGGTATATTTTTAAGCTTGTGAAAATGATGGTGTTATCCCATTCACGATTCTGTTGATATGGTTCATGATATTTTCTTGTATCACAATAAAGTAAATTTCATAGTATTTTCATACCAGTGGTAAATAGTTGTCATTGAAAAGCTGTCATTGACTTTCTCTTGTAATGCAGGGTTTTTTAGTGTGATAGGGACTTAGGCAGGAACACTGTTTATGTGCTGTGACCAGTCAGGCGGATATGGATTAAGTCTATCTTTCCCACATTGATCACAGAAACATGATTGGGGCGAGTTCCCTGATCCATTTAGACCATGGAGCTCGACCATAGAGTGCGCACTCATCGCGTGACGCGTGCCGACAAGGGGACTGCGACGCCATTACCAAAGAGGTACAAATGCATGGATCTCTCTGGGGCAAACCACGGCAAACTAATCCCAATTTTTTTACAAAAGAAAGTAGGACATTAAAATTCGCCAATCCCTTAAGGTATTGATGGCCTTTCCTTTCAAATACTAAAAAACCATTTCTATAACAGTTTAGTTTCCGCATTCACAACCTTTCGGCTGTATCTTTCCCCATTCACATTACGCGTGATTGCTACTGACATCCAGGGCTGAAGTTGACCTCTTTGGTAATGGCGGATGCGGGTCCATGTCGGCACACGTTCGTACCGCGTGTTGATAGGGGAGTGCGCACTCTAGTTTATCTATAGAGCTATATGATCTAGACCCGGCTAGAGCTCTCAATACCCCCCACCCATTTCTCCTCCCGTGTCCTGAGTCACTTCTCATCGTGACTCCAATACGAGTGACTCACTCACCTGGGGGCACTTCAAGAGTTTACGCAGAATCTCCGCCTCGTACTCGGAGCGGAAGATGTACTCGGAGGCCAGCGTCTCCCAGGGGATGGCCCCGCTCATGACGCCCTCGGTGAAGGTGGGCGTGGCGTTGCTCCAGGACAGACAGGGCACCAGCGCGATGGGTTTGTGCCAGTTGGTAGCCGCCAGAGTGGCCATCTGCGGGGCACCGGGGAGGTTGGGGAAGGGGGTTGGGAAACAAAAACAGAAATCAACCAAAAAGCCAAGAGGCACACTGATGCCTATGCATTCAAAGAGGTAAGTAGTAGACAATGACAGGGTTTTCCCCCGTGGAATCATTATCCATGCTTAGTCCCAAAAAAATTGGGAAAATGGCAATGAGCATCCGAGTATTAACAGGGGCTTAACGGTCAGTATTGCCACTGCACTTACATGGCCGCCCATGGAGATGCCCGAGATGCCCAGCGGGCCGTAGCCTTCCTTCTCGCACCAGTGTAGCAGGGTCAGCGTCTCTAAAATCAGCGCCCCGCCCATCACAAAGAGGTCGTTGACATTGTGCAGGCTGGAGCGTCTGCATAAATGGCCGGAACCAAAAACAAAACAAAAAACAACGACGGAAACTTTAAAAATAAAGCTTTGTTTCTCCTGCTGAACCTCTGGGGTCATTTTCACAGAGTTGCTGTAGGCACCAAAGCCTCCTTTAGGCCTATGCCCTAACTGAAACTCCCTTGCTTGTGTTAATCAACCAAGTGATGGTCTGCTGTCATTCTAAGCTGAGCGAGCAGTCAAATAGATGACTGAAAAGAGCCCGACAGTTCAATCCTGGGAGCACCTTCTACCTTCCTTCTCCACCACCAACCACCCCCCCCCATCCTCGGACACCAATCAGAGGAATTGGAGAGATTGAGAAAGGTCCTGCATAATGCGAAGCGACTTTGGATTTTTCAAAGTTGATAAGCTGTTAAGGAAGTCATGGAAAGTCGACTACCGGTAGTTGCATCGGACCATCGGATGAGGAAATCTTACTGACTCTTTTGGTTAAAGTAACAGAGTGGCTGTACATTATCACCTTTGAGCCTTCTAAATAACATACAGACCCACTGATGTGAGGATGCTAGTGGGCTTCTATAAGCAAATTGTCAACTATCTTTCCCGGGGCAGGGAAACCAGCATTGAACCATTAACTTCCAGGGATCATGCCCCCCTCCCATTTTCATTCAGATGCCAACAACTATTCATTGTCCTTTGTTTCTCATCCGTGTCCTATTCACTCTCTCCCCCCTGCCTTCGTGTACATGTATCTGTTTTGTCCTTGTCACTCTGCCTTTGAGAAAGGTCCTGCTAGGATCGAAATGTCAGGCCCACTAAATTTTTTGATTTACTTTTTGGTAATTTTAGTCAGTAAGCAGTTTGCAACATTTTTGTATATCACCTTAACTATTCATTGTGATATACAAAAATGTTACAAACTGCTTACAGACTAAAATTACCAAAATGTAAATCTTAGAATTTAGTGGGCCTGACGTTTCGATCCTAGCAGGACCTTTCTCAAAGGCAGAGTGACAAGGACAAAACAGATACATGTACAAGAAGGAAGGGGGGAGAGAGTGAATAGGACACGGATGAGAAACAAAGGACGTAGAGTGAAGCTGGTAGGGAGAGATCAAAGGGAAGGGCAAGGGGTAGGGTAGGGATTAGTGAGAGGAGGGGGGAAAGATCAAAGAGAAGGGCAAGGAGTAGGGTAGGGATTAGTGACAAGAGGGGGAAAGATCAAAGAGAGAAGTGTGAAGGACAGAACACAAAAGAAGGATTATCAGAAAGCTGCATGGTGTTAGTCATTACCCTCCTGTATGTTGAGACCATGTGGTTGAATTGTCCGAAGACGCTTCATCCACATTTTCTCACGGCTAAGACGGACAGCATTACTACGGTGACCAAGTGATGCCCAGTACACTCATATATCAGATATGAGTGTACTGGGCATAGAATCACTTGGTCACCACATGAGTGAGACACAGCTTGGGGGTCAAGCTTAATCAGAAACGCCAGCTACTGTAAAAGCTTTTTTTGGGGGGAGCGTCAGGATGCGCTGTTTGACTTACAGTTGGCCCTTGGGCTTACGGACGCCGTAGAAGGGATTCTCCAAGATGATGGAGGCGATGCCGTACTCCTTGAGGAGCGGTCGGGCCATGAGGGCTCTCCTCCGCCAGAACCCCTGCAAGGAGGCAAACCGAGATGGAGACACTGAAAACCCCAACACAACATTGGTAAGATCGAAAAACAGAAATGTTCACAGATTTACATGAAACTTATACAGTTTGAAGATGGTTATAGTAGAAACCCCGCACTGAAATATTTCTGCCGAAAATGTTGTATCTTGGGAGAAAAGAGTAAAAGAAATTGTTTACGTCTCATTGAGATCTAAACTATTTTTTGGAACAGTACAGCGTCGAATGCTGCATTTTCGCGAAACAAATGAAGCGGTTTTCACGATTTTCTCGAGACTCGGTTGGCGGATTGAGCTGAAATTTTCACAGGTGTGCTATTTCATGCATACGTTGGACCAGACAACGTATGGATGCTATTCTTTGACCTCGAGCAATGTTGTGTAGGGGCTTTAAGCCGCGTTTCCACTGGATTTATTTTGGTCAAAGTAACCGAGACCATGGTTACTTTTCCCATTTTTAGTCCAGTGGAAACGGCCCAATTTAATTTCCTCTCGGTTACTTTAACCGAGACGAATGGACACTTTTACCGGCCAACCTCTGCCCAGTAAAAGTGACCAGGTAAGTTTAACCGAGACGATTAGTCCATTGGAAACGCACCACTCGGTTAACTCGGTAAAAAACCACATCCGGCCTATGACGTAACACGTACCTGCACTGTCACAGCGTCTGCTTCGTATCGTGCACTAAATGTACACACATACATGCACACGTACATTGTGTATCCAGCTGACGCTTGACCCTCATGAGCCATTTTATTGCCAGCTCGGTTTACTTTAACCATCGTCTCGGTTAAATTTGACCGACTCAAAAGTCCAAGTGGGAACGACTGTAAAATTTGACCATTGGAAATGTAACCATCGTCTCGCTTAAATTTTAGTCCAGTGGAAATGCGGGCTTTAGCTCCCTCCGGCGGTAAAGACAAGCAGGATGTCCTTGTTGGCTTGCCCTACTCACAGAATATTCCACAGTCTGTACCCAAGACCTTACCAGAATGCCCACTGTAAGTCACGCGATGACATGCCGCAATCGGTCTATATACCACCACATCCTCAGTGTTCGCTTGTTGCCTGCTGCAAAAAATGCCCCTTCCCAACGTACGCACATATTTGGGTACAAGAATGTCGCAGGAATTTCTTAGTGTCCTAGGAATGTTTTTTGGTAACAGCAAAGCAGTGACTTACGTGATCCCCTGTGCCAGCCAGGTGAATGCAAATCGGCTTCCTTTCAGACTTCCAGTTCAGCGGAAGAACAACTTGAAATCTGGAAATTGTAGAAAAAGAAATTGAGCCAACTAACATATCAGTTCAGCTGAGAACACTTTCCTATGATACCTTTAAGGAAAGCTCCCACAAACATTCAATAAAATTGGCAACAAGAGTATACGGTGTGCAGTGATCAATCTTTTCTCGTAGAAGGCACCAGTTAAGAAGGCACCAAAATAATACTAAAGGGGAGGTTTATTTGACTGTATTTGACTTAGTGCAAGGCTTGTCCCGACAGCAGCAACAACACTACCAACAACAATAAAACATCACCATA